>VDFB02193867.1:625339975-625939975 GCA_007258455.2 Sequoia sempervirens
ACTTTCTCCCACTCTCTCCCACCCTCTCACCTCTCCCACACTCTCCTCTCTTTCCTCCTCCACCCCTGCTCTCCCACTCGCTCCTCTCTCCCTCTCTCTCCCACTCTCCCTCTCTCCAGCCATCTCAGTCTCTCCCTCCCTATCTCTCACTCTCCCACTCTGCCACACTCTCTCCTACTCTCCCATCCTCTCCCATGCTCTCCCACCCTAAACCATCTACCACTCTCAACCACCCTCTCCCACCCTCTCCCACACTCTCCAACTCTCTCCCACTCTCCCACACTCTCTCCCACTCTTGCCCTCTCTCCCATAAGCATATGTACATAAATATAGGAATACATACATGACACACTAGCATACATATACATAAAAATATACAAACATATCAAAAAAAAATCAATAAAGTGGCATTTAACTATAGGAAGACATAACACGAGTGCGGTATGTGTTGCTATAAATGCTCCCCAGAGAAAGGAAAAATGTCAAAACTAACAAATAACGAGAGCACATTATAACACGCTCACGTTATATTTTGCGTTGGGAATCCCTGAGCCTTAGCTTTGGTATTTTCCTTGGAATACCAACCCAAAGGCTTGGAGGGCATTCCCAAAGACCAAAGACATGTTTTTGTAAAATTCTACAATTTTTCACATAATTGGGTTCGTGCTCACCGTCAAGATTGTATCTATTTCAATATCGACAAAATTGAACACATGGGTAATGTTAGGTTCTCTCTTAACTTTCCAATGATGTAATTTTTTTCACTTTCTGACAATGTTAAGCCTTTCATCCATAGTTTCTTTTGTTTGTATGTTCGTTTTTCTTCAAAAAGTAGTGTTTGGTGTTTTTCTCACTATAAATTAACCGTTCATCAAAATTTGAAATAAATTACATTTTTAGAAACTAGACTCCATTGTACAAATTTAAGAAATAAAAAAAAAAGTTATTACTTTCAAAATTTTCTATTGGGAGCACGGCCAAAATTGTGCTTTTTAGGAAGTTCCCACTTAGAAAATTAGTAAAAAATCAAATATTCATTAAAAAATTATCAAAAAAATAGTGCATCAACTACATACTGTTAGCTAACTTTTGACTGTAATGATTTTAAAAATACTATAAAAAAGTTCACCGTGCTAGGGTCATACAAGAGTTGCTATGTTATGTTATTCTGACAAAAACAACACCAATTTGTGTACATCCCTCTTTTGAACCCCTTAATCTCAACCATTTTCAAAATAAATTAGTAGTTTAGAAAGTAGTCTTGGAGCACTTCGATCCTTGTTTTTGTTCCATCTCAAAATTTTGAGTGTAGCTATCCTCAATTTCACGTCCAAGGTCAATATTTCTTGATTTAAAAAAAAAAAAGTGGCCACTTAAGCCCCCTTTTTGGGAACCATCTTGGTGCACTTACCCAGAGAGTAGACAAATAGGGGTAGGCCAGAAATGATCAAGTGAGTAGCCTCCACATGCCACCACCGATTTATAATCGGTTTCATGGACTACATGCACAAAACCCTCATGAGAGAACTTCAAGCATTTTTGGACCACCAAGGGGACTACATTCATGGAAACTAGCCAAGGAATGCCTATTCTCACTCTAAATAATTCAGACCTCAAGATAATATCAAAGAGGGAATTCACAGTCCTGGGCCCAACCAGGACTAGCAAGGTGATAGAATTGATGCCCGAGGGATGGAAAGCCCATCATGTATGCATATGGTTCTTTTAGAATCATCATATTTATCCTTATGTAAGAATTTTATTAACATGATCTCCTTTGTGATGACATTGACCTGACATGTCGAGTCAATGAGAATGCAAGTTACAGTGTTCCCATTGATACATGTGAGAATGTACAAAGGAGATGGTTCTCTATTAGCATTCATCAAAAAATATTATGAGGTAAATGTTATATCAGGGGACCCACTCGTAGGTTGTATAGATGGGATGGGAAGATGCATGAAGGAAGCCATCTCTTACATACACTAGAAAGGACTTTCTCAGAAGCCCCCAAGGGCTCAATAGTTAGACAGTGACCTATTCAAGGTTCCATTTTGCAATGCTTAGGGATTCTTCTAGCTACACTGCTAGGGGTCATAGGTTGGGTTGCAAGGGTAGACGTCATGCAACATCCACACACACCCACAACACACCTAAAACATGAGTGAAGAGTATTTCAGCAGTACCAACTGGAACCAGAACAATTCGCATTGGGTTCACCAAAATTTAGAGGGGGACCAACTGCTCAGGACCCTAGGTCATGGGAGTGTCTAGAATAATTAGTTGCCCTGGTCTACCTAATAAAAGGATTGTCTAGGATAGGTTTGATGTTTTAAGAGGGTGGAAAGGAAGGGAAATTGATCTATCACTTTACTTCTATCAACCTGAGAGGTTTAGGGAATTAGGTGAGCAAATTCCTTAGTCTAGACTGTGACCTAGGTAGCTCTCTACCATAGGACTCTAGCACAAAAGATGAATGATGGTGCAGTGTGCTAGCGTCTCGGCCATCGGGTGTTGGAGTCCGTACGAACAAAAATTATGAGGTACAATCTAAACTAGCAAAGAACTAACTAACAACATGATATGTATAGTTTTATATAATGACAGAAAGTAGAATGCAGCTAGAAGACTAAAACAACAAGAAGAATACTTTAACTTAAAAGGTAGAAGTTGATGAAAACAAAGGTGGCAAGAATCAAACTTATAATCGGTTTAGCCTTCTGCAAGCTCTGCATGAACACAATACCTACACACAATAGAACAGGGAAAAATGTTGGGGCTTTATGTAATCAAACCTCCATTTCGATGATTCCACCTCCATGGATAGCTAAAATAGCCACAAATAGAGAAAGTATGATAAAGAACGTATCAATTGAAATGGAAGGAACGCCAAGCAATGCTAACAACAATATGCTACTAAATCAAACACCAATGCTAAGTAAAATGGATATCACCACCTCAACAAGATTTCCTCAAGCATGTGAAGGGAGATTTGAGGTTGCAAGCTTGTTGATGCCAATGTTGTCACAATAATGAGAGGAGTGAAACTAGTAGAGTGCCAACTTGGAGCTTCAAAAATGGTGGAAGTGCTAAGAATGAAGTGTGTAGACTTGCAAGTGTGATCAAGTGGGATTGAAGAAGATTGGAGAAGATCTTTGAATGAATGGAGAAGATAATGTTTTGAAGGTGAATAGAAACCTAAAAGAGTTGTTCAAGTTTGGTCAAAGGTGCAGGGGCGTTATGCTTCATCGCTAATGGAGAAGTGTAAAACCTTTACAGATTCTAGAGGCGGGAATCCTATTAGGATGATAGCGCACCACATAGACATTTGTGCACCGCACTAGCATCCCCAACAAAAATTCCCTAATGACACTACAAGCATCATCCAAGTGCATGGAAAGTGGATGGATGAGGTGGAATAGCATCTTCGAGGGTTTAATTCTTCTAAGGTAAGGGGTGTAAATGGGGAATTTACAAGGGGTGCAAATTCACTCCATTACAAAAATTTATTCACTAATTGCCCATTTTCCTTAAACATTTTCTCATGCTCCCATATTACCATCCATGTACTATATTTCATAAATTAGATAATTAATTTACATAATTAGCATGATTTAGTTAACTTGTAAATATGAGTAGAACTTAAATTCTAATAAAAATGTGAATTTGAATAATTAGTCAAAATTTAGTAAATTAAAACTATTTTAATAGTTAAAAAATCTTAATATATATGAAATAGATACATGAAATAATCCACTAGTCCAAAACATATACATCAAAATGAAATAAACGTATCAAATGCATTACAAAAATAAAATGGGTCATGATTTAAGTAGATATTAGGATCTATTATCATCAAAATCAAGAGGCAAGTTGGTTCCATATGAACTAGAGGATTAACCTCCTATAGTGCTACAACGTCCTCCTAGTACTAGATCAAAAATAATAAACGTAGAAGACTAGGATAAAAGGAAAGTGTCATCTAGCACTCAATTACTCAAGAATATGTATTCTAATTAAATATTTAGTGCAAAACCATAAAATATATAATTTAAATATTGTTTCATATTTATATAATATTGGATGATCATAATTTGTATAGGTGAACTAGAAAAAGTGGCATGTGTAAGATCCTAGATTAAAACTAAGTATTGAAGATGCAACTATTAAAAGACCTACATTACATAAATATAATTTGCATAAAATAATATAGCAAACCTCAATTATAATAAAATGAGACAACTACTAATGAACTATATGTTTAGTGACACCCAAATAATATTTCGTATACATTTTAAAAATCATAAAATTACAAGATTATATAATTTTTCAAAATTCAATATATATTGACTTAATTTAATGTGTAGACATAATGTAGACTTGTGCAAGTAATTTATACATCAATATTGAAGAGAATTTGAGGAGAGAAGAGTCATTGGTCCTTGATCATTGTACATTAAATGTATTTACTTCATGACTTATTATTATTAGTTGATAGGCTTTACGTGTGGACTTTCGAGGTGACAAATGATTGGTAAACTTGTCTCATTATTGAAAACAATTTTCATCCCACTATTTACCACGCTTGAAAAGAGTTTCTACTAGGCTTGAAAAAAAATATGATTTTAAAATAATGTATGATTTAAGATAAAATTTGATGTTATTTGGATTAAATCTGATTGTATTTGAATAAAAAATGAATTTGTCTAAAAGATCTAATTTTATTTCAAACATCTGATTTTATTTGGATAAAATCTAATTTCTTTCGAAGATTTGATTTGATTTGGATAAAATCTGATTTTATTTAGAAGATGTGATTTGGATGTTTTTTGGCTTGATTTACATCATAAAAATTTAAAATGAATTTCACAATTGTAACAACATTTCTTTTTTGTTTCCATACTATTGAAATTTGTATTTATAAAATACTGTTAACAATTTAATACATCATACTTTAAATAACAGAAAATGAAAAATGAAAAATAATATATTTTATATGCACAAATGAAATACTTTCTAAAATATTAACATAAAATTCTGGTGCAAGTGCTAGTTATTATAATATTTATTTGAAGTCATTGGTCAATGGTCTTTGATTTGACATTGTGTGGTTACTTTAAATTTGGAGGTTGGCAATCTCCATCGTACTTTGAAATATCGCCAAGGAAAATAAAATCAATTCACATGCTGCCAAAGAAATATCAAATCATTTGAACTGTGAGCAAAGAAAAGTAAAACCATTTATTATTATCAGTAGGGATCACATTTATTATCACATATAAGACAACACAACTTTGAATTCATCCTCTTCCAACCATAGCTATTTTTCTTAGTTGACTTTGACCATTTGTTATCAAATATTAGCCACTTAAATTTCAAGGGGATTCGATAAAGTTACACAAACATTCGTCCATTTTATTTCTCCATCCCCACTTTAAATATTATTTACGGTTTACTAATATTAGTATCTTTAGAAATACTGATTTATTTTCATATTAGATGACTTTACCCCTCAAAATAGTTGACTTCGTATCTTTTTATTTTGTAATATTATTTTTAGAATAAAGGTTTTATAAATTTTTAATGTTATGTTTTATGTGATTTATAATCAATTTTTCATTTATTAGGATAATGGTTTTATAAATTCTTAATGTTATGAAGGATCTAAAGCGGTGTTCGAAGGGATACAGTGTGCTATCAAACCCTAATAATTTCTATGACGATTCGACGCCCATTCTCTTCCAGAAGATTCGATGCTAGCTCTTGTATATTGAGTAGAGGAAAGGAAGCAGTGGGCGAAGAGTTTTGCAGTATATTCAAACTAACAGTGACCTTTTTGGCAGTCTTCCGGCACTTTAGCATTCAATCTCTCGTAGAGGTTCGTGGCAGCAGTGAGCCGTCATTCCTTGGTTATTTCTTGGGGTTTGGCGAAAGGGCCAGACTCTTCCTTGTCTGGTTTTTGTTGTAACGCCTAGACAATAACCCTCTGCTATGCGGCTGAAGTCAGAAGCAAGGAAAATGGGAGGTGAACAGGGGGACTTGCTGGGTAGTGCTCAGCATAACGAAAACCTTGGTTTAGGAGAAGAGGCTTCCGGAAAAAGCACAAGTTAATTTCTCTGAAGCGAGCAAGGATGGAGCAGAGAATGTAAGAGATAAAGAAATGCAAGAACAAGCAAATGGTGCAGCAGATCACGCAAATGATGAAAATGGTAAGACTTTAAAATGTCTGCTTCCAGATGATGTGATTGATAGCATTGTTGACTGCCAAACTAAATCCATTATTTTGTTTTCTTTTAGAGGAATTCCATCTGAAAATGATTTTTACAAATGGGAAAAAATTAACTGTGAAAGTAGAGGGTGGGAAATTGAGGCTCTGAGAGCACTGGGGAAGGGATATGTCTCATGTAAATTTAAATCCGCTCAGCATGTTCAAGTTGTCCTGTAGTATGGGACTTGGGTCATATGTGGACAGATTTGCTACTTGCAAGCCTGGACTTTAGATTTTCATCCTGAGGGCCCTTCTAAGTCCAAGTATCCCATGTGGATAGAATTGCCCTTCTTGAACTTAGCTCTCAAACCCTTTTTACGGGAGATTGTTTCGCAGCTAGGGAGAGTTCTCTTGTGTAAAAATGAATCTGATAAATTCTCCACCCTCAAGGTAGATCCTAGGGCCTGTGTGGAAATGGATTTAAATAACCAATTGCCAGATAATGTTACACTAATTGGGTCAGGGCTTGAGTTTGTCTAGCCTGTGGTTTATCTAAACAAGCCCAATGCTTATTTTTTCTGTAGACAAGAGGGCCACTTAATTAGAGATTGTCCCCTCCGAAAAAGTAGATATGTCCAAATGAACAGCCCAACGTCATATAATACATTGTCAATGCATTAACACTCTCAGCTTACTCCTTTTAACACACCCTCTCAAATGGAACAACATGAAAATATCAATTCAGCGGACAAAAGTACAAATGATAAACCCCCCACTTACAAAGATGTTATTATGGCAGATGGTTGGTCAATGCCTCAGAAAAGAAAAGAGCCATCAAAGTCTCATGTAACGCCAATTGGGAAATCATCTCCACCAAGTGGCAAAATGTCTTCAAATCAAATTAATACAAGCAACATGGTTGAAATGCCAGTTGGGAAGTCATTAAAAACGAAGCAACACGTCTGCAAACCAAAATAAACAATGTAACATGGTCAATAATTCAGCAGTGAATGTTGAAAGACAGAGATCCCCCTCTCTTATTAGGAGACCTATTTCACTGTTTTCGCTTGCTAGGCAGAGATCTAGGTCTCCCATTCCAGCTGTGAAGGAGAGTGGATTTGTTGATCATTCTATTGTACTTGCTAATAGTTTTGATGTTTTGCCACAAGAAGAGGATTCCTCTAATTATGTTTTACCATGAATTTTAAAACAATGTCTTGGAATGTTAGAGGGTTATCTCTCCCTCACCGCAAATTTGAAGTCAAAGATGTTATTGCTAAATGGAAGCCTGATATTGTTTTCTTACAGGAGGTCAATATTAATGGTCTGCATCTTGTCTCTTCTCTTTTCAATGTATGGAGAGATGCATCTTTTTTTCATACGTTGCATAGAGAAGGCAAGGGGGGCTGTTATTGGCCTAGCTTCATGGATTAATAGGTTTGTCATTGATAAAGGTGAGGACCCTTCACACAGTTGTGTTTGGATTCTCACCTTTATCAATGGGCAACCTATTGGCTTTTGTTTAGTTTATGCTTCAAACATTGCGAAAGAAAGGTTTGAGTTATGGGAATGGATGTCTAACCACCTTCCTCATGTTGATTGGCTGATTGGAGGCGATGGTAGAACATCATACTTATCGTAGTTGGGATAACCATGTAAATTTGAGCAATGAAGAGTTTGATAAGTGGTTTTTTTTCCGCAACTTCGTTGGGGTTATAGACCCTATCACTAAGAAAATGTCTAGTCATAAATTTAACTAGTTCACTTGGACCAACTGTAGGTTGGGGGCTGATAGGAAACTTAGTCGTTTAAATAGGTTTTATATCTCCCCCAATCTACAATTGATCCAAGACTCTGTGGGGAACCTTGTGAATGTTGATTATTCTTCTACACTTTCTGATTATTTCCCTATTTTTTGTGAGGTTACTAGAGAAATTTCTGCAAATATGAATTCTCATATGCCCTTTAAACTTAATACCTCTCACCTTAAAATTCCCTCTTGTGTTGATGCTCTAGTCAAAATTTGGAGCTCCATCCCTAAACCAAAGGAGGGTGATTCTTATAGGAGCTTGTGGCAGGCTGCTATTTCTCAATGCTTTGATTTCTTACGTGCCTTTGGTAAGAGAGTGGAATGGCAACGAAGACGTATAGAAAGGTCTTTACAAGGGAAGCTAGCCTTGAAGAGAAAGTTGCTTAACTTAAATCCAGACAATATTACTCTTCAAACTTCTATCGCTACCATTGAAACTCAACTTCATAAATTTGAGATGTACAGGGGACAAGGGGCTAAATTCGGGGCTAGATTACATTGGCTTAAAGAGGGTAACATATGTTCTAAGTATTTATTTAATTACTTGAATTACAAACATAGAAAGGAATATATCGGATCAATTCAGGATGAGAATGGAAAGATTTACACAGATCCAACTAAGATTAAAAATATATTTTAGGATTTTTATGAGAAGCTTTTCAAAGAGGATCCGCATTGGGATGATGCCCAATTAATTTTAGAAGATATCTTCAAAGGAATCATTCCTAGGAAGGTGGACTATGATTACAGTAAATATATTGATCGTGATCTTTCCATTGAGGATTTGGAACATGTTTTATCTATGGCTCCTAACAAAAGCCAAGGGATTGATGGCTTATCAATTGAATTTTAATAAACTATGTGGAAACACATAAAGGAAGACTTTTACTTAGTTTATTTGGAAGTTGTGAATCAAGGTTCGTTGGGGTCTGATATTAACAAAGGTCTAATCAAATTCCTTCTGAAAGGGAAAAATTCATACCTCATTTCTAGATGGCGTCCTATTACTCTGCTCAATACCTCATATAAATTATTGCTAAAGCCTTAGCCACTAGGATCAAACCAGTGGCTAAAATGATTGTAAGACCTGAACAAACAAGATTCCTTAGTGGCGGGTTCATTCTAGATAATTTAATCTTGGCATGGGAAACAAGCGAATGGGCTCAACAAACAGGGCATAATGCATTGTTGGTCAAGCTTGATTTTGACAAAGCCTATGACCGAATGCGATGTAGGTTTATTGTTAAGATGCTCCAATGGTTGGGGTTTGGTCCTAAAATATGCAAGCATGTTCAAATTTTGTTCAATGAGGCTAATGTCCAACTGAGATCAATAATACAATGTCTGATTCCTTCCCTTTACAATGTTTGATTAGACAGGGCTTCCCCTTATCACCTTTCCTCTATGTTATTGTTGTTGATGCTCTTGGCTATTTGTTGGAAAAATACAATCAGATGAATTTGATTAACGGAATTTCTATTCCCAATGGCACGGTGGTGTTAAACTCCCATTTTTTTGATGGCAGTCTCCTATTTATTCAGAATTCTGAATCTGAAATTCAGAATGTTCAACAGGTTTTGAATATCTATTGTGAGGTTTCAGGCTCCAAATTGTCCCATCATAAAACTGAATTCATAATGCTACAACTTGATTTTGTTCCAACATGGATTCCTAGAGAGTGGACTCAAATTAAACATGGGTAGATTACAAGGTATGTTGGTATACCCTTTGGAATAGGGGTTACACTTCATGACATGTGGAGTTGGTTTCTCAATAGGTTGAAAAATAAAATCTTTAATTGGGGAAATAAATTCCTTTCCCTAGCTGGCAGAATACAAGTGATAAACCGTATTTTTCTGGCTTCGCATGTCTATTATTCCTCATGTTGGATGCCTTCCAAAAAAGGTTATGATGATTTAGTGAAAATAATTCATCAATTTCTTTGGTCAAACTAGGATGGAAAAATGGGTTTTAGGGCCTCCTCTTGGCTGCATTGTATACAACCTAAGTGCAAAGGAGGATTAGGCTTTTTGGATCCTAGGACACAAGGGATTTTCTTATCTGCTAAGTGGATAATACAAGTTGTTTCAAGTGAAGAGCAATGGAAAATTCTGGTTTAGCACCATATTGCAGTGACTACAATGAACAAGAAGTGGCAAAATGTGGGGTGGCTGGATAAAATTTTGCTTGCCTCTTTTTTTCATATTAGAGCCTCTTTCTCGTTGCAATCTATATGGAAGGCTTGGCAGCAGGTATATGGGTTTCTAAATTGGAAAAGGGATTCCATACAACATGGTTTCAGCTTTGTTACGTCCTTTATTTGGTGGAATAAACTTGTCCAATATCATGGGCAACCACTTGTTGTCACTTTTCCTAAAAAGCGTTGTATTTTTTTAAGAAAGGAGTGACACAATTTAATGATATATGAAATTTTGATTCTCTAGATTGGGCTAGTTGGCAAGATATTATGAATGTATTCAACCTAAAAAATAGGTATAAAAGCTTCGTGTTCTTTGTCAAATCACTGGTTCCTTTGGAGATCCTTATGAAAATATGCACACCCTTACAGTGCAACATGTTTAAGGATTGGTGGTGGGTAGATAAGTATCCTTTTTTCTTGTTTTCCTTGAAGAAGATTTACCTTAAGCTTCTCCCAAATATGAAGTTAAATCCAAAACTCAACATAAAATGGAGTTGTAAGTTTTAGGAAAAGAAATGGAGAATTTTAAGTGCGAAAATTTGGCAGTCCAGGGCAAAGGCCAATGCACAACTTCTGACTAGGAAAAGTTTTACATCATAAGTTGCCTATAGGGGATAGGATAAAATGTTTGAAAATCCAAGCAGCCAAATGTCCTTTTTGTCAGCAGAGTGAAACCATTAAACATATTTTTTGGGACTGCTTTAGAGCAAGGGTAAAATAGAACATAATTTTTGGTCAGTTACCAGCTATGTTTGATAATGCCTTATGTTGGAAAGAGGCACTTGTTGGGGTTAATCTTCATAATGATATAGTTGTTGATTCTATGAGACAATGTATTTTGCTGCATTTATGGAAAAGCAAATGTTTAGCAATGTTTTCTAATCACATTTTGCATTTGGAAATAGATATTTTAAATTTTTACTCTGACATGTTTCAATTCATCAGTTTATGCTCACAGCGGAAGATGAGGCTAAAAATTGGTGATATTAATAAATGTTTGGACGAGATTAGACATCAGTTTTTGCAGCTACACGTAGGGGATCTTCATGGTGGCAAATATCTACAAAACATTTTCAAGTTTAAAGTGTAATGTCCTTGTTCTATGTAGTTTCTATTTGTATTGTTGGCTGCAAATTGGCTGCCTTTCACAGCTATGCGACTATTAGTGTTTTTTCTTATGCTGGGCTTCATCAATAGTGATGAATTTTGTATTGTTGACTAGTTTATCTTAGTTGGGATGGGGTTATTGGCCTTAATGGATATGTATGGTGATGTTCTTTGGTGTTTGTGTACCACTTTCTGCAGTCCCTTTGTCCGACTACTATTTATTTAAATTGTAATTTTTATTCTAGCATTTTTCAATAAAAAAAAAATTCTTAATGTTATGTATTGTGTTATTTATAATTAATTTTCCATTTATAAAATATATTTTATGATGGTTTGGACAGGTTTTTTGACATTTATTGCAATCATATATTGCTTGATCACATTGAAATAGAACCACTTCATGATGATAATTTTATTGGTTAGATTTCTCCATCGTTTTTCTCCAATTAAATGTTACATATTGTATTATTATTTTATGATCTGTTTTACAAGATTATTTTTTGATATTATCTCTGGCAATAATTGATGAATTCTTTTAACAAGATACATACATCAATAATTGCTACAATCAAAGGTGGGGAAAGTAGGGGATCCTTTTTTCTTCCATCTCACATGTGCATTCATTACACAAAGATAAGAATCTCAATTATGTATATTTATTTCATCATATTTTTTATGATGTGTTTATCATGCGTATGCTTCTCCTATTTTTAGCAAAAAGATGAAGAGCACCTAAACTTTATTTATAATTGTAGGTACAAAAGGATTACAAAACAAGTTCCCATATGGGAAAATAGTTTGGAAAAAAAACTAATTTAAGAAAAGACACAAAGGAGCTAACTAGCACCTAAAAAGGAATAATAGAATCATAAGCTCAGGCTAACTAATCTACCATGATAACATATTCACCATTAGAGCCTGAGCTATTTGCACTATCCTCTTCATTGCTTGAAATAGCACAAAGAGGAGCAAGATTTAGCAGAAGCAAGAAGGCATTAAACCACCTTTTACCCCTTGAAACAAGGGCTTCACCTAGAACATCCACATGGGAATCTAGAGAGTTAATAGCAATATAAGCACAATTATTTTTCAAGCCACAATTAAAGGAATTGAAAACACATTTCATAGTTAGAACAAAATTAACATCAACCAAAGGAAGCAAACCACCCATTAGAGCCATGCTAGCTTCAAAGTCATAATTTTACATAATAGAAAGGAACCTCTTATTCAAAATGAAGATATCTTTGACATGCCTATATATGTAAGGTTCTAGATTAAAGTAAAAGGAATTATATTTGAGTATTAAAGATGAAACTATGAAAGGAAGATGGAATTGTTTATCCTGGCATGCTTGTAGCCAGATGCACGGCCCACATGAGGTTCATCCCTCTTTGCTTGTTGCTCTTTGTTTACTGAGTGATTATCTTGGATGTGTTTAAGGGTAGGGTGGGGTTTTTATTAGCTCGTGGGGTGTTTTAATTTATTACTCTATGCACTTCTATCTTTGTCACTTGTGTGAGGGGGTGCTTGGATTGTGTGTGGGGTGTGTTCATGTGTGTGGAGAGGGGTTTTTTCAGTGCTCAAGGTTCTAAACCTTGTGCTTAAGCTCCCATTTGTGGATCTTGTTGATTAGAGTCTACATTTTAAGGGTTTTTGTGGCAGCTACAAGTTGCTTTCTTGTGGCTAGTTTTTGGTTGGGCTTCTGTTGAAGCCATTATTTTTGCTCCAAAATGGATTTTTGTGCATCTTTACATGCTAACTCTTCTTCTTCGTAGAGGTGGAGGGTTGAGAGTTTCTTTTTTCCCAAGCCTTTGGGGATTGATGCCCAATGGCTTTGTCTAGGGGGGCACATTCTAAAAATCAACAGATGCTTGGAGAGGAGCGAAGAAAGGCATGTTCTAGTGATTTAACCAAAATCAATCACTGAGGATGTGGAGTACTTTACAAATCATGCCTTGATATGCAAATTCATTGGAATTCATGTCTTGCCTCTATTTTTGGAGATGTGGGCTCAACAGACCTAGAATTCAGAGGGATAAATGTAAATGATGTTGGCTAATAGCTATTTTATGTTCATTTTTAATTGCATGGTGGATCACAACAGAGTGTTCAAAGCAGGACCCTATTTTCATAACCAGATAGGCCTATTCATCAAGCCCTAACACACTGGTTTCAACTCATTTGAGGAGCTTCCAAACTAGGTTCTTTTGTGGGTGTGCCTTCCTTGGTTCCCACATGAATATTAGAAAAATGATATCCTACAAATGGTTACTTTGCTTTTGTGGAAACCGATGAGTCATTCCCAACAAACTCAAGATAAGAAGGTAATAAGTTTGCTCACATTTGTGTTGAAATGGATTTCAGTAACCCTCTTCTAGACTCCCTAGAAATTTGTGTGGGTACGTCTTCCTGGATGCAACAACTCAATTATGAGACTCTTCCTTTTCGATGTTGGTTGTGTCATGAATATGGACATTTGTAGAGAAGATAGATCCTAAGTCTAGATCTTCTGAGTCTCTACCAGCTTAGCTTCCTTGTAATCCTCCTAAGGTTGATAAGGGCAAGGCTCCTATTTCTGGTGTAGATGCAAATAATGAGGGTTTTATTCTTGTTAAGCCCCGTAATATGAACCATGGATAGAAGAGAACTTTTAAGGAAAGGCAGGAAGTGGATAATTTTAATCACTTTGTTGTGTTGGATGATCTTAATAAGCAGGAGGTGAATTTTGGGTTGATGATTGTAGATCAAGGTGCTTTGGAAGTGGTTCAGGAGGGTAATGCTTCTATCAATCTTTAGAATTCTATGGAAGCTAGTTTAATTCAAATGGATAGAGATCTTGGTCTAGTGGGTTCAGTTATTCCTGAGGCCTCTGTTGTTATGGAAAAGATTGAGGTGGAAAATTTTTCTCTAAGGGAGAAGGTATCAAACTCAAAAAAAGGAAACAAGGCTTCTCCTTTTTTGGGGATCCAATAAAAAAATCTCAAGAAAGGGGATCCTAAGAAGCCCTCAAAAGCTGATAGAAAGAAATATTTGGAGAAAATTAAGATGATGGGGGAGACAATGGTGGAGTCAGGATCTGTTAAGATTCTTGACTCACACTTTTGCATCCCTCAGAAATGATTATTCTCTCATGGAATGTAAGGGGCCTGAACAATGGACCTTGACAAAAAGTTGTTCGTGACTTGGTAAGAAATCATTCTCCTAATGTGCTTTTCATATAGGAAACTAAGCTACTTGTTGAGAATATGAATGGTTTGGTAACTAAACTTTTGGGGTAGGGTCAATGCTAGTGCATTGGTGCCCAAGGTAATGTAGGGGGTTTGACTTGTTTATAGAATCCATTGAAGATCTTCCCTCTTTGGTGGATGTCTTGTAAGTCTTCTATTTTAGTGGTTTCTTTGAACCTAGAAACTGAAGAAATATTTCTTCTTTCTAATATCTATGCTCCTACTAATTTGCATGGTAAGCAACACATGTGGTCTCACATTCGGTTTATTCAGAGTTCTACTCCTCTTTTTCCTTGGATTATTACTGGTGACTTTAATGCTATTATTGATCTAGATGAAAATAGGGGAGGAATGTTGAGGTTAGAGCCTTCTACTTTCCTTCTTCATGATAATATTTTTTCCTTGAACCTTGTTGATATTAATTCTACTAATGGTTAGTTTACTTGGAACAATAGGAGAATTGGGGAGGACTGTATTGTTGTGAGGCTAGGTAGGTTCTTGGTTTCTTGTTTTTGGATTAATACACCTTGGTCTATCTATTCTAAGATTATGGAATGGAGGGGTTCAAATCACTTTCCTATCAAGTTATCTATTTCTTTGGCCCACGTGGCTCATTCTCCCTCTTTCAAGTTTCAACTTATGTGGCTGCAGGACCCCTCTTTATAGGATTATGTTGTTGAGTGGTGGCATTTGGGTAGGCATGCTTTTGGCACATCTATGTATTCTTTTTCCAAGCAACTTCAGTATGTGAAGTGTCATCTCAAAAGGTGGAACAGGTTGTGTTTCAATAATATTTTCCATGCTAAGGTTGTAGCTCAGGCTAGTTTGGATGCCATCACCTATGAGATTAGGGAGTTTGTCCCTTCTAAGGATTCTCTCAAGGAAGAGGCAAGGGCTTTGGAGGTTCTAGAGGAGTATGATTTGTGTGAGGATATTTAATAGAAACATAAGACTTAGGTTGAATGGTTATAGGAGGGGGACAAAAACATCGCCTTCTTCTTCAACTCTGTAAAGGTCAAGAGGCATGGTAACTTGATTTCTATTCTTTTGAATGATAGGGGTGAGAATTTGACCTCTTTGGGAGAAATTTCTAGAGAAGCTTCATAGTACTTTTCCTCTTTGTTTAGGGAGGACTCTCTAGATATGTTGGAAAAAGAAAACTATGTGGTGTCCTATATCCCCTCTTTGGTTTCTATTGAAATGAATGAGCACCTCTTAGGTTGCATTTCCCTAGAGGAATTGCAGGCCACTATCTTCCAGATGAAGAAATGGAAAGCCCCTAGTCTTGACGGCTTTCCGATTGAATTCTTCTAGGAGTTTTGGGCATTATAAAGCTAGATTTATTAGAGGTGGTTCATGAGTCTCAGAGAAACAAGCAAATGTTGTAGGATTTTAATTTCACTTTTCTTGCTCTCATCCCTAAATATGATGGGGTGGATAGGTTGATTTTGTTTCTTCCCATTTCTCTTTGCAATGTGGTCTATAAAATTATTTCTAATTTAATTGTTGAGAGGTTGAAGAGATGGATTTGTAGGCTTAATTTAGAGGAACATAGAGGCTTTATGGAAGATAGGAAAATCTTGGATGGTGTGGCCATTGCCACTAAAACTATCCACTCCATGGTGAGCTCTAAAGATAAAGCTATGTTCATCAAGTTGGATATGGAAAAGGATTCTGATAGAGTAAAGTGGTCTTTTTTGTGTTAAGTGCTTATTACTTTTGGTTTTGCTAAAGAGTGGGTTATGAGTTGTGTTACGACCACTTCCTTCTCAATTTTGATTAATGGGGAACCATCTCCCTTATTTAGGGCCTCCAAAGGTCTTCACCAAGGGGATCCTCTTTCTCCTTATTTATTCATTCTTTTGGCTAAAGTTTTGGGGAGGATTATTAAGAGCAATGTGGCATAGGGTCTTATCCAAGGTTGGGTTTTGGGCAATGGTTTACCTCTTCAGTCTCACCTACAATTTGTTGATGATACTACTTTGTGTTGGATCTCAGTTGTGATCATATGGTTTGTCCTTGATGACAAAATCCCTTTCTGTTGATTCTACTTGTTGACAGTTTCAGATTGGTTTCTCATGTTTTATCTTGGTACAGTTTTGTCTATATGGTTTACATGTCTTGGCATTCAGTGGACAGTCTACATTCAGATTTTTAATATCTTATGGTACTGATCAGTTTGAGCTTCGTGCAGTCATAGGTTATCTTTTGTACATTGTTTCGGTGACAGAAAAATAACATATCGGTGTGAAAATGCTAGGGTCTCCACAATCCATTTTTTTGATAAATGTCTGTGTTGCCTATCGGCAAGACATTTTTGATGTCATGATGATTTTTTTTTACATACAGGTAGCTTTCAGCGTGACATTGATCGTGGTCTTGGCGACAGAAGAAATCCCTATCGGCATGTTGTTTTATCGAGCACTTTGTCTTGGCGACCAACACAAGAAAGTTCATATCGACATAAGTTATACCCGTCAGAATGATGTCTTAGCGAAGACATATTGTCTCACCGACCGAAGGAAGATGAACTTATCGGTAGGAGTTTTGTTATCGGGGTAGTGTCTCATCGAACTTGAAATGTCTCCCCGACTAGTGCATGTGGAAGTCTATCGGCGAGAGTTTTGGCGTCGTTATATGGTCATAGCGAACTCTTTTGGTCTAACCGACGGGTGCATTAAAAGTTTCACTTCGGCCAGACTTGGAGTATTCGGTTTAGTATCTCAATGAATTCAAGTGTGTCTCACTGACCGTATGCATATGGAGACTTATCGGTAAAACTAATGGCTATCAATATAAGGTCTTGGCGAATTCGATTTGTTACATCGACCGAAAACATAAAGGTACTCTCTTCGGTAAGAGCTAGGGTTTTCGGTGAGAGGTCTCGGCGAGTGACCTTCGGTCTCATTGATGGAACATAAAGGGACTTCGTCAGCATAAGATCTGGATTGTCTCAGTGACACCGAATGAAAGGATGACTTTCAGTATGACTCAAGCATTCTACGAGAGGTCTCCCCGACATTGATATGTCTCGCCAATGGAATACAAATGGTCTTTGTCGGTATGAGAATTGAATTCTCTTGGCAATCTAAGGTGTTCGGGTTGTTTTGGTATGGCACAATACAATCTATGGGAGGTCTCCCCGATGTCAGCATGTTATAGCGACCCGCTTGGGATAGATGGTCTCATCGGCAAGAAAAACCATGTGTCACGGCGACTAATGTGTATCAAGTGGGGTTTCAGTAAAACAAAAGGTATTCTATATAACGTCTCCCCGACTTTTGAATGTCATAGCGACAAACAGAGGGATGACTTACAGTGATAAAGTTTCTTTTGGCATAGGTATTGAATTGTCACGGCGACATGTTTGATCACGGGGGTTTTCGGCAAAACAAAGTGAATTCTCTATAAGGTCTGCCCAATAACGAAGGGTCACGGCGAAACAAAAGGAACCAAAGTATGATTAATGATTGAATTGCCTTCAGCATAACTAGTGGATGTCTCAATGACTATTTCACTATGAATAACAGAAATGTGATCTCGGGGAAACATAAAGATCTTTGATATGGTTTCTCCCCAACGGCAGAAGGGCTTAGCGACGCATAGGGACAAAAGGAAATGTAGCTCACATAAGGTCATAGCGAATCACAAAGAACACGTGGTGACTATTGTCTCAACGAATGATTAACGAAGACTCATACACTGTGGCCAGCATGGATTTTTTTAAGTATAGTTGCATGCTGACATCATGGATTGGCATCGAATCTCAGAACCGTTACATGGAAGAATATTCATTGAGCTTCTTTTTTGAGTAGTTGCATTTTTTAAATAATGGATGATTTGCAGTTCTCTGGATAAGTGCTACTATTGATTTTTACCATCATCTATAGATTGTCATTATTCAGCTTCATATAAGAGAATTTCAGAATCTGGTGAAAAATGATTTTTGAAGATTTCTTCATAACTGACATACTTGAAATTTATATAAATACCAGTGTTGAAAACAGTGAAGGTGTTGTTGGCCAGTAATTTTGAGAGATAGTTATTTTGGCCGTATCAAGAGATGTATTGGAAAACTCTGTAATACAGAGTTGGATTCTTAGAGTATGAGGTAGATAAGAGTGTTGAGTTTCTTGAGCTTACTTGAAAACAGAGTGATCCTTTGATATTATTTTTGTAATTTTGAAATCTGTGTAAGGGGTTGGTGCTCCTTGAGATTGGTGTCTCTAAATAAGGGGTTGGTTGGTGCAGGAGCACCTAAGGAACAACAAGCAGTTTCATTAGGTAAATAGGAAATCTAGAAGGGTAATTTTGTTTTGTTTTCATAAAGGTCATGTTGACCATTGTGTAGATAGGTTAGAGGTGTTTTTGATCTCTAGGAAAGAAGTGGTGAAAAGATGAATGAGTTTTGAAGCTCATTCTTGTTTTGGTTACTAACCTTGTCAAAAGTTAGAAAACACAGTGGTTTTTGGTAACCTTGGCCATTAGGTCATGAAGAAGCCCGACCAAAAAAGATAACTAATTGTGGAGCCTTATTTAAGGTGAGCCTCGAACTATAAACAAGGTGAGAGGAATTGGTATTGAGTAAACATTTTGAGAGTTGAATAAAAACAGTGTTCTTGAAGGATATTTTTTATTTTTGTTACATAACAGAGCTTTAAATCGATTGAAATGATTACTGTTCTATAGGTAGAGTGTAGTGTGGATAGAATACTAGTTTTGTGTGCCATCTAATTGCCTTTTTGATTCATTTTCATCATTTGTTTGTAAATAGTTTGATTTCTTTCATTTTTTGACCTGTACCAGGTAGTTTTGAGCAAATGGAGTGCTAGGCCACTTTTCCACCATACAAATTGTACGGCCCTTTGGGAACAATTCCTAAACTCCATGTTTGTACATATGTTAGGTTGTAGGCTTTGCGTGTGTGCAGGAGTTGCTAGCAATATCTTGCCCTAGGCGAGCCAGGCAGAGTCCGACTAGGGAAGACAAGGAGTGAAAGGCACATATTTTGCAGGGGTGCTAAGATTTTGAAGAATTTCTTTTTGGAGAATTCAGCTGAGAGTCTTGGCAAGGTCTGGTGGTCAGGAGGAGGCTCCATCAACCCATTTGGTGTGTGAAAACTTTCACAGTTTGTAATAGCCTAGGAAAGGCTAGTAAACCCTAGGTTTTGGCCATTTTTGTGTAAGGGCAGTGTACGAGAAGTATAGGTTCCAAACCCTAAAAATCTTCAAGGTGTGGACATGGGAAACACAAACCTCAAACAAAGAACCTAGGTCATTTGGAGGGTTTTGGAGTAAATTTCATTTTTCACGGGTTAAGAGGCCTAATTGGGGCTCTAGGCTTGTAGCCTTTTCTAACCCTAAGAAAGGGTTTGGTGGAAGTGATGGGGAATTGGAGTCTTGTGATTGAATAAGAACCCTATATAGGTTACTTTGAAGCTTTTACAACATTTTTTTTACACCCCTGCAAGAACCCAACTGAATGTTGAGGGTATTTGGCCTTTAGGGAAGAATAAGGGTCAAGGGTGAGATAGTGGCAAGGCACCAAGATTGGCTTGGTAGAATGGAAGAGTGTTGATAGTGGGGTTGGCCAGTAGGACCAGGGGTACCTATACCTAAGATAGGACCTAAAGGATAATGTGAAGAGAGTCACCTAGGAGTTCTTGGGAACAAGGACCCAGAGCATGGGATAGTGAGTGTCCCATCCAACCCTACCCTATCATTGGTGCTCCTTGAGATTTGTGTCTCTAAATAAGGGGTTGGTGCTCTTTGAGTTGGTGCTCAGAAATTAGCCTATAAGGCATTGTTAACATTGGTTTTGAAGATTAAGCCAGTAAGGCAGTTTAGGAGTGGTTTTTATACCCTAGGAGGGTTTTCCACTTGGCAAAAGCTTTTGTCTCTTTGTTCTTCTGTGTGCTCTCTGCTTTACAGTGTTGTTGTTTCTGTTCATTGATTATTACTTTTCTCAATTCTGTTTATGAATGATTACATTCAACTGATGAATGGTTTAATTAGAGTATATTGAGATCAAATTTCAGCTATGTTTTAGAATTTGTTGAAAATTGGTCAAATCTGTTAAGACACTGATTCACCCCCCCCTCTCAGTGTCATTTTAACTCCAACACTTTGATGGGTATGGCCAAGGTTAGAGAAGCCACTGACTTGCGCAATGCTTTGGAAATTTATTTTGCTACTTTTGGACAGATGGTTAATGAGGGTAAATCTTTTATTTTATTCTTTAACACTCTGAGGCTCATTCAACAGAGGATTGCTTGTATTTTGAGGTTTCAAATTGGTTCTCTACCTTTGATTTATCTCGAAATTCCCATCTCTTCTAGTACCCTCCCTAAGGGCTCTTGTCAAAATATTTTAGACAATTTCCATGCGAAGGTGAACCCACTCACCAGTGGCTTTCTTTCGTTGGTTGGGTTCAACTTCTTAAGTCAATGGTACAAGATCCTACCAATTACAGGTGTATGCTCTAGGTGGCTCCCATTGGATTTATTAAGGATTTGGATGCTCTGACTAGGAAATTCTTATGGGTTGGCAGTTTATCATCTTCTAAGTGATTCCTTGTGAAGTGGGATATATTGTGTGTACTCCAAAATAGTTCGATGGCATCAGATTGCAATAGTCCACTCTGATTGGTTTGGTGCTATCTACCAAGCTTTATTGGAGATGGCATTTGGAATAGGATCATGTCTAAGCAAGGATTATTTCTCACAAAAATATTTAAGCAAGGTATCAAAGGAGGAAGTTTTGTGGTTTTCGCTTGTGGGGAAAGGTTTTGTGATTTAGGAAATGCTTAAAAAAGATTCTACACTAATCAAGGAAGGTTTGTTTTGGATATGTAATAGGGGATCTAAGGCTCTCTTGTGGTTTGAATCTTGGGATGGGTTTTCCCCTACCATGAGTAGGTATTCTAATCTGTAGGATCTTTGTGATCACTTCTTGGAGGCTGGTTGGTCTCAGGTGTTGGATTTTAAGACTTCTTACCTTTGTGGGCATGTGGAGGTGTCTAGATGGAAGGTTCCTAGTGAGTGGCTTGTGGTTGGCTTGGAGGAGGATTGTGATGGGCTTCAAAATATTCTAGAAAGTAGGCAGTGCAAATCTCTTAGGGATACATATGTTTTGGCTTGGAGTCTGGATCCTAAGGGGGTCTTCACGGTTGCTAGTGGGTACCAAGAGCTAATTCTTCGAAGGTATGGTGGGTTGGATGTCCTTTGTGGAAATATGTTTGGAACAAGTTTTCTTGGCCCAAGTGTAATTATTTCTTGTGGACCTTAGCTTGAAACATATGTTTGTCTTGGGAAAATCTTGGGAAAATCTTTGGAAGTGAGGATTCCAAGGCCCATCTGTTTGTGTTCTTTGTGGGTGCAGCAAGGAGGATTCATCTCACTTGTTCTTCTTTATCTAGCATTTTTTGTGGGGTATTTGGAAACATCCTTGTGTTCATGCCTCTTCTCTAGTTGAATTATGAAATAGCCTTGGGAGACCTCCAACACATGCCTCTTTCCTTCAGATTGTGTGGTACATTAGCCCTGCTTTTATCCTTTAGCAAATATGGCTATAATGGAATCACAAGATTTTTCATGGTGTTAAGTTGATGGTCCAACAAGTTTGGCAGAGAATTGTAGTATGATTTAGGAGACTGTGGAAGCTAAATTTGAAGTGTTTTTTTTTTAAAGAAGTCATGATGAGATTGTGAGTAGATTGGGCCTACAAGGATTAGTCTTTGATTCCTTTTGTGTTCAAAGGGGTAGGCATGCTAAAAATAAGGTTCAGAGGGTCAAGAGATAATCTCCTCATTTGGAGGATGTTCTAAAGATCAACATTGACAGTTCTTCTACGGGTAATCCTAGGCCTACTGGGATTGGTGGGGCTGGGAGAGATAGCTTTGGATCCATTATTTTCCTATTTTCCATTCATAAAGGGAAGCAAACCAATAATTTTATGGAGGGTTTGGTGATTCTTTGGGCTATTGAGAATGCTTGTGCTCTTGGGCAGCATAGGATTATCTGTGAATTAGACTCTTAGATCATTGTTAATTTGCTAAATGAGTAGAAGCTGAAAGGGGTCAATTAGCAGCTTGCTTTGGTTGTTCGAAATATTTTGCAACCATGTTCCATGTTGGAGATGGTGTCTTTCATTCACATCCCCTCAGAATGGAATACAGTTGTTGACTGTTTGGGCAAATGAGCTTTTGAGCATGTTGGTGATTGGCAGATTGAGAGATGGGAGCAGTTATCCCCTGATTATTGCCAAGTTTTAGAAAAGATTATTTTTAAGGACATGGTTGGCTGATGTTGGTTGGTGGTTGGTTTTGTGGTGGTAGTCAGTCTTGGATGGGTGTTTGTTGGTTTTGCAACCCTACTTACCTTTGGGTGTCTTTGTGGACCTTGATTTCTTTATATTGGTTATTTCATACTATTAATAAATTTTTACCCTCTTTATTCAAAAAGATAAAACTATGAAAAAATCTAAATTACATAAATATAATTTATATAAAAAAATAATACAAACTTCAAAATGATAAAATGAGACAACTAATGATGAACCATATCTTCAATGACACCTAAATAATATATTATATACATTTTAAAAATAATAAAATTACAAAACTATATTGACTTAATTTAATGTGTAAACATAATGTAAACTTATACATGTATTGTATACATCAATATTGAAGAGAATTTGAGGGAAGAGTCATTCATCTTTGATCATTGTAGATTAAATATATTTACCTCATGACTTATTATCATTAGTATAATATGTCTTTGAATCAATGCTATTAGATTTGATGGATAACGAATAAAATTCAGAAAACTACAAAAGATTGATGTGTTTGAATTCATTGGTCAATAGTCATTGATTTGACATTGTGTGGTTACTTAATGTTTGGCGGTTGACAATCTCCATCATACTTTGAATAAACTTGTACACATAATTTAAACATCAATATTGAAGAGAATTTGAGAGAATAGTCATTCATCTCTGATCATTGTATATTAAATATATTTACTTCATGACTTATTATTATTATATGTGCTATAATCAATGCTATTAGATTTGATGGATGACTAATCACAGATCAAATCCAGAAAACTACAAAAGATTGATGTGTTTGAATTCATTGATCCGTGGTCATTGATTTGACATTGTGTGGTTACTTAATGTTTGGCAGTTGGCAATCCCCATCGTACTCTGAAATATCGCCTAACGAAAATAAAATCATCGCACGTGCTACCGAAGAAACATTAAATCGGGCAAAGAAAAATAAAATCATTTAGGTAGTAGGTATTGTCAGTATGGATGAGTACCAAACAAAATAAGACAAACACAACTTTGACTTTGTATTTGTATTTGTTGACTTTGATGGTTTGCTAACAGATATTAGCCACTTAAATTTCTATAGGATCCGATCAAGTTACAATCATTCGTCCATTTTATTTCTCCATTCCCACTTTAAATATTTGTAGAAATAAGGACAAGGTATATTTACGGTTTACCAATATTAGTATTGGTATAAAAAGTGAGAGATTTATTTTCATATTAGACGACTTTACCTCTCAATTTAGTTGACTTTGTATCATTTTATTATAGTTTTAGGATAGAGGTTTTATAAATTCTTAATTTATTTAATTTATATCAAATTTAAATTTATAAAAATATATAGTTTATGGTGGTTTGTAAAAAAAAATTATGAATGTTTATTACAATCATATAATTCTTGATCACATTAAAATAGAATAATTTAATGGTGAAAATTTTATTGGTTAAATCACTTCATTTTTCCTTTACACTACATGTTACATATCGTATTATTATATTATGATATTTTCTACAATTCATTCTTGTCACGTGCAAGACATGTTGATTCTTATAAATGGTTGTTACAATCAAGTGGATGAAAAGTAGGGTATTCTTTTATATTATATCTAACATATGCATTGGTCACAAAACGGTAAGGATCTCACTTACACGTAATCTATTTTATCATATTTTTTATTATCAATTTATCATGCTTATGCTTCTTATTCATCTTATCATATACTTATTCTTACTTTCAAGTAACCATAATCATGCTATGATATATAAATTTTTTATTCCAATATTTCTTTGTTTCCTTGATTCATTTCTACTCCTTTTGAGAACATACAAAATTAAACTCAAATATTGTTTTGATTGGAGGTAAAAAACGGGTTTTGATGGGGCCTGAAACCCTTTACAAAATAAAGTAGCTGATAAAAAAAGATAACAAGATTACGCAACAATCAACCCAACGACAACAAACTAACAACCAAAAAGTAGCCAAAAAGAAGGTAGCCAACCAACAACACTACATATTGTTCATTATCTTTGCAACCTCCACTTCACTAACAACCACCTTCTACACATCATCCATAGTATCAGACACCTCTATACTAGAGGCCCCGCCCTGAGCTTTCATTTTGTTTCTAGTTCTGACCCTCGACCCACCAATTTTTACCTCACCACTCAAAACACTACCTTTAACACCACACTTCTCACCAACACAATCCACATCCGACAACTTACCCACAACAATAGTATCATTAGCAAACAACATGCACAACTCAATGCAAAATAAGATCAAAAGCAACTTGCAATTATCATTCATTGTTAATAATAGTCATTGCCTCAAAAGGAATAGGATCATTTAAATCCCACTCCTTTCTTTCTCTAACACCAAAGTTAGCGAAGAAATTAGCTAACATATTTCCCTCTCCCAATATGTGGGAGATATAAAAAGTGTCAAAGGAATTGATGATTTCAATGGAGTCCTTGACCAAGGCCTCAATAGTCCAAGATAGAGGTGAAGTATTCTTCAAATTATTTATAATGTCCAGAGAGTCACCCTCCAACCAAACCTTCCTATACCCTTTGCTTTGAGCCATTTTGAGTCCATGATAGGCTACATTCGCCTCCGCGCAGTGGTTTTTCTAGATTCCCAACGGGAGCCACACAGCTGAGACGAGCCTAACATTAGAATTTTTAATCACTCCCCCACATCCTATAGGTCCTGGATTTCCTTTTGTCATGCCATCAAAATTTATCAAAATTTCTAGGATTTCCCTTTAGAGACCGAAAGAGATATATCCCAAGGCAACTTCTAATTTTGTGCAATAGAGATATCATAGGAACAAAGATTAATATTTTGTCCAACATAAAAGGAAATCCTAGAAAGAAAGTTTTCCTTAATATTCACACAAATCTTATGAGCCACAGATAAAGCCAGAAGAGAATAATTTCTAAAAATTATGTTGTTGTGCTCCAGCCAAACCCCCCATATCATGCGAGGCAAAGTGAGAGACCACAAAATCTACAGAGCTGGATTAGATGAGGGGCCATCCCATTGATACCATAAATATTTGACAGAACCAGGAAACACCTAGCTAAGATTCCAAAATAAGAACACATGTGATTCCAGATCACACGAACATATTTGCACCCAATCAAAAAATGACAACTATTTTCCGCTTCCTCTTCACAGAGAAAGCATCTATTGGGCATAACAAAACCTCTTTTAATCAGATTATTAGTAGTTAATATTTTGTTTTGACAAAAGGGCCAAAAGAAAATGTTGACCTTAGGAATCAATCTAGAGGACCAAATAGAATCCCAAAAAGGAGGCGGGCCAATAAAGGATTCATTGAAATGAAAATCCGAAGCAACAAAGAAGTTACCGCCAGAGGAAGGATTCAAAACAAACCTATCAGGAGAAGGGAGAGAAGGAATATGAACCAAAGAAATAGCATTATAAATAAGTTCTAGACTAGGGTCCACCTCATGCAACTTCCTTCAACAACCTTCGCCAATATAGTCAACAACAAATCTTCCAAACTGTCACACACAGAGGTCCATAAAGGGTTGAGCCCATGGCTCATCCTTGAGTGGCCTATTGTCATACCAATTATCTTCCTAGAACAAAATACTCCTCCCATTACCCATCTTCCAAAAGAGACCCTTAGCCACAAGCCTTCGAGCCTTCAACATACAATTCGAAAGCACATAACCATATAGAGGATTAAACTCATGAGATAAAAAATCTCTAATCGCATTAGCACCATGTAAGTATTTGCTCCAAGCAATTTTCACCCACTCACTTTTGGCTAGCATGAGATTCTACAACTATTTACCCAAAAGGGCAATGTTAAACGTTTTGATTTTGTGAATGCCCAACCCACCAATCTTTTTAGGCCAACATACATCATCCCAAGCAACCAAATGAGTTCTTTTTCTGTCTTCAACACCTATTCAAAGGAAGTTTTTCTAAATTCCTTCCAAGATATCCACAAATTTCCTCGACATGTGAAAGAGACTAAGAGCATAAACCAAAATATTCTAAAAGGTGGATTTAATTAGCTTAACTTTTCCATCTTGGCTCAACAAAGCCCCCTTCCACCTAGCCAACTTGGAATTAAAATTTTCAATCAACCCCCTCCATAAGGAATCTAAAGCCTTAGAACATAAGGGGAGCCCCAGGTAAGAAGCAGGAAGCTCACCAATTTGACATTGCAAAATTCTAGCTATCATATTTTTCCTTTAAATCAAATTGTTAGAAAAGAAAATTACACTTTTTTGTAAGCTAACCTTCTGCCTAGAAGCAGCCTCATACATTTGCAAAATCAGCTTGATAGCCTTAGCTTCCTTAGTAGACACCTGCCCAAGCAAAAGAGAATCATCCACAAATTGTTGATGAGAACAAACAAGGTTAGCAGAAGAAGGGGCTAACCTAGTCATAAGACCAAAATTAACAAATATTTGAATGAGATGACCCAAGGACTCATCCATAATGATAACAGGAAGGGTGAGATAGGATCCCCTTGCCACAGACCCCTAGAGCAATCAAAGATAGGAGAAGGAGACCCATTGATGAGAATAGAGAACCGAGGAGTTGAAATAAACTGATGCACAAGAGCCACCAGTTTCTCCCCAAAACCAAAGGAAAGAAGAATCTTAGACAAAAAAACCCCAGTCCACTCTATCATAAGCTTTAAGTAAATCAAGCTTGAGGATAAACCCAACTTGTTTATTGACAAAAAGAGAGTGAATATTCTCATGAATAGTGAGAATAGAGTCCTAAATTTTCCTACCAGCCACAAATCCATTCTACCAAGGAGAAATGATGAGAGGCAAAAAAATTTGCAACCTCAATACCAAAACCTTGGAGAAAATCTTATAAATCGAGTTGCAAAGACTGATAGGTCGAAACTCGTCAAAAGAAGCAGCACCAGGCTTTTTGGGAATCAAGACAATAAAGGAGGAGTTCAACTCCTTTAAAAGGGAACTCGATCTGAAAAACTCCTTAGTATCCGCAACAACATCTTTCGCAATAATTTCCCAAAAAGACTGAAAAAGAACATGGGAAAGCCATTAGGGCCCGAAGCCTTATTACCTTCAAAGGAGAAAACAACACACTAAATTTTATCCGTCGAAGGAATATAGACTAACTGCCTATTGAGCTCATCATCCACCAACTGGGGAATATCCCTAAGAATATCCTCTTGACAGGCCAAATCAAGGCCCCCCTCCACCAAAAGCAACTGAGAGAAATAGGAAGCAACAACAAGTTGCAAATCAACATCCTTCTCTAGAGCTTGATTATTATAGTTAATTAGATTAATATGGTTAGAAGCCCTATGTTTCAACGTAGAGATATGAAAAAACTTAGTATTTCTATCACTAGTTTTCAACCACATGATTCTCGAACGCTACTTCCAAAATTCTTCCTCCTTTGCAATTATATTATGCAACTTGGAAAGAAAAACATTCTCCTTCAACATCAAATCATGATCATACCCAGATGTTTGAATGACTTGTTGAACAGAGTGAGGCTACTTAGACACCCCATCTTTCTCCATAAAAATATGACCAAAAGAGGTACGGTTCCATTTTCTAACATTATTCTTAACATTAGCCAAATTTTTAACAACTCTATACATCTAGCCGACCCATCCACATTAATGTTCCACCAGTGCTTAACCAAATTACCTAGGTTAGGATGACAAGTCCACATTTTCTCAAATCTAAAAGGAAAGTTCTTCTTGCCACCCAACAAATCCACAGACAGAGCCAAGGGGAAATGATCTAATCCCAATCTAGTAAGAGGTGAGAGGGAACAAGAGTAGTGGATTAACCACTCAAGGGTTATAAGAGCACAATCCAACTTAATCTGGATAAGGGAATTACCCACACGCCTATTCAACCATGTAAAGGAAGCCCCTTTCGGATCCATATCAAGAAGAGTCAAGTTGTTAATGAACTACATTAGGTCGTATCTACTATCATCCATGTTCTGCGAGCCACCCATCTTATCAGTATCATGCATGCAAAGGAGTATTGAAATCTCCAATGACCAACCAATTACCAATATTATGGAAAACTTTAAAAGAAGCAAGATTTAGCCTTTTTTTGGCACTCTTACAATTAGGAGCATAAATATTAGACAAAGTTCAAGAAAACTTATCATGAAGGTGGAAAAAAGAGGTAGCCACATGATTACTATCATTAAGCACTTCCACACCTCTAATCAACCTAAGATTCCAAAAGGTCACAATCCCACTAGAAGCACCAACCACCTCAGAACAATGCATCCCACAATCCTTGAAAAGCTTCATTTTCAACCTAGAAAGTTTATCCAATCCCATTTTAGTTTCTTGAATTAAAACAATATTAGGGCAATGATCTCTTACTAGATTAGCCAGGAGATCATGCTTATGAGGGTGATTCAAACCCCTCATATTCCAGGAGATAATATTCATGGGAGTTTATAGGAAGTGCTCTTAGAGCACATATCCAGGAGAGTTCTCTGCGCACCATAAGCTATATCCATCTGAATCTCCTTCTCCCTAGCAACATTAGCTGGAGGTCATCCTCTACCATGTGGCTCAAACCCACAGTTTGACCTCTGCTATTCCTTGTCGCAACTCCCAGTGAGGGAGAGTGTTTCTTCCTATTATGCCCACGTGCTTGAATGTAAGGTGAATTGTCCACTTCCTCTGACTCCTCAAACTCCTTAACATTAGGCCTCAACTCCAACCCCTCTATTTTTGAGACCACACTTTGAGGAATCCCCCCTAAGAGGACATCTAGATTCAACAATCATAGAAGAATGATTTTCCTCCAAAATCTTACCTTAGTAAACACAGGGGATGAGCATTCCTTTTCAACCTATCCCATATCCGGATTCATTTCCCTCTAAACAGGTAGATATTCAGAAGAATCCACCTTGTCAACCTCATCCAAGTATGTGTCCTCATGAACCTCCACAATCGTAGCTGAGGAGGGCACAACTTCAGGCTCCACCTCCTGAGCTGGAGGTCTCTCTTTCTCTCTCCATCATTTTTTCATTTGCTTAGGTACTTTGAGAGGACATTTTCTAGCCCACTAGCCAACTTTTTTACAGTGGAAGTAGATAAAGGGATTTGACTCAAATTCAACCATCTACTCCCACACCCCAAGTTTAGAGTTAATCTTAATTATAGAAGGAAAATCAACTAATTGCTCCACATTCACACAAAATCTGGCATAAACCAGCTACTCCCTAGAAGCCATCATTTGGTCTATCAACAAGAAATAGCCAAATGTGATAGAAATCCCCTTAAACACCTCCTCATCCCAAAATTTCATTGGGAGGCCAGGAAATCTAACCCAAACTGGAGCTACCGAGAAAGGGCGTGAGTTTAGATTGAAGTCTGGTTCTCACTTCTTCAGCATCAAGGAAGAATTTCCAAGGAACCATGAGCCACCCATCAACGCCATCACCATATCATCTTCATAGTTGAAGGAAAAGGAAAAGAAACCTTTGGCCATAGCAACCACATCAGCTTGTCCTTTAGGTTTCCAATGCTTTAAAGTAAACTAGCGCACCAGCTCGATATGAGGCCAAGGACCAACAAATTTACCGAATAGAGCCATGTCCATATTAGACATGCTTTTGTAAACAATACAGTTTGAAACAAAAATAGAGTACTCTCCAGTCTTTTTATTAGCAACAAAAGGCACCGGAGGGGAAGTAATTTTCCTTTAGGCTTAGATCCAAATAGATTTTTCCATTTGAGAGAGGAGCTCAACAAGAAAGCATTCTTAGTCTTTTCAATCCCAAGACCCTCCACATTAGGAGTCCCATCACACCCATCTAAAGATAGGCCATTCCCACATTTTTCAGATATAGGTACCACTTTTTTAGAGCCAGGCACTGAGGAGTGCGATGGGCACACCCTCGTTGAGGCCCTTTTCCTGTCAAAAAAAATGTTAGCCACAAAAGGGGAGCCACTTAGCTTACCTATAGCAAGGGCCCTACCTGACATCACCCTCTCATCAACAAACTGTCTTCCATTACCACCTGAAGCATCATCCTAATCTCTCGCCTTTTCATAATTTGAAAAATTGCCTCCACCATCGCCACCGCCCAAGGAGTTTCCCATCGCTTTTTTGCTATTAAAATCAAATATTGTTACCAATCACTTTCAAATTTATTTGTAGTCCACAAGTGGAATCTAAATCACAACTCTAGTTATTTTTACTTATAGTTATTTTTTTTTTCAACATTATTATGCTTTCTCATTTATATATGACCCTAAGGTTTAAGTACTTTTTCAAAATGTGTCATTAGAGATTTGATGGTAGTGAGGGTTTGATGGATTTGATAAGGTATATGGCTGACTTACAACTTGAAATGTGAGTCAACTAGCCCTTGAACAAATCTAGGATAAATTTAGAGATGAAATGTAATGATCTAACTAGGCTAATGATGCAATTTACTATTCTAATGCAAATATAGAAAACACATAAAGACACAAAAAAATTCAGACAATTGAGATGAGTAGAGCAAGACATTGTGCCTATATGGTTCAAATTTGGGGCTGAAAATGGAGGACATAGGTTCCCAAGGCACGAGTGTCCTTATATGTTACTCCACTTTTGATTTACAAATTACTTTTTACTTTCCATCAAAATACAATGGTAAATGTGTGATGATGAAAATTTGAAATTTAAAAGCTATGATGAAATTGAATGCGGTATGATGCATTTGCACTTAAATGAATTATTGCCATTTATACAATGTTATGGATATGTTATATCTGTTAATGGCTAACTACTTGGTTGTTTCTCTAAGTGAAATGCAAGATAAAATTCACACCCTCTAGAGGGAGAGGGAGATATCACCCAAGAGAAGGGTATGGTCTATGCATTTACTAGTATTGCTATCTAAATTTCCTTGCATCATATAGGTTATAGCCTATTGAATTAATGCATGTCTAGGGAACTATCTGTTGTGTCTATTGGGTAAGTTAAACGTAGTCGCTATATGTTCTTATTCTCTTCATTTCTATTTGAATGCAAATATATTGGGATAATTGGAAATCATCTCATGTATAATATATAAAGATATGTATGCAACAAGGACAACAAACATTTCATTTTTGCATTCATTCCTTTATTTTTTATGATTAGACAACCTACACAACATTTTTGCACTCACAATACTCTCTCTCTCTCCCATTCAACTTCTTTCCTTTTTCTTTCACTATTTTTCACACAACTAGCTCTCCCCCTTTAACATCAATGGAAAAGAACACAATTCTGATCACTCCCCCTTAGGAGTGCACTCATACAACTCATACTACAACAATGAAACTTCCTACTCCCCCTGTGGAGTAGACCCATTCATCAATCCATACAAATGAAAAATCTGCAGATCCATTGGACTGATGCACCTCCATGTGCACCTAGTTCAAAGAAGGAGGGCCAATGACCCCCAAAGTCTCCCTGAGATACTCAAAAGTATCCGTCAAAAGAACCTTAGTAAATATGTCATCTATCTAATCCTTTGTAGACACATACTCCAACCTAACTTCATTCTCCAACACCTTTTCTCTCAAGAAATAATATCTGATAGATATTTGCTTTGTTCCTGAATGCATTACCAGATTCTTTGAAATGTTTATAACACTTTTATTATCACAGAAGATAGGAATAGGCTCATCACACATCACTCCTATATCCTTCAATGTTTTCTTCATCCATAACACTTGTGTGCAACAAGATGTTGCTGCTATGTACTCAACTTTTGTAGTGGATAAAGACATTAAATCATGTTTCTTACTTAGCCGTGGAATCAATCTTCCTTCTAGAAAGAATGCACCACCACTTGTACTTTCCCAGGCATCCACACAACCAGCACAGTTTGCATCAGTGAAAGCACTCAAGTTGAAATTAATATCCTTAGGATACCACAAGCCATAATCCAGAGTGCCTTTGAGATACCTGAATATCCTTCACAACTGTAACATGTGCTTCTTTGGGCTCTCCTTGAAATCTAGAAACCAAACATACTACATGCATGATATCTGGTCTAGTAGTAGTAAGATACAATAGTCCACCAACCATAGATCTGTACAAGCTCTCATAAACTTTTGGAGAAATGCAGAGCACAAATTGGAGCACATTTTGAACATACACTCAACTCTCACTTCATTATTTCTCAAAAAAACTTGGCAACACATCATATCAACACATCTGCAACACCATAAAGATACCTCCATGTACTCACAACATCTCAATAGTATCTCAACTATACATGCACAACCTACAACTTCCTATACTATGCTGACATCAATGACAACATTAATGACAATACCACCATACTCACTCATACTTGCAACACATCAAGCTAGATATGGCAAAGGCTTATGATAGAATAAAGTATTTTTTTTTGTGTAAAGTGCTTATTGCTTTTGGTTTTGTTGAAGAGTGGGTTATGTGGGTATGGCCAAGGTCAAAGAGGCCACCAATTTGCGCAAAGGTTTGGATGTTTATCTTGTTGCTTTTGGACATATGGTTAATGAGGGTAAATCTTTTATTTTTTTCTTTAAGACTCTAAGGCTCATTCAACGACATATTGCTCGTATTTTGAGGTTTTAGATTGGTTCCCTACCTTTGATTTATCTCAGAATTCCTATCTCTTATAGTACCCTCCCTAAGGGCTCTTGTCAAAATATTTTGGATAAGTTCCATGCGAAGGTGAACCCACTCACCAGTGGCTTTCTTTCATTGGTTGGTTTCAACATCTTAAGTGAATGGTGCAAGATCCTCCCAATTATAGGTGTATGCTCTAGGTGGCTCCCATTGGATTTATTAAGGACTTGGATGATCTGACTAGGCAATTTTTATGGGTTGGCAGTTTATCATCTTCTAAGTGAAGCCTTGTGAAGTGGGATATAGTACGTGTAGTCCAAAACAGTTTGGTGGCATCAAATTGCAATAGTCCACTTTGACTGGTTTGGTGCTATCTACCAAGCTTTATTGGAGATGGTGTTTGGAATAGGGTCATGTCTGAGAAAGGATTATTTCTCACAAAAATCTTTAAGCAAGGTATGAAAGGAGGAAGTTTTGTGTTTTTTGCTTGTGGGGAAAGGTTTTGTGATTTAGGAAATTCTTAAAAAAGGTTCTACACTAATCAAGGAAGGTTTGTTTTGGATATGAAATAGGGGATCTAAGGCTCTCTTTTGGTTTGAATCTTGGGATGGGTTTTCCCCTACCATGACCAGGTATTCTAATATGTAGGATCTTTGTGATCACTTCTTGGAGGGTGGTTGGTCTCAAGTGGTGGATTTTAAGACTTCTTACCTTTGTGGGCAGGTAGAGGTGCCTAGATGGAAGGTTCCTAGTGAGTGGCTTGTGGTTGGCGTGGAGGAGGATTGTGATGGGCTTCAAAATATTCTAGGAAGTAGGTAGTGCAGATCTCTTAGGGATACAAATGTTTTGGCTTGGAGTCCGGATCCTAAGGGTATCTTCACAGTTGCTAGTGGGTACCAAGAGCTAATTTTTTGAAAGTATGGTGGGTTGGATTTCAATTGTGGAAATATGTTTGGAACAAGTTCTCTTGCCCCAAGTGTAATTATTTCTTGTGGACCTTAGCTTGAAACATATGTTTGACTTGGGAAAATCTTTGGAAGTGAGGATTCCAAGGCCGATCTATTTGTGTTTTGTGTGGGTGCAACAAGGAGTATTCATCTCACTTGTTCTTATGTATCCTTTTGCTATGCTTTATCTAGCATTCTTTGTGGGGTATTTGGAAACATCCTTGTGTTCATGCCTCTTCTCTAGTTGAATTATAAAATAGCCTTGGGAGACCTCCAACATAGGCCTCTTTCCTTCAGATTATGTGGTACATTAGCCTTGCTTTTATCCTTTAGCAAATATGGCTATAATGGAATCACAAGATTTTTCATGGGGTTAAGTTGATGGTCCAACAAGTTTGGCAGAGAATTGTTAGTATGATTTAGGAGACTGTGGAAGCTAAATGTGAAGTGTTTTTTTTTTTAAGAAGTGATGATGAGATTGTGAGTAGATTGGGCCTACAAGGATTGGTCTTTGATTCCTTTTGTGTTCAAAGGGGTAGGCATGCTAAAAAGAAGGTTCAGAGGGTCAGGAGATGGTCTCCTCCTCTAGAGGATGTTCCAAAGATCAACATTGACAATTCTTCTAGGGGTAATCCTAGGCCTACTAGGATTGGTGCGGTTGGGAGAGATAGCTCTGGATCCATTATTTTCCTATTTTCCATTCATAAAGGGAAGAAAACCAATAATTTTATGGAGGGTTTGGAAATTCTTTGGGCTATTGAGCATGCTTGTTCTCTTGGGCGATGTAGGATTATATGTGAATTAGACTCTTAGATCATTGTTAATTTGCTAAATGAGTAGAAGTTGGAAGGGGTTAATTAGCAGCTTGCTTTGGTTGTTCGACATATTTTGCAACCGTGTTCCATGTTGGAGGTGGTGTATTTCATTCACATCCCTTGGGAATGGAATACGGTTGTTGACCGTTTGGGCAAATGAGCTTCTGAGCATGTTGGTGATTGGCAGATTGAGACATGGGACCAGTTATCCCCTGATTATTGCCAAGTTTTAGAGAAGATTATTTTGAAGGACATGGTTGGCTGATGTTGGTTGGTGGTTGGTTTTGTGGTGGTAGTCAGTCTTGGATGGGTGTTTGTTGGTTCTGCAACCCTACTTACCTTTGGGTGTCTTTGTGGACCCTGATTTCTTTGTATTGGTTATTTCGTGCTATTAATAAATTTTTACCCTTTTTATTCAAAAAGATAAAACTATGAAAAGATCTAAATTACATAAATATAATTTATATAAAAAAATAAGACAAACTTCAAAATGATAAAATGAGACAACTAATGGTGAACCATATCTTCAATGACACGTAAATAATATATTATATACATTTTAAAAATAATAAAATTAGAAAACTATATTGACTTAATTTAATGTGTAAACATAATATAAACTTATACACATAATGTATACATCAATATTGAAGAGAATTTGAGGGAAGAGTCATTCATCTTTGATCATTGTACATTAAATATATATACTTCATGACTTATTATCATTATTATAATATGTCTTTGAATCAATGCTATTAGATTTGATGGATAACGAATAAAATTCAGAAAACTACAAAAAAAAATTGATGTGTTTGAAGTCATTGGTCAATAGTCATTGATTTGACATTGTGTGGTTACTTAATGTTTGGTGGTTGACAATCTCCATCATACTTTGAATAAACTTGTACACGTAATTTAAACATCAATATTGAAGAGAATTTGAGAGAAGAGTCATTCATCTTTGATCATTGTATATTAAATATATTTACTTCATGACTTATTATTATTATATGTGTTTGAATCGATGCTATTAGATTTGATGGATCACGAATCATGGATCAAATTCAGAAAACTACAAAAGATTAATGTATATGGATTCATTGGTCCATGGTCATTGATTTGACATTGTGTGGCTACTCAATGTTTGGCCGTTGGAAATCTCCATCGTACTTTGAAATATCTCCTAACGAAAATAAAATCATCTCACGTGCTGCCGAAGAAACATTAAATCGGGCAAAGAAAAATAAAATCATTTAGGTAGTAGGTAATGTTAGTATGGATGAGTACCAAACAAAATAAGACAAACACAACTTTGACTTCATCCTCTTCCAACTGTGGATATTTGTATCTGTTGATTTTGATGGTTTGCTCACAATATTATTTCGCCATGCCCACTTTAAATATTTCTAGAAATAAGGATAAGATATATTCACGGTTTACCAATAGTAGTATTGGTAGAAAAAGTGATAGATTTTTTTTCATATTAGACGACTTTACCTCTCAATTTAGTTGACTTTGTATCATTTTATTTTAGTTTTAGGATAGAGGTTTTATAAATTCTTAATTTATTTATTTTATATCAAATTTAAATTTATAAAAATATATAGTTTATGGTGGTTTGCAATTTTTTTTGTGAATGTTTATTACAATCATATAATTCTTGATCACATTAAAATAGAATCATTTAATGGTGAAAATTTTATTGGTTAAATCACTTCACTTTTCCTTTCCACTACATGTTAAATATATTGTTTTATTATATTATGATCTTTTCTACAACTTGCTCGTCACTTGCAAGACATGTTGATTCTTATAAATGGTTGTTACAATCAAGTGGATGAAAATTAGGGTATTCTTTTATATTATATCTAACATGTGCAATTGGTCACAAAACGGTAAGGATCTCACTTACACGTAATCTATTTTATCGTATTTTTTATTATCAGTCTATCATGCTTATGCTTCTTATTCATCTTATCATATACTTATTCTTACTTTCAACTAACCATAATCATGCTATCATATATAAAGTTTTTATTCCAATATTTCTTTGTTTCCTTGATTCATTTCTACTCCTTTTGAGAACATACAAAATTAAACTCAAATATTGTTTTGATTGGAGGTAAAAAACGGGTTTTGATGGGGCCCAGAACCCTTAACAAAATAAAGCAGCTGATAAAAAAAGATAACAACATTACATAACAATCAACCCAACGACAGTGAACCAACAACCAAAAAGAAGGCAACCAACCAACAACACTACATATTGTTCATTATCTCTGCAGCCTCCACTTCACTAACAACCACCTTCTGCACATCATCCACAGTATCAAACACCTCTATACCAGAGGCCCCGCCCTGAGCTTTCATTTTGTTTCTAGTTCGGACCCCTGACCCACCAGTTTTTACCTCACCACTCAAAAAACTACCTTTAACACCACCCTTCTCACTAGCACAATCCACATCCAACAGCTTACCCACAACAACAGTATCATTAGCAGACAACATGCACAACTCAATGCAAAATAAGATCAAAAACAATTTTAAATTAGCATTCAATGTTAATAATAGTCGTTGCCTCAAAAGGAATAGGATCATTTAAATCCCACTCCTTTCTTTCTCTAACACCAAAGTTAGCGAAACAATCAGCTAACATATTTGCCTCTCCCAATATGTGGGAGATATAAAAAGTGTCAAAGGAATTGATGATTTCAATGAAGTCCCTGACCAAGGCCTCAATAGTCCAAGATAGAGGTGAAGTATTCTTCAAATTATTTATAATGTCTAGAGAGTCACCCTCCAACTAGACCTTCTTATACCCTTTGCTTTGAGCCATTTTGAGTCCATGATAGGCTACAACCGCCTCCGCGTCGTGGTTTTTTTGGATTCTCAAAGGGAGCACCACAACTAAGAGGAGCCCACCATTAGAATTTCTAATCACTCACCCACATCCTGCAGGTCCTGGATTTCCTTTTGTTGCGCCATAAAAATTTATCTTAACCAAACCATCCAGTGGTGCCTTCCAAGAAACATCTTCTCTTGAAGATTTCTCTTTAGAGATCGGAAGAGATATATCACAAGGCAACTTCCACTTTTGTGCAATAGAGATATCATAGGAACAAAGATTTATCTTTTGTCCAACATAAAAGGAGATCCTAGAAAGAAAGTTTCCCTTAATACTCACACAAATCTTATGAGCCATAGATAAAGCTGAAAGAGAAGAATTTCTAAAAATTATGTTGTGCTCCAGCCAAACCCCCCATATCATGTGAGGCAAAGTGAGAGACCACAAAATCTGCAGAGCTAGATTAGATGAGGGGCCAACCCATTGATACCATAAATCTTTGACAGAACAAGGAAACACCCAACTAAGATTCCAAAATAAGAACACATGATTCCAGATCACACAAACATATTCGCACCCAATCAACAAATGATAAGTATTTTCCGCTTCCTCTTCACAGAGAAAGCATCTATTGGGCATAACAAAACCTCTTTTAATCAGATTATCAATAGTTAATATTTTGTTCTGATAGAAGAGCCAAAAGAAAATGTTGACCTTAGGAATCAATCTAGAGGACCAAATAGAAGCCCAAAAAGGAGGCGGGCCAATAAAGGATTCATTGAAATGAAAGTCCGAAGCAACAAAGAAGTTACTAGCAGAGGAAGGCTTCCAAACAAACCTATCAGGAGAAGGGAGAGAAGGAATATGAACCAAATAAATAGCATTATAAATAAGTTCTAGACTAGGGTCCACCTAATGCAACTTCCTCCAACAACCTCCATCCATATAGTCAACAACAAATCTACCAAACTATCACACACAGAGGTCCATAAAGGGGTGATCCCATGGCTCATCCTTGAGTGGCCTATTGCCAAACCAATTATCTTCCTAGACCAGAATACTCCTCCCATTACCCATCTGCCAAAAGAGACCCTTAACCACAAGCCTTCGAGCCTTCAACATACAATTCCAAAGCACATAACCATATAGAGGATTAAACTCATGAGATAAAAAAATTCTAATCCCATCAACACCATGTAAGTATTTTCTCCAAGCAATTTTCGCCCACTCACTTTTGGCTAGCAAGAGATTCCACAACTATTTACCCAAAAGGGAAATGTTAAACGTTCTGATTTGTGAATGTCTAGCCCACCAACCTTTTTAGGCCAATGGACATCATCCCAAGAAACCAAATGAGTTCTTTTTTGTCTTCAACACTCGTTCAAAGGAAGTTTTTCTGAATTCCTTCCAAGATATCCACAAATTTCCTTGGCATGTGAAAGAGACTAAGAGCATAAACCAAAATATTCTAAAAGGTGGATTTAATCAATTGAAATTTTTTAACTTGGCTCAAAAAAGCCCCCTTCCACCCAGCCAACTTGGAATTAAATTTGTCAATCAACCCCCTCCATAAGGAATTTGAAGCCTTAGAGCATAAGGGGAGCCCCAGGTAAGAAGCAGGAAGCTCACTAATTTGACACTGCAAAATTCTAGCTATCTTATTCTGTCTTTGAATCAGAGTGTTAAAAAAGAAAATTACACTCTTTTGTAAGCTAACCTTTTGCCTAGAAGCAACCTCATACATTTGCAAAATCAGCTTGATAGCCTTAGCTTCCTTAATAGATGCCTGCCCAAGCAAAAGAGAATCATCAACAAATTGTTGATGAGAACAAACAAGGTTAGCAAAAGAAGGGGCTAACCTATTCATAAGACCAAAATTAACAAATCTTTGGATGAGACTACCCAAGGACTCAACCATAATGATAAAAAGGAAGGGTGAGATAAGATCAACTTTCCACATACCCCTGGAGCAATCAAAGATAGGAGGAGACCCATTGATGAGAACAGAGAGCCGAGGAGACCCATATCATCTTCATAGTTGAAGGAAAAAGAAAAGAAACCTTTGGCCATAGCAGCCACATTAGCTTGTACTTTAGGTTTCCAACGATTTAAAGTAAACTTGTGCACCAGCTCAATATAAGGCCAAGGACCAACAAATTTACCCAGTAGAACCATGTCCATATTAGACATTCTTTTGTCAACAATGCAGTCTGAAACAAAAACATAGTACTCTCCAGTATTTTTATTAGCAACAAAAGGCACCGGAGGGGAAGTACTTTTCCTTTAGGCTTAGATCCAAATAGATTTTTCCATTTGAGAGAGGAGATCGACAAGAAAGCATTCTTAGTCTTGTCAATCCCAAAACCCTCCACATTAGGAGTCCCATCACACCCATTTGAAGATAGGCCATTCCTAGACTTTTTAGATCCAAGTACCACTTTTTCAGAGCTAGCCACCGAGGAGTGCGATGGACACACCCTCTTCAAGGCCCTTTTCCTATTTGAAAAAAATCTTAACCACAAAAGGGGACTCACTTAGCTTACCTGTAGCAAGGGCCCCACTTGACATCACCCTCTCATCAACAAACTGTCTGCCATTACCGCCTAAAGCATCATCCTGATCTCTCACCTTTTCATAATTTGAAAAATCACCTCCACCATTGCCACCGCCTGAGGAGCTTCCCATTGCTTTTTTTGATATTAAACTCAAATATTGTTGCCAATAAATCTCAAATTTATTTGTAGTCCACAAGTGGAATCTAAATCACAAATCTAGTTATTTTTACTTATAGTTATGTTTTTTTTCAACATTATTATGCTTTCTCATTTATATATGACCCTAAGATTTGACACTAGGGTTTAAGCACTTTTTCAAAATGTGTCATTAGAGATTTGATGGTAGTGAGGGTTTGATGGATTTGATAAGGTATATGACTGAATTACAGCTTGAAATGTGAGTCAACTAGCCCTTGAGCAAATCTAGGATGAATTTAGAGATGAAATGCAATGATCTAACTAGGTTAATGATGCAATTTACTATTCTAATGCAAATATAGAAAGCACATATAGACACAAAGAAAATCGGACAATTGAGATGAGTAGAGAAAGCATTGTGCCTATATGGTTCAACTTTAGGGCTGAAAATGGAGGACATAGGTTCCCAGGGCGCAAGTGTCCTTATATGTTACTCCCTCACTTTTGATTTACAAATTACATTTTACCTTCCATCAAAATACAATGATAAATGTCTGATGATGAAAATTTGAAATTTAAAAGCTATAATGAAATTGAATGTGGTATGATACATTTGCACTTAAATGAATTATTGCTGTTTATACAATGTTATGGATATGTTATATCTATTAATGGCTAACTACTTGGTTGTTTCTCTAAGTGAAATGCAAGACAAAATTCACACCCTCTAGAGGGAGAGGGAGATATCACCCAGGAGAAGGGTATGGTCTATGTGTTTACTAGTATTGCTATCTAAATTTCCTTGCATCATGTAGGTCAAGTTATAGCCTGTTGAATCAATGCATGTCTAGGGAACTATCTATTGCGTCTATTGGGTAAGTTAAACCTAGTCACTATATGTTCTTATTCTCTTCATTTCTATTTGAATGCAAATATATTGGGATAATTGGAAATAATTTCATGTATAATATATAAAGATATGTATGCAACAAGGACAACAACCATTCCATTTTTGCACTCATTCCTTTATTTTTTATGATTAGACAACCTACACAACATTTTTGCACTCACAATACTCTCTCTCTCTCTCCCATTCAGCTCCTTTCCTTTTTCTTTCACTTTTTTTCACACAACTCTCTCTCCCCCTTTAACATCAATGGCAAAGAACACAATTCTGATAACTCCCCCTTAGGAGTGCACTCATACAACTCATACTGCAACAATGAAACTTCCTACTCCCCCTGTGGAGTAGACCTATTCATCAATCCATACAAATGAAAAATTTGCAGATCCATTTAATTGATGTAGCTCCATGTGCACCTAGTTCAAAGAAGGAGGGCCAATGACCCTCAAAATCTCCCTGAGATACTCAAAAGTATCCTTCAAAAGAACCTTAGTAAATATGCCATCTATCTGATCCTTTGTAGACACATACTCCAATCTAACTTCATTCTCCAACACCTTTTCTCTCAAGAAATAATATCTAATAGATATGTGCTTTGTTCTTAAATGCATTACCAGATTCTTTGAAATGTTTATAACACTTGTATTATCACAGAAGATAGGAATAGGCTCATCACACATCACCCCTATATCTTTCAATGTTTGCTTCATCCATAACACATGTGTGCAACAAGATGCTGCTGCAATATACTCAACTTCTGTAGTGGATAATGACATTGAATCATGTTTCTTACTTATCCGTAAAACCAATCTTCCTCCTATAAAGAATGCACCACCACTTGTACTTTCCTGGTCATCCACACAACCATCACAATCTACATCAGTGAAAGCACTCAAGGTGAAATTAATATCCTTAGGATACCACAAGCCATAATCCAGAGTGCCTTTGAGATACTTGAATATCCTCTTCACAGCTATAACATGTGCTTCTTTAGGCTCTCCTTGAAATCTAGCAACCAAAGATACTACATGCATGATATCTAGTGTAGTAGCAGTAAGATACAATAGTCCACCAACCATAGATCTATACAAGCTTTGATAAAATTTTGGAGAAATGCAGAGCACAAACTAGAGCACATTCTAAACATACACTCAACTCTCACTTCATTATTTCTCAAAAAAACTTGGCAACTCATCATATCAACACATCTGCAACACCATAAAGATACCTCCATGTACTCACAACATCTCAATAGTATCTCAACTATACATGCACAACCTACAACTTCTTGTACTGTGTTGACATCAATGACAACATTAATGACAATACCACTATGTACTCACTCATACTCGCAACACATCAAGCTAGATATAGTAAAGGCTTACGATAGAATTTAAAGTGAATTTTTTTGTGTAAAGTGCTTATTGCTTTTGGTTTTGTTGAAGTGGGTTATGAGTTGTGTCACAACCACTTCCTTCTCAGTTTTGATTAATGGGGAACTGTCTCCCTTATTTAGGGCCTCCAAAGGTATTCAACACTTGGGGTTCCTCTTTCTCCTTATTTATTCATTCTTTTGGCTGAAGCTTTGGGGAGGATTATTAAGAGCAATGTGGCATATGGTCTTATCCAAGGTTGGGTTTGGGGCAATGGTTTACCTCCTCAGTCTCACCTATAATTTGTTGATGATATTGCTTTGATGGGTATGACCAAGGTCAGAGAGGCCACCAATTTTTGCAAAGCTTTGGGTGTTTATCTTGTTGCTTTTGGACATATGGTTAATGAGGGTAAATCTTCTATTTTCTTCTTTAACACTCTAAGGCTCATTCAACAATAGATTGCTCTTATTTTGAGGTTTTAGATTGGTTCTCTACCTTTGATTTATCTTAGAGTTCCTATCTCTTCTGGTACCCTCCCTAAGAGCTCTTGTCAAATTATTTTGGACAAGTTCCATGCAAAGGTGAACCCACTCACCCATGGCTTTCCTTCATTGGTTGGGTTCAACTTCTTAAGTTCGTGGTGCAAGCTCTTCCCAATTACAAGTGTATGCTCTAGGTGGCTCCCATTGGATTTATTAAGGATTTGGATGCTCTGACTAGGCAATTCTTATGGGCTAGCAGTTTATCATCTTCTAAGTAGAGCCTTGTGAAGTGGAATATTGTGTGTAGTCAAAAACAATTCAGTGGCCTCAAATTGCGGTAGTCCACTCTGACTGGTTTGACACTATTTGCCAAATTTTATAAGAGATGGTGTTTGAAACAGGATCATGTTTGAGAAGGATTATTTCTCATAAATATCTAAGTAGGGTATCGAAGGAGGAAGTTGTGGTTTTCACTTGTGGGAAAATGTTTTGTAATTTGAAAAATGCTTGAAAAAGGTGCTACACTAATCAAGGAAGGTTTGTTTTGGATATGCAATAGGAGATCTAAGGCTCTCTTCTAGTTTGACTCTTGGGATGGGTTTTCCCCTATCCTGAGCAGGTATCCTAATCTATAAGATCTTTGTCAGTGCTTCTTGGAGGTTGGTTGGTCTCAGGCGGTGGATTTTAAGACTTCTTGCCTTTGTGGGCATGCAGATGTGTCTAGATGGAAGGTTCCTAGAGAGTGGCTTGTGGTTGGCTTGGAGGAGGATTGTGTTGAGCTTCAAAATATTTTGGAAAGTACGTAGTGTAGCTCTCCTAGGGATACATATATTTTGGCATGGAGTTCATATCCTAAGGGGGTCTTCATAGTTGCTAATGGGTACCAGGAGTTGATTCTTCAGAAGTATGGTGGGTTGGATGTCCTCTGTGGAAATATTTTTGGAACAAGTTCTCTTGGCCCAAGTGTAATTATTTCTTGTGGACCTTAGCTTGAAACAAATGTTTGACTTGGGAAAATCTTTGGAAGTGAGGATTCCAAGGCCCATTTGTTTGTGTTCTTTGTGGGTGTAGTGAGGAGGATTCATCTCACTTGTTCTTCTGTATCCATTTACTATGCTTTATCTAGTATTTTTGGTGGGTTTTTTGGAAACATCCTTGTGTTCATGCCTCTTCTCTAGCTGAATTTTAAAATAGCCATGTGAGGCCTCCAATGCATGCCTCTTTCCTTCAGATTGTGTGGTACATTAGCCCTACTTTTATCCTTTGGAAAATATGGCTATAATGGAATCACATGATTTTTCATGGGGTTAAGTTGATGGTCGAACAAGTTTGGTAGAGAATTGTTAGTATGATTTAGGTGACTGTGGAAGCTAAATGTGAAGTGTGTTTTTCTTTGGAAATAAGTGATGATGAGATTGTGAGTAGATTGGGCCTACAGGGATTGGTTTTTGATTCCATTTGTGTTTGAAGGGGTAGGCATGCTTAACAGAAGGTTCAAAGGGTCAGGAGATGGTCTCCTCCTCTGGAGGATGTTCTAAAGATCAACATTGATGATTCTTCTAGGGGTAATCCTGGGCTTGCTGGAATTGGTGGGGTTGGGAGAGATAGCTCTAGATCCATTATTTTCATATTTTCCATTCATAAAGGGTAGAAAACCAATAATTTTATGGAGGGTTTGGCGATTCTTTGGGCTATTGAGCGTGCTTGTACTCTTCGGTGGCGTAGGATTATATGTGAATTAGACTTTTAGATCATTGCTAATTTTTTGAATGGATAGATGTTGGAAGGGGTTAGTTGGCAACTTGCTTCGGTTGTTCAACATATTTTGCAGCTGTGTTCCATGTAGGAGGTGGTGTCTTTTACTCACATCCCTCGAGAATGGAATAGGGTTGCTGACTGTTTGGGTAAATGGGCTTCTGAGCATGTTGGCAACTAGCAAATAAAGAGATGGGAGTAGTTATCCTAGGATTATTGCCAAGTTTTAGAGAAGATTATTTCAAAGGACATGACTAGCTAATGTTGGTTGATGGTTGGTTTTGCGGTGGTAGTGGGTCTTGGATGTGTGTTTGCTAGTTTTGTAACCCTGCTTACCTTTGGGTGCCTTTTGGACCCTGATTTCTTTGTATTGATGATTTCTTGCTATGAATAATTTTTTACCCTCTTTATTCAAAAAGATGCAACTATGAAAAAATCTAAATTACATAAATATAATTTATATAAAAAAATAATACAAACTTCAAAATGATAAAATGAGACAACTAATAATGAACCATATCTTCAATGACACCCAAATAATATTTTATATACATTTTGAAAATAATTAAAATACAAAACTATATTGACTTAATTTAGTGCATAAACATAATATTAACCTGTACACATAATTTAAGCATCAATATTGAAGAGAATTTGAGAGAAGAGTCATTCATCTCTGATCATTGTATATTAAATATATTTACTTCATGACTTATTATTATTATCATATGTGTTTGAATCGATACTAATAGATTTGATGGATCATGAATCACAGATCAAACCCAGAAAACTACAAAAGATTGATGTGTTTGAATTCATTGATCAATGGTCATTGATTTGACATTGTGTGGTTACTTAATGTTTGGCGGTTGACAATTCCCATCATACTTTGAATAAACTTGTACACGTAATTTAAACATCAATATTGAAGAGAATGTAAATCGGGCAAAGAAAAATAAAATCATTTCAGTAATAGGTAATGTCAGTATGGATGAGTACCAAGCAAAATAAGACAAACACAACTTTGACTTCATCCTCTTCCAACCGTGGATATTTGTATTTGTTGACTTTGATGGTTTGCTAACAGATATTAGCCACTTAAATTTCAATAGGATCCGATCAGGTTACAATCATTCGTCCATTTTATTCCTCCATTCCCACTTTAAATATTTCTAGAAATAAGGACAAGGTATATTTACGGTTTACCAATATTAGTATTGGTATAAAAAGTGATAGATTTTTTTTCATATTAGACGACTTTACCTCTCAATTTAGTTGACTTTGTATCATTTTATTTTAGTTTTAGGATAGAGGTTTTATAAATTCTTAATTTATTTAATTTATATCAAATTTAAATTTATAAAAATACATAGTTTATGGTGGTTTGTAAAAAAAAATTATGAACGTTTATTACAATCATATAATTCTTGATCACATTAAAATAGAATCATTTAATGGTGAAAATTTTATTCCTTAAATCACTTCACTTTTCCTTTCCACTACATGTTACATATTGTATTATTATGTTATGATCTTTTTTACGACTTGCTCTTGTCACTTGTAAGACATGTTGATTCTTATAAACATTTGGTTGTTACAATCAAGTGGCTGAAAAGTAGGGCATTCTTTTATATTATATCTAACATATGCATTTGTCACAAAACGGTAAGGATCTCACTTGCACATTATCTATTTTATCATATTTTTTATTATCAATTTATCATGCTTATGCTTCTTATTCATCTTATCATATACTTATTCTTACTTTCAACTAACCATAATCATGCTATCATATATAAAGTTTTTATTCTAATATTTCTTTCTTTCCTTGATTCAACATACAAAATTAATCTCAAATATTGTTACCAATCACTTTCAAATTTATTTGTAGTTCACAAGTGGAATCTAAATCACAACTCTAGTTATTTTTACTTATAGTTATGTTTTTTTTTCAACATTATTATGCTTTCTTATTTATATATGACCCTAAGATTTGACCCTAGGGTTTAAGCACTTTTTCAAAATGTGTCATTAGAGATTTGATGGTAGTGAGGGTTTGATGGATTTGATAAGGTATATGACTGACTTACAACTTGAAATGTGAGTCAACTAGCCCTTGGACAAAAACTAGGATGAATTTAGGGATGAAATGCAATGATCTAACTAGGCTAATGATGCAATTTGCTATTCTAACGCAAATATAGAAAACACATAAAGACACAAAAAAAATCGAACAATTGAGATGAGTAGAGCAAGACATTGTGCCTATATGGTTCAAATTTGGGGCTGAAAATGGAGGACATAGGTTCCTAGGGTGCGAGTGTCCTAATATGTTACTCCCTCACTTTTGATTTACAAATTACATTTTACTTTCCATCAAAATACAATGATAAATGTATGATGATGAAAATTTAAAATTTAAGAGCTATGATGAAATTGAATGTAGTATGATGCATTTGCACTTAAATGAATTAGTGCTATTTATACAATGTTATGGATATGTTATATTTGTTAACGACTAACTACTTGGTTGTTTCTCTACGTGAAATGCAAGATAAAATTCCAACCCTCTAGAGGGAGAGGGAGATATCACCCAGGAGAAGGGTATGGTCTATGTGTTTACTAGTATTGCTATCTGAATTTACTTGCATCGTGTAGGTCAAGTTATAGCCTATTGAATCAATGCATGTCTAGGGAACTATCTGTTGCATCTATTGGGTAAGTTAAACCTAGCCACTATGTGTTCTTATTCTCTTCATTTCTATTTGAATGCAAATATATTGAGATAATTGACAATCATCTCATGTATAATATATAAAGATATGTATGTATATATACATATTATTAAAATGAACACACAAATATATATATATATATATATATTCATACACTAACATTTATATGTATATTCATATGAGTATATATATTTTAATGCAAATAAAGTAATACATATCTATATGTTATATATTATATATCGATATTATATATATATATATATATATATATATATATATTTGTTTTTAACATTTAAAGGTTGATAATTGTTATTGGTTAATGCAATGCTCATAGTGAGGCATGATAGCCTTCACCGATGGCTAAGATGTGGACATTTTAATAAGACAATAACGCCAATGTTGTGGTGTGATATTATTGATCGTCAACCATATGTTATCAATGCTACTTTGTGGTAGTTTTATTTAAATTTTAAATTGATTGCGTCTGCTATTTAAATCTCCTGTATTGGCTGTATTAAGTCATGGTTTTGGGGGGTATGCTCGACCCCATGGTTGGCATTTTATATTATTTTGAGAATAGCATACATTGCAATATTTTAGAACCAGCCTTAAGCCATATTAGGCTGCACAAGAAAGCCACAAAGGTGACACTAATAAAAATGTATGCAAATAATTTTTAAATTCCCATCCAGCGTGGCATATAGCTACATGATTCTTGTTTTGATAAATATTTTTTGTATAACTATTTTTAGCTTTAGTCATGGCAATTGTTGCATAGAAGTTGCTCTTGGGAAACCATTTTTAGACTGCTCCATTTCTTGGTTTTGGATCGTGGAAAATATAACATGTAAACTACTTTTGTAACTGTCTTCAAACCATTTTTAAACTACTTTTATCTTGGCGCTAAAACTAAAATAAATTAAGTTTTTTTTGATATATCCCATAAAACCAAGAAAGAAAAAAAGGCTACGCCAAGTGTGGGAAAAGTTAGTTTTTGGGGATTGTAAAATATTTTCAAGTCTTCTTTGAGCATTATCAATTTCTATTCTTCTTCATTGCAAAGAGAGCATAAAGGAGAATTATTCTCTTGATTTTCCACGAATTGCAAAGTAGGAACAACATACACGAAGCTGAGGATAGTCTTGCCATACTCTCAAAAAGACTTGTGTTGTGTTTGTGGTGTTGGAGCTGAACTGTGGAGGATCTTGCTGCCTTCCACAATTGTCATAGCTCCATATTAGTGTTGGGGCAGGAACAAGAGACCACATTTTGGATGTGTTTCTTGGTTTGGGTTGAGTGTTAGCACATTAAAAACTAGATAACTCCTTTGAACTAGTTGAGCAGGCAAGCAATCCTTTCTTGTTTCTTAACCTTTCCAGTTAAGATAGATTTCTCTTGGCTTTATTAGAAGAAATGTTTCCCATAAACTGGTAGTGAGTTAATCTTTGATATTAAACTTTCTTTTTCAAAGAAATAGCAGAGTAAGAAACTTGAAATCTACCATATATAAATTGAGGGAGTCTTTTTCTATTCTTGTTCAAGGTATTGTCTTTCTCTTCTTTTCAGTTGGAATTGTATTAGTTTGATGTATCTAAATTATAGACATAATTTCAATAAAAAACATATGGCGGTCAAAAGTTTAGCCACACATTTTTTGTTTGATATTATGAGCCAAAAGATTATTTTGGTTATGAGCCAAAGATTTGTTGTCTTTAGATAAAGATGCTTATCCAGTAGTCTTGCCAGTTGCCCTTTTCCATTTTATCCATCAAGTATATTATCGAAAGAGTACATATTTTGAAAAGGAATAATTTAAATAAAACTATAGTATTTTTTAAGAAAGACTAAACCCTAGTTAAAAGATATTATTTAATGTAGAAATACCCATCACCATGGGTTTTTTATATATGTTATCTTTATACTATGTTATGACCAGTAAGGTTAAGATGTTATCATTTTGTTGTCAAATATTTTTGAAGTTTAAATTATGAGAGTAGTTACTCTCATAAGTTATGGTAACAATTTGAACAAGTGGCAGTAGCCAAGACCAAGGTAGTTATGCGAATGTAACTTAGTTGTTCAAAGTTAGAAATAACTAATCAACCTAATTGATCTTTTTGACTTAAGGAGTCACTAGATGTCTTGAGAACGAACTCACAAGTAAGAAACCATTGGTCAAATAGTAAGTTTGGGTTAACCATAGGTTAGTTAAGATTTCCAAGTTGAGTTAGAGGTGGGTAAATGTATGAATCCACTTGTATGTAGCGATTGAATTTAATTCAATACTTTGGATAAAGTAAGTGCATAGTCATTGCTTGCACTTGTTAGTTCACTATGCTCTAGAGTTGCCTAACCAATCAGTAGTGTCAAGCATAGTTAGAGGGAATCTATAGTTGTATGACCATATTAGTTAAGTAGGACACAACACCATAACTCAAATGAAAATACTAGGGTGTCCTTGACTATACTCTTCATTGAAGAGTAGGGCCACTTCCAATTGGAAGGTGTGCAGGGGACAACCAATCTGTTGTTGGAGGGTGATGCTCTCCCTCTTACAGATGACATTTCGAGGATTGTGAGACATAAAAGTAATTTAGTTATGTAATTCTTGACCTTGTAATCAATGTTTTAATTATTAAAATTTTATTTATTGTAATTATGATTAGGAAGATTATATTTCAAAATTATTAAGTGTAGTAAATAAACTTGAAATTCCTAATCTAATAATGTAGAACAAAAGAGTATGTAAATACAAAATACAAGAAACAATATTACTGTAACCTTTACACCTCCATTATCCTTCTCCATCATGCTTCTAAGTAATTAATGCCCTCAGATTGTAGGTATGCACTTAACAAGCCTATGACTAAGAAAAAGCAAAATATCAAAGTTTTCTCAATAGCATGATAGCCTATATTCTCTAGATGCGAAACTGATAAATAACAACGTTATTTATAGAGATCCAAATGTAAAATGGACGATCAGGATTAGATGAATTTTATTTCAATCAATGGATGAAATCAAATGAGACGAGATAAGATAGAAATGAGATTGACAAAGAATGAAGAAAGTGACTAATTTTTACAAAAATCGCTTTAGTTTGAGAGGGAAATTGCATATTTAAATAATGGAAATATTATTTAAATGCAAGAGGAAAAAGACAAATTTAATTTTTGATTAAATAGAAATTTACTTCAAAAAGTGAGAGAAAGGATGAGTCATTTAATTAAATAAAATTTAATTAAATTGTGATAGAAAAGCTAACAGTGAATAATTAAATAATTAACATAATTATTTAAATATAGTGGAAAATGACAAATAATTAAATAAATATAAATTGATTTAATTATACAAATCAAAGATATTAGTGATGCAATTAAATAAATAACAATTTATTTAATTAATCAAAAGTGGACATAGAAGGATAAAATGAATTATTTAATTATTAGACTTGACTTTACGACATTAGATAATAATTAAATTAAATTTAGATTATTTAATTATTAGACTTGACTTTACAACATTAGATAATAATTAAATTTAATTAAGATTATTTAATTACCAAGGATGAAAAAGGGATTTTAATAAATCACATGCCTAGTGATAATTTTCAATGTCTACATTTTTCCCTCTTTGATACAATGTAGTTTATTGCATTGTGTCAAAGAAATTTAATAGTCAACATACACCGGTATAAGCAGGATGAGGAAGGATGATGAGGAGGTAATAGCATGCCCCCTCAAAAGGATAGGTAGGTTCAAAGGACACGAGTGTGCTCTTGAAATTGATAAGATGAAAATAGATAAGGAGAAGAAGAAATGTTAGCATGGGAGATATGGATGTTAGCATAGAAGACATGGATGTTGAGATAGTGCTAGTTGAGATAATTTTTAGATATATATTTTGCTATACAAGGCTTTTCCATTTGATCATCATTGGGTGGTAAAAGATGACAAATGAACAACAAACACTATGGTATGATATAAACCAAGGTGTGAAATGTCATCCATCTGTAAAATAGACAGTTGTAGACAAGGAATGTCCTGACTCATACTAAGGGTCATGTTGCCCTAGTATTTTTGTCAAGACAAACCACATACATCAATCAAATAAAAGATGAGTGATAAGACATTGTTGAACATCCAAAATATTGAGAGGGGGGGTGAATCAGTATTCCATAAAACAATTCACATAAAATCCATCTAAGGATTATCACAAATTTGACTGAATTACCTGAGGAAGACATGCAATCAAGATAAAGCATCAACACACATGAACACCAAAATTTTTATGTGGAAACCCAAAATGGGAAAAACCATGGTGAGGATTAGCTCACAATATATTATATTCGGATATAGAATATTACAGGGCTCACTGCCAGGACTCATTGTCCTTGAAAGGCTCACAACTTGAATACAAAAAGAGATGGCTAATCACCAACATACAAAAGTTTATGGTTCACTGCCACAAGTGTGAACTGGTGAAGAATGCACCTTCCTTGTGCTGGAGTTCAATTCCAGTGAAGCACAATGCTTGAATAACTCACTGAGCTACTCATCTATGCAATTTGCACATGTTCATTTTTAACTTCTTCCATGTGAACATTCTTCTCTCTTCCTCTTTCTCCACCACTGTCTCTCTCGCTCACCCACACTTTACACAAAAAGAATGTCTTACATATATATACATGTGCGTCCATGTTTCTTAATTAGGTTGGCCTAATTAGAGAAACCTTAATTCAAAAACTAACTTTTTTAGCATAGACCTAAGATAGATCCCTTTAATATTAATATAGTTAGGTCGACTAGAGTTAAACCAAAACTCCAAACATATGCAAACTCCATCAAATGCGCAACACAAAAAATTGTTAACTCATTGAATTCTCCCTTGGATGAAATCAAACTACTTATCTTCAACATCGCATGGTATGATAATCAATTATGAGAAAATGCAGAATCTCCCTCAACAGAGTGTAGGAGGAAAACTCACTAAGGTATGTAGAATAGAATATTGTCATTCATGTCTCCCAAATGAATTCACATATCATCATGAAACTACAAGGTAGAATACATCTTGTAGGCTCAAACCTATATACAAAATCCTATAATGATATCTTTTATTGAGATAGAATCCAGACCAAAAAACTGATGTACATAGGTAGTGTAAAAGCATAACACTGTTCACAAACAATTGGTAACACTAACTCACAACTCATACACCCTAGTTAGTTGAAACCATGTTAGAGAATGCAACTGATGTTGGGGTAAATCATGTTATCAAATTCTAAGTAGATCATACGGGTATGTGTAGGATCATGATAGGCCAAAAAGTGGCAATATGATGGGTATGTGGCTAACGACTATTTTTTTACCCAAAATTGATGAAATGAAAAGGTTTTTTAAAGGAGATTCTTAGCTTTCCACTGATATAAATTATGCTTTACTTTGAATTTAATAAGTAATTATTATTCATTTTCTATTCAAATTACAAGTAAAGTCCTGATTGATAGGCTGAATGAAAAACATCTATAGCTTTCAAATAGTATCACATTTTTTGAATCCAAAACATGCGTCACATTCTATGCTTTGCATACTATAGGATTAAAAATATAAAAAAATGAATTTTATGAATTTTTGACCAAGTTTTAAGGTGGTTAGACATACAAGTTTTAAAATTTTAAAAAGTTGTAAGAAAAAATTCATAATTAATTATTTACTTGGAAAAAATTACAAAAAAAATGCATCACATCGGGGCATGAGTCCTCTACTTATATCTAAAATATTATAAAAATAATTATCATTTTATTATGGTTATGGTAGTCAGACATACACCTACTTCTTATTTTTTCCCAAATTTAAGTACCATTGCATTGAAATTTCAAATTTTCACCAAATAGATTTTTTTTTTTTTTTTAACAAACCTAGTAGTTTAGAAACTACATTCAATTTTCTATAGATTCTATTCTTACATATTTTTGAAATAATATAGATAAATTATTCAAATTTTTATGTCAAGTTGCCTAACTCTGATTTTTGTAAATTTTTTGCCACTTAAGGGCCTGTTTTTTCCATGATGATCCTGCACATACCCATACAAAAATAGGATAGTTTGGATCAAAATATTAGATCAACAATAATTCATAACCAGAGCAACAAAATTACTCAAAATCAACAAAATTCCATTATCTATTGACATTGATGACAACCTATCAATTTCCAAAAATCTCCCCCTTTGTCATTGATGGCAACACACGATGTGAAAATGATAAAAAATAACTCTTCCCAACTTATACACAAAAAAAATTAAATTTCCTCATTTTCACATGATGTTTCTCTCTCTCCCCCCCTTTGACATCAATGGCAAAGGGAAAAGGAATTTTAGTGCATTAACAATCCCTTTGCAAATTTGAATACTCCCCCTGAGGAGAACATTCCAAAAAAAATGATGATGATGAATGACTAACCGGGGGCGGTGGATGACCAAAGCTGGCTAAGAATCCCCATCCATGAGGATCTCCCTTCATTCCAAAGATTTGTTGCCTCTGTCAAAGCATTGCATAGATAATTGAGGTCAATTAAAGTATCCTTTCCTTTAACCACAATTCTAGGAGAAGCATAATAGTTCAAACCCTGTCAGCAACCAAACAAACATAGTAAACCGAAGAATTCAATCTTGATTAGATCTCTAAGCTTCGCATACATCTCAATCAACATTCCTATTTCTTTGTGTGATGCAAGGTATTCTTCATGTAGTCTTGTCAAACCATACCAAGTTTGATAATCCAGACTAAGAGCAGGATTAAATGTGCTAGATGAAAACTTAATCTGGGTTTCAATCATGCTCTCAACATCCTTGATCGTTTGAATTGCATCAAGCCAAGAACAACATGATGCAAGTTTAAAAACTCTTAATTTCTTTCTCACAAGCTTGAATATTCTTGAATTTTTCAAGTGCCAAGCTATGAGTAAACTTGAACTTATCTACAATTTCCAACAATGTTTTTCTTTCAACCCAAGAGACCATGTCACTTACTGCTTTGCTCTTTAATTCATTGAATCTATTAGTTAATACATTTGAGATTTCTTTAATGGAACAAGAACTAGAAACAAAACTAGAAGCTACCTGGAGATGTGTCCTACTTTTGGCCAATTGCTTGAGTCTCCTAGGAGGAGGATCCACCTGAGAAACCAGGGCATGAACCACAACTGTTTTCATCTTTTCTCCAATGGTAGGATTTGGTTTAATGGAGACAAACTCAGAATCTTCAAGAGCTTTAGCCACTTCAATGTAGGTTCCAAACCTAGGCCTGCTGGGATTCTGGGGGCTATTAACCAACAATTCAATGTAACCAGCGACATAATCCTTCTCAATTTCATATCCAAACTCAAGTAACCATGAATTCCTTGGTTTGACTGCCTTGATGATGCAATTATCAGTGTTTACCAAAAATATTATATCATTCTTATTCTTTCTTGGAATTATCCTTCTTCTGTTCATTTTCCTTTGAAACTTTCCAAAGGATGCACCAAGGGCATCTTCTTGAGCATCTAAGTGCCTAATGTTTCTCACAAGCACCTAAATTTGATGAGAAACTAGTTTGGTATTCTCCCAAATAACTTCTCCTAATCTAAGTATTTCCTTCATAAAGTAGAAAATCAAGCATAAAACCAATGCACCATATCTAAATGTACCATTCTTCTTCTTGAAGTCTCAGATTCTCCAACAGTTGTTGTCGGAGCAACTCACATAGATCATATTCATTTTTGTTCTCAACCATATCCAATGCAAGATCAATTGTGGTAGTGGAAACATCACTGTCACCAAGAATCATCTATGAAATAACTAAGCTTGCATACTGAACTGTCGGGTTGGAGATTCCAGAAAATGTGTTCCTTATTAAACCCTTTTCTTTATCAAAGTTACAAACAAGATTTGGTCTGGAGGATGATAACCTAGTAACTTCCCTGATTACATCTCTAGATATCATATATGCATCATTAAGCCACACAAAATCACTGTTAAATATGCTAAGATCCATTCTGATATATCTTCCTTCATTACTAAAAGTCCAAAAAATTGTTCCATACATCCAATTTCATTTCCATAAGAACATTGTACTCTGGTTTTAGGGTAAAACCTTTTCCAATTAATTCTTCACTCCATAATATGTGAGCTTTTATGTAACTATATTCTTCCAATTCTCCATGAATGTATGCTCCAACATCTTCAATTGGTATGACACCAAGAGGAATATTCTAAAAAGCACCCAAAAGATCAAGTTCCAGGGATTTAACAAGACGCATTTTGTACTCTGGTTCTGGCCTTTCTGAATTTTTTATGAGTCGGGGAAAATCCATTGCATACAAGATACCACAAGTAATTCAGAGGAAGTAATGGCATCAACTTACCTTTGCCTTTTCTACCTTGAAGCCGAATTCATAATTTCCATAGGATAAAATTGCTCTGATTTCTTCAAGCTTCCTCTTCATGCTTCTTCTTGCACAAATTATTTTCATTGAATGCATTTTACTAGACATATCTAAATTTATTCTTTTCATCCTCATTGCTTCTACAATTAATGCTTCGGATCACAAGTAGATCACCTCAAAATTTGTGAAAGCTTTCATCCTTTCAAATTCTGCTAAATACATTCTTCGCACATGTGTGACTACAAATTCCTTTCGCATGAATAACCTTAATAAATGTACTTCTACCATGATATGACATCAAAGAAGGGGTTGATAAATTTTCTAATTATTGCTCCCCCTTAGCCAAGTTCTAAAATTAATTTTTGAGTGACGTATCTGCACCAAGAGATGACACAAAAATACATGCTTTTGGTTCTGCATGCTTTCCAGATTCTCCTTTTCTCCATATTCTCTCCATCTCTTACTTAACTTCTTCTAGGTCAACCTTGATGACTGATTCATATCCTTTTTCTGGGTTAATACCTCTCAATTTTCTGCTTCTAACATGTTTTGAATTACTGCAGTTAAACCAAACAAAATTCTTCCATCCAAACTTTCTCTTATTCAATCCACATTTGCACTAGTTAGCTTTATTCCCAATTGAATTGCAGAGATAACAGTGACCTTTAAATGAATAAATCATCTTATTTGAATTATGATTTCTATTGATTTCAAAACATTGACTGTAGAGAGATAAGAAAATTTTATTTATTCCATCATTTTGCTTCACTTTACTTTTGCAATATTTTTCTCTATGCCCAAAATTATTGCAAGAGTAACAAACATAATTAAAAGATAAGTACTTTAAGGATTGGGCTATTTGCTAGGAGTCCTTTCAATATAGTTTCTTAATCCTTGATCTATCCATCTTTGCACAAAGTCTTCTTATTTGGTGGTAGCTTTATCTCTGAATTATGTTCTTCAAACCCTAAGCCTCTTTTATCCATTGCAGGTCTTTGAGAATCAATCAACTTATTAAGCTTTGCAATGCTTGACTTGAATTTACCCTCAAATATTTTTTCCTTTTCCAGATCTGATCTCAAAATTTCCATTTCTTGCTTGAGCTATATACATTCATCTACCTTCCTTTGAATTTCAACTTTTTGGAAGTCTTCAATCTTTTTCTTTTCTTCCAATTGATGAAGTAGTCTAGTGATATCATCATGCTCTCCTTGAATTTGAACACAGGCATCTTCATATCTTCTCCTCAGATCCTTGATACAATCATTCACTTCTCTTAGCTTATTTTTTAGATCTTCATTTTCTTCTAAGTGTCTAGTAGAGACCACTTTTGGATTAAAAAATTTCTTATAATCGAATTTTGAGACCATTCTCAAGCTGTTAGGATTCTTTAGAGGAACCAAACTTTGATACCAATTGTTGAACATTTGGAATATTGACAGGGGGGTTGAATTAGTATTCCATAAAGCCATTCACATAGAATCCATCTAAGCATTATCACAAATTTGACTAAATTACCAGATGAACACATGAAATCAAGACAAGGCATCAACACATATGAACACCAAAATTTTTACATGGAAAACCAAAAATGGGAGAAACCATGGTGAGGATTAGCTCACAATATAATATATCTGGATATAGAATATTACAGGGCTCATTTCCAGGACTCACTATCCTTGAAAGGCTCATATCCTGAATACAAAAAGAGATGGCTAACCGCCAAGATACAAAAGTGTATGGCTCACTGCCACAAGTGTGAACTGATGAAGAATGCACCTTCCTTGTGCTGGAGTTCAATTCTAGTGAAGTAAAATGCTTGAATAACTCACTCAGCTACTCATCTATACAATTCACACATATACATTTTAAACTTTTTCCATGTGAACATTCTTCTCTCTTCCTCTTTCTCCACCACTATCTCTATCACTCACCCACACTTTACACAAAAAGAATGTCTTACATATATATACATGTGCATCCATTTTTCTTAATTAGGTTGGCCTAATTAGAGAAACCTTAATTCAAAAACTAGGTTTTTTGGCACGGACCTAAGATAGATCCCTTTAATATTAATATAGTTAGGTCGGCCAAAGTTAAATCAAAACTAGAAATATATGTACAATCCATCAAACATGCAATATAAAAACTTGTTAACTTATTGAGTTCTCCCTTGGATGACATCAAACTACTTATCTTCGACACTGCACGATATGATAATCAATTATGAGAAAATGTAGAATCTCCCACAACAAAGTGTAGGAGGAAAACTCACCGAGGTCTATAGAACATAATACTGTCATTCATATCTCCCAAATGCCTTCACATATCATCATGAAACTCCAAGGTAGAATACATCTTGTAGGCTCAAACTTTTATATAAAATCCTATAATGATATGTTTTATTAAGATAGAATCCAGACCAAAGAACTGACATACAAAGCTAGTGTAGCAAAAATACTGGCAATCAACAAAATTCCATTATTTGTTGGCATCAATGACAATCTATCAATTTCCAACAACATCATTTCTCCTATAAATCCTTCACGGGACATCCTCGAGGTCATTTCCTCGAGGTCGTTAGTAACATGACCGAAGTAAATCCAAAAGATAAGACAAAATAGACCAACAAGGTCAACAATAATTTAGATTGTTTTCCAATAAGTGTTTGCTAGTGTGTTAAGGGATGAAGTGAGTGATGGGTGGAATGTTTTGACAAGGCCTTGGTTTTAGGAGAAGGAACATGTCATATAAGATGTCAAGTTTAGTTTCAATCATGTAACTACTTGTATAAGGAAAATGAAAAAGTGTGATAATGACAAGGTCTAGTTTTAGGAAGGACACATCCTGTATAAGAACATTGATTTTGATCGATTTGACTAGTTTGATTCATTTGAAAAATGATTAATTTGACTTGTAGACTTGTTGGCTTGCTTGTCTTGTTGATTCAAGACTTTTGTTTGAAGTTCAAATGATTATTTCACATTTGAGTTGACAGTGTCCCATTTATTTTGACTCACCTAATGAACCTTAAAAGACTGACCTAGGGGGCCTCAGGGGCTCATCAAAAGATGGCCTTGCCTATGTAGCAATGCACAAAGACCTCATAGTTTGACATGACCCTTGAATTTGTTTCAATGACAAAGGACCAAATCATGATCTTATTTGACAACACCTAAATGACTGACCTAATGCCTTGGGGCACATCGATAGATGGCCTTGCCCACATCTAGTTGTAGAGGCAACAAAGTTCAAAAATGACAAAGACTGACATGACTGACTTTGACTCAATTTTTGGGATTTTTTGAAAGTTATTTGAATGTTTTTGGGTTTTGACATGTTTTGATTTTTTTTGGATTTTGGAGGTTTTATATTTTTTTTCTTTTTCTATGAATATATATATTTTATCTTTTTCAAATGTTTTATTTTGTCTTTTAAATGTTTTTATTTTTGTTTTGTGTTTTGTGGATGTTTTGTTTTTGTGTTTTTTGAATGTTTTGATTTTTTTGTGTTTTTTGTATATTTTGACTTTTTTGTGTTTTTTGAATGTTTTGACCTCCAATGACAAGTATAGAATTCAAAAAAGCTAGGTGTTAGGAAATTTCCCCCAGTCAGGTATAGGACCAACCATTAGGGATGGGATGGGATAGGGATTTAATATTATGGACAAAAGATGGAGGAGGAAGGATGCAAGACATCAACCGCTTGAAAGTCATGATAAAGATGACAAGGCCTTATGATGGATGTCAAATGAGAGATGATGGAAGGTAAAAGTATTATTATGAATTAGGGTGGAAGACCAGATAGAGTGATAGTAGTTGATGGAGCAAATACTGACTACACATGGCACCTGTTTGCCAAGTTTACCCCATGGTACTTGTGAGATGGGGTTAGAAAATCAAATAGCATAGATAAAGTGACAGCCAACAATACTAAGCTATTAAACCACATCCAAACAAGAGAAAAAAAATAATGAAAAGAATAAAAAATGCAAAACATAAAAGAAAACACTCTCCATTATGGTTGATTCTTTTTCTTGCTCTCCTTCTTGTTATGAAACTTTGCCCTTAGATTTGTTGAAACACTTGTGCAAAACCTACAAATGGTAGCAAGAAAGTTGGAGAAAAATAGCTGTTAAGCTGAAAATGGAGAATGAAGGTTATTTTTATAGACAACCATTCGAATGGATGGTTGAGATAAATCTTCTAGAAAGATTCAAGGATCAATGGATGAGAATGCATGAGAGAGATGTTATGAAATGGATGGTTGAGATTAAGTCTCAAAAAAGATCCCAAGATCAACGGTCCAAAATTGATGCACCAAGAATATGCCATGCATGGAAAAGCTATGACGCCGACGGCTATAACGCTTGACAGCTATGACAGACATGCAAGACATGTAGGCTATGGAAAAAATGAATGTTATGGCAGGGGATTATGACAGAGCATCTTTGACTAGGTGGAGGTGCATAAATAATTTATTTAAAATTATTTATTCAAAAATGGAGAAAATGGACAAGTGGAAAATACATTATTTATTTAGAGAAAATGGCAAAAGGAGCATTTAATTAAATTTATCAATTTAATTAAATGGAGAGATGAAAATTAGTCCTTAAATAATTAATTTAGATTAATTATTTAACAGGGGAGGTGGCATGAGATAGTTAAATAATTTTAATAATTATTTAACTATAGAAGAATTAAAGGACCATGAATAGATAAATAATTAATGGTAATTATTTAACTATAGATGAAAGGTGACAAAATAATTAAATAAATAATAATTTATTTAACTATTGAAGAAGAGGGAGAAATTAGTGACGCAATTAGTTTATTTAATTGATCAAGATAGAATAAAGATTAGAAAGTGAATTAATTAAATAATTATTAAAAATTATTTAATTAATAGAGGAATATGATCAAACATGATTGAATAACTAAAATTATTCAATTATCGAAGGACGAGGATGAAGAAAAATGACACTCGAAGGCTTAGGACATTTTTATGTGTCTACAACACTTATCCAAAGCGCTATTGACATGGTTTTCACTATTGGAAGAAATTGTTTTCTTTTTACTATTTTTATGATTTTATGATTTTTTTGTTGTCACCAAGATGCCTGTCTACCAAGTTTTCATCAAGGTAATGATTTTTTTGAATTTTTATACTTTTTTTGGTATTTTATGATTATGACAAGAGCTCTGTGAAGTTAGGTATGAAATTGATAGGTGCCAGATCCCTAGACTTCCTTGATGATGCCCTGATCTTGTTTGGATGACTATGCTGGATGAAAGGACTTGATCTAGATGATGAGTGCAATTGAAAAATATGAAGGGTGGTAGATGTGGTAGATGAAAGATACTATGATAAGATCCCTAATGTGCACACTACATAGGCCATTAGGCTTTAGACAAAAAGGAGCTTGGGTGACCAACAAGCTAGAGTACATGAAGGGGTCGTCGTTAAACATACATTGAAAGACATCACCAATGGTATGATATGACATATATGTGAACATGGATGGGTGGAATGGAGTATATATGGTATGAGTGAGAGTGGCGTGGATAGAGACCTTGAATCAACAAGCTCTTTGTTTAACTTTTTTCCTTGATAGATGCCCCCAATGATTTTTGATGGAGAGGCATACTTGGAGATCGCCTTTTGCGTGCTTTCACTTTTGAGTTTTATTTTTGATTTGTCCAATAGCTCTTTATTTTGGCTAGGGGACTTGTCTTGATCTTCATTTTTTTTTCTATTTGTCCAATAGATTTTTATTTTGGCTAAGGGACTTATCTTGATTTTTTATTCTTTTCATTATGTCTATTTTTTAGAGATAGCTCGTTCATTGGAGCTTTTCCTATATTATTTTCTTGAGCTATGACTTGTTGATCCATGTCTATGATGTAGATGGATGTGAGTGAGATGGAGGAAGTAGGTGAAGTGACATGAATGTTTAGTGGAGGAATGGGAGTGGCGATGCCATCAATGGAGTCTTTGGGACTATCCTTTTCGGTACTGTTAACGATAAAGGAAGCTTGCACATCCTTAACGACTTGGCAAGGTGACTTGGTAGAGGTGACAATAGGAGATACATATCCTAGCACAGGGTAGGTGGGATGGAAGGATGATGATTGGATATCCTCAGGGGGGTCATGATCAAAAAGTGGATTATCATAGATATCCTAGTCAAAGATGGGGTTGTCATGGATATGAAAAGTTTGAGTGGAAGCAAATAGGGAAAAGGAAGATGTATCATCAAGATCCCAAAAGATGTTGATCCAAGCATGACCATCTATTCAATTTTCTTGACATCACCATTGGAATTTTGAACATTCTTCGTGGCATTAGCATTTTCTTTTGGCAACAAATTATCCATACGATATTCTCCACATCTCAGATCATGGACTTGGACCTTGGGGTTTGATGGTGGGGTAAATGAAGATGGATCAATGTAGCAATATGATGAGGCTTTTTGGTTGATAGGCACTTGGAATTGAGTAGTCCCTTTCATATTGTTGTAATATTAAAAGGGGTTAGGATTGCCTTTGATTGTAATTTCAATGCCTTTGTGAAGAAACTTGAGGCATTGATGGTATGTGGATGGTAGGACCTTCATGGAATGGATCCATGGTCAACCAAGGAAGAAGTTGTATGGTAGTTCAAGATCCAGGACTTGGAATGTGGTATCTAGTACTGTAGGTCCAACTTTGATTGGTAGTGTGATAGCACCCTTGGAAGAAAATTCTTCGTCGTCATAGGCTTTCATAAAAATTCCCTTAGTTGTATCCACACATGCTTTAGAGAGGCCCAAGGACTTCACTAGTTTTAAAGTGCAAATGTTCAATCTGGCTCCACCATCTACTAGGAATTATTTGGCCTTGTGTTTGTGGATGAAGACCTCAAGGTGCAATGGGTCATTATGGTTTGACTTGGGTATAGAGTAATCTTGGTCAGAAAAAGGAGACATGGTGGGAGTTGGCCAGATATCCAACATGAATTCAAATCGGTTGACGTCTAGGTTAGATAGAGGTTTTTTACAAAGCCTTATCGAGGATAGCTTTGTGTTCAGGTGATATGCATAGAAGCTCAAGGATGGAAATCTGTGCGAGTGTCTTGTCCAATTGGTCAACAAGATTGTACTAGGCTTTGGATTGTGGTTGCTTTAGAGGAGGATCAGATATGGTAACCTTAGTCCTACAAATAGTGATGGCACATTCAGGCTGCTTCTTAAAATGGTGATTGTGTTAATATGATTGTCAGTAGCTTGGATGTGGTTAATAGTTGTGTAGTCAAAAAAGGCATTAGTATAATTGGCACGGTTTTCTGTCTTTTGAACCAAATTGGAGGGATTTCTAAAACCATGATCTTGTAATGGATTCTTGAAAATTGTATGGTCTTTATTGGAAGTTGTTTTTTATCCCTCAACCTCTATGGTACCATTTTCAATTAGGTCTTGAATCATGTTCTTCAACTAACGACATGACAAGGTCTTATGCCCTTTGATATGGTGGTAGTAACAAAAGGAATTGTCATCCCACCAAGAGGGTTTGAATTGTCCTGGGTCATATGGATTGGGATTTTGGAGCTGTATAACATTTGACTGTACTAGCTTCTTTAGGACAAATTCAATTGGTTTTGGTAAAGGAGTGCATTGTCTCCATGGGTATTGCCTTGGTTGTCTTGGGGGTCCTCACTCTTGATTATTTTGGACCATGTTAGTTGCTTGGTTGGAAAAATATGGTGTGTTATTGTTCATATTGGGTGCTTTGAGAGTCAATGTGGGACCTATTCTATTCACAACTTTTTGTTGTCTATGACTCCATCATTTGTTACATTCTTGTTATGGGACCACAACTTATTTTTATCATTTGATATCCCTTGAAAATTTTGTGTTGTGGTATAATTTTTAATTTCCCCCTTTATTGATAAGGGTTTTCGCAAGGATGGCCAATGTGGAACAACAATGGGTTTCCAATGCATATCTTAAGTTTGTGTTTAGGTTTTGTACAAACATGATCATTTTCTATTTTTTGAGAATTTCAACAAGATAGTGGCTAGCAAAGCTTCTCCATCTCTGGAAGAATGTTATGAAAGCTTCACCCTCTTCTTGTTTAGTTTTAAATAAAGTGGCAATAGTGATTTCATTTTCAATATTGAAGGAAAAGTGGGTGATAAATTTGTGAATAGTTCGTCCCATGATCGTATGCCTACTTGTAGGTGGACGAAACATTCTAAAGCATGTCCTGAGAGACTCCTAGGAAATAGTCTCATTAAGTATGTTTGTTCATAAGCAATGTCAATCAAGGCCATATGAAATTCCCTCACATGCTCGATGGTATTTCCTCTTCCTTTATATATAGGTAAAGTTGGCATGACATAATGTGGAGGAAGATGAGGCATGTATAATTTCCTATCAAATGGGTAAGGAAATAACTCTTGGGTGGAGTAAGTCTTCTTATTTGACATTGTCATGGTTTCTACTTGCTTTTGAAAGGCTAAAATTTGATTGGATAGGACATCATATGGTGCGAGTGTTGTGCCTACGACATTTACAACTGCATTTTGGTAAGGCCCTAAATTCATGTTTTGCAATCCAACGTTTGTGTGGGATGGTATGTTGGTGTTGAGATGAGGTATGAATTTTTGAGTTGTGTTTGGAATTTGGATTTGTGGTGTGATGTATGAGGTGTTGGTATTGGATTAAATTTGGAGAGGATTGGAAGTGTTTGAACCTTGTGTATATCAGCTATTAACTTGAAAGGAACCTTGTGTATTTAAATTTTACTTATTGGGGAGCCTTTATGCTAGAAGCTTGTGGCACATTAGTGTTTGTGTTAGCTCCATGAATATGAACTCTAGTCCTTTTATTTGTGCCAATTTTTTTTGATAACATGGTGTTCAAGGCCCTAGATGTTCCAAATGGATTTGACAATGTGGTGTTCATGGCACTTGATCATCCAAATGGATTTGAAGATGTGTTCATGGTTCTAAATGTATTAGATGTATAACTAAGAGGTTGTGACATGGACTATGTTAGGGATTGTGTCATTGGTTGTGTCATAGATTGTGTCTCTAGTTGTGTCATTAGTTGCATTCCAAATAAGGGTGTAGGAATTGGGGTGGAAGTTTGAGTTGGAGCCCCTTGTGGCATAGAAGCATTTATTTGTGGGATCTTGGAACCACTAGATGTATACATGTTAGGTCCTTGGTTTTGTTGGTTTGGGGTGGGTGCTAATTGAAGTGTGTTCACGTTGAAGCCATGAGGTAGTTTGGCACCACTATGCAAAAGTTTGGCCAAGAACCTTTGGGGATCCAATAACGCTATCTCATCTACAAGTGATGCAACCTCTAGGTATGGGGCTACTGTCCTCTATAACTACTTGTCCATGTGGGTCTCTTATGAGGAATTTTTCAAAAGGATTAGTAGATTCCTTGGGTGGTTCACTAGAAGAGGTACCAAAGTTTAAGTTTCTTATGCATGGTTATAAAGGTCATTTGACTCAAATAATTCATTGTTGTAGAGATCCATTTCTTTCCTTTTCCTTTTTGATCTTGTTTATACCATAAAAGGACTTGCAAGGGGAAGTCATATGATGTAATGAACTATGAAGCCTAAGGTAATGAAAATGCAAGGGTATGGCTTAAGCCTAAGGTATGCAAGCTAAGTGATTTTTTTTTGAAGATATAAGGATGCCTAATAATGATACAACGATTAAGGGTCAAGGTGACAATAGTCAAGGTGTAAATAGGGTAATGTCATAATGATCAAAATCAGAAGTATGTCTATGAATAGGGTATACAAGATGTGAGATGAAGGTATGGAGTACTATGACCTAGGATGAAGACTAAAACCTCTGGTAAACCTAAGATACAGTTATTGATCAAACTAAGATAGGTATAATAGCTAATCTGATTATCAATGAACTTGGGTATAATAAAGACTAGTAGGATATGTTGACAAGGTGGTCTCAAATTGGACTGATGAGCTGAGGAAGAAACCTAAATGACGAAGGCCTAGGATGATTATTTTATGAAAGATAAGGTTAAGAGAATAAATATTTGAAGCTATGGTCTAGTCTAAGTTTGATTAACTTCCTAATCAAGAGGTTTGTGCAAGCTAAAAGGATGAACTGAGAATTTGACCTATGGGGAATGTCTAATGCAAAAAGATGAGGTGATGGATGAAAAAATAGTGGTAAAAATGAAGTGAGCAAGTCCTTGGTCTAAATAGATTTAAAGGTTAAGCTCATTTTGAATATGTAGGCCTAGTTCATTTCAAGGTTAAAATTTTGTAAGTTTTGGGTGTGGTGTTTGATTTGTATTGATAATGTTTGTTTGAACACACATGCAAAACACAATAGACATGAAGTTTTTGAGTGGCTCTGATGCAAAATTAGAGAATGTCTGAGTAGGGACTTATGTTAGTACCAAAATTGTTTCACTGGTATTGACAAATTTTGAGAACACTTGTAAGCAAGCACAACCTAGGCTAGAAAGTGGATACTACCTGCTGAGCTCCTACTTGGATTTCTCCAAACACTTAAACAAAGAAGAGATCTAGAGATCTTGGTGATATTGGCTCCCCCTTACATGACACGGGCACACCAAGTACTCTTACCCGTTAAGATTCAAAGATGAGGGATTTTGTGTCTCTACAATGAGTAGTGGAACATAGAGTGGCTTTAGAATGACAATTCTTACACCAGCAAGTAAAAAGGATTTGAGCCTCTACAACAATGGTTCTTAGTCAATAATTGAGGACATGGCACCTTACGAGCATCCAACCAACCACTTAAGGCTTTAATCACTCGTACTAGGGGCTCTTATTCATTTTATGGTAGTACCCTATTCTAAATGACATTGTACGGCTAAGGCCTACATACCATGAGGAATTGAAATTTTAGTCTTATCCATTTATATACTGGCCTAAGCGAAAAAGTGGTTGGAGTCGTCTTCGAGTTCTCTCTACGGATGTGTCTCTTAGGCAGGCCTCTCCAAGGGATTAACACACTAAGAATAATGGGTTTGGTTTCTGATCACCAAGTTTGTACAAGGTGAGACATACACCTACCATCTCAAGCACACTAAACACTAATTCATCAACCCCCCATATGAAAACAAAAGAAAACAATGGGTTTGGCTTTTGATCACCGAGTTTGCACAAGGTGAGAGCATACACCTACCACCTCAAGGAAAATTAACCCCCCTTAATTATCCCATGTGAAAGTAGACACTTAGAATAAAAGAAATTAAGGAGAGCCCTGCAAAGACACTATTAGTAGTTTTAATCCTCTGGTCTTTGACAAAAAAAAGTTTAAGTTTTATATTTAGGTCTTGGACATTCAAACCTGCATAAAAGCCAAGTGAGTTAAGAAATTAGCTCTGAAATCACAAGTAAACCAAAAGAAAGAAAAAATTTAATCTAGCTAATAAAAATTAATGAACAAAATTAATCTAATCTAACCAACTTAATCTAATCAATCTAAATTAAAAAATATAAATCTAAACTAAATAAAAAAATTTAAATCTATACTAAATTAAAAAAAATCTATATCTAAAATCTAAAATCTAAACTTTAATCTAAATTTAAACTAAATTAGAAAAATCATATAAGTGCAAATTTGTTCCACCAAATGTGATTAGGAACAGTAGATTTTAAAACTATTAAGCATAGTAAATAAACCTGAAATTCCTAATCTAATAATGGAGAACAAAAGAGTATGCAAATATGAAATATAAGAAACGATATTATCTAACCTTTACACCTCCATTATCCTTCTCCATTCTTATTCTAAGTAATTAATTCCCTCAGATTGTAGGTATGCACTTAACAAGCCTATGACTAAGACAAAGAAAAATATCAATGTTTTCTTAATAGCACGATAGCCGATACTCTCTAGATGTGAAAATGATAAATAACAACATTATTTATAGAGCGCTGAATGCAAAATGGGCGATCAGGATTAGATGACTTTTATTTCGATCAATCGATGAAATCAGATGAGATGAGATAAGATAGAAATGAGACTAATGGAAGAATGAGGAAATTGACTATTTTTACAAAAGTCACTTCAGTTTGAGAGGGAAATTGAATATTTGAATAATGGAAATATTATTTAAATGCAAGAGGAAAAGGAAAATTAACTTTTTGATTAAATAGAAATTTAATTCAAAAAGTGAGAGAAAAGATGAGTCATTTAATTAAATAAAATTTAATTAACTTGTGACAGAAAAGCTAACAGTGAATAATTAAATAGTTAACATAATTACTTAATTATAGTGGAAAATGACAAATATTTAAATAAATATAAATTTATTTCATTATAGAAATCAAAGATATTAGTGACACAATTAAATAAATAACAATTTATTTAATTAATCAAAAGCATATATAGAAGGATAAAATAAATTAATTAAATAATTTAGATTATTTAATTAATATAAGACTTTACGACATTAGATAATAATTAACTAATTAAGATTATTTAATTATCAAGGATGAAAAAGGGATTTTAATAAAGGCATAGGCCTAGTGATAATTTTCAGTGTCTACAGTAATCATTTATGTGAAATTAAAAAATAGAAAAGTTGTATAGTCTTTTTAGGTTGAAAAGTAAAATTATTTCTTTATAAAATGTTTATGCATTCAATTATACAATTGCAACTCTAATGTTAAAAGATAAAAAAAAATTCCGATTTGCATGGAATTGAAATATTTATTGCATGGTTAAAAACCTAAGTAATTTCCTTGTTGAAAGGATGAAGATGTTACATATGGTATTAAAGCTACTAGGTTTAATAAATGGACCTATGAGATCATTGTGTAATCATTTATTCTAATATTAACAATGAATTTAATGTTTGGGCATTCTTTTGTTAGAATGGTGAGAAATTTAAGAGGAAAACGAAGAAATAGGTAATCAATAATGAACATTACATTGAGGCCAAGAAAGAGTGAGAAGCTCAAATAAAACCCTTAGATGAAAATGACTACATTGAGAGGGCATGACTAGCTAAATCTGAAACCTTTGAATTGATGCTCTAAAACACATTAAGCAAGAGAAGAAGTAGAAGGAAGAGACAACTAAGACCATTGCACCCATGCCCCAAGTTGAACCATACCAACCATCTATTCATAGGAATATACCAAGTGAATGCAACACTTGTACCCCTAAAGAAAGATGAGAAGGATTGGAAGAGCACCTACGAGTGCCCATACATTCTAAAGTCATTGTGATAGATTATGAAAGTGAGTAGGAACCTGAAAAGTATATTTACCTTGTTAATGAAAAGTAGTTGTTCAATATTAAACCTTGAAATAAATAAGGATTTTTTATAATCCATAGATGTTATAATAAACGAAAATTTCAAAATTTGTGTCAAAATTTCTCTTTTTCTTAAAATGGAATGCACATGGAAATCATTTAAATATGTATAAATGAATGCAATAATTGAGAAACTAATTGGAATGTTTAAATTTAAAACTTCGGGTGAAGTAGAATTCTAAAATGGTTCAAACTAGAACCAATCAAGAGGGAAGCCAAGAGGTAGGGAAACCTTATGGTAATTCAAAGGTAAAAATTGATTAGATTCTTGTGATGCTTCATAAAGAAAGAAAGATAATTAGAAACCTCGAGGAAGAGGTAAGGGGTCAAAGTAGATCAGGAAAAAAGGAAACCCTTGAGGACGAGGATGATAATCTTCAAGAATGCACAACACAAAGTGTGCATGGTGAAATCAATTCTAAAACAAGGTTGTATGAGGTTAAGAGAAGCCAATTGTCCATGGAAGTCTCAAGGGACATGAAGAAGGTTACTCCACCAAAGTTTGATAGAATAGTGAGCAGAGATGCCATGAAGGCATGGCTCATAGTAATGGAGAAATATTTTGAGATTAGAATTATTTTGAGGTGAGCAAGGTGGTCTCAGGAGCCTATTAGCTATCTAGAGAAGTATTCGATTGGTGGCTGAATAAGAAAATGGACCTAGGCTTGAGTTCCCTAAAATTAACATGGGATGAGTTCATGGCCATCTTCACACAAAGATAGTTACCATAGCTCTAAATTGATTAAAAACTTATAGACTTTCAAAATTCAAGGTAGGGAAATTCTTTAGTAATTGAATATTGGGAGAAATTCACACATACCCTAAAATATGTTCCCAAGTATCAAAAAGATGAAAGGTTCAAAATAATTTAATAGATGAGTAAATACAAACTCAACCAAAAATAACAAATTTGAAATACTATTCCATTTAGCCACCCCTATTACTGACAAGATCATGCAACCCCTATTACTGACAAGATCATGCAAATGGATATAATCATATAAGTGCAAATTTGTTCCACCAAATGTGATTAGGAACAGTAGATTTTAAAACTATTAAGCATAGTAAATAAACCTAAAATTCCTAATCTAATAATGGAGAACAAAAGAGTATGCAAATATGAAATATAAGAAACGATATTATCTAACCTTTACACCTCCATTATCCTTCTCCATTCTTATTCTAAGTAATTAATTCCCTCAGATTGTAGGTATGAACTTAACAAGCCTATGACTAAGACAAAGAAAAATATCAATGTTTTCTTAGTAGCACGATAGCCGATACTCTCTAGATGCGAAAATGATAAATAACAACATTATTTATAGAGAGCTGAATGCAAAATGGGCGATCAGGATTAGATGACTTTTATTTCGATCAATCGATGAAATCAGATGAGATGAGATAAGATAGAAACGAGACTGATGGAAGAATGAGGAAATTGACTATTTTTACAAAAGTCACTTCAGTTTGAGAGGGAAATTGCATATTTGAATAATGGAAATATTATTTAAATGCAAGAGGAAAAGGAAAATTAACTTTTTGATTAAATAGAAATTTAATTCAAAAAGTGAGAGAAAAGATGAGTCATTTAATTAAATAAAATTTAATTAACTTGTGACAGAAAAGCTAACGGTGAATAATTAAATAGTTAACATAATTACTTAATTATAGTGGAAAATGACAAATATTTAAATAAATATAAATTTATTTAATTATAGAAATCAAAGATATTAGTGACACAATTAAATAAATAACAATTTATTTAATTAATCAAAAGCATATATAGAAGGATAAAATAAATAAATTAAATAATTTAGATTATTTAATTAATATAAGACTTTATGACATTAGATAATAATTAACTAATTAAGATTATTTAATTATCAAGGATGAAAAAGGGATTTTAATAAAGGCATAGGCCTAGTGATAATTTTCAGTGTCTACAGTAATCATTTATGTGAAATTAAAAAATAGAAAAGTTGTATAGTCTTTTTAGGTTGAAAAGTAAAATGATTTCTTTATAAAATGTATATGCATTCAATTATACAATTGCAACTCTAATGTTAAAAGATAAAAAAAATGCGATTTGCATGGAATTGAAATATTTATTGCATGGTTAAAAACCTAAGTAATTTCCTTGTTGAAAGGATGAGGTTGTTACATATGGTATTAAAGCTACAAGGTTTAATAAATGGACCTATGAGATCATTGTGTAATCATTTATTCTAATATTAACAACAATGTTAATGTTTGGGTGTTCTTTTGTTAGAATGGTGAGAACTTTAAGATGAACACCAAGAAATAGATAATCGATAATGAACATTACATTAAGGCCAAGAAAGAGTGAGAAGCTCAAATAAAACCCTTAGATGAAAATGACTACATTGAGAGGGCATGACTAGCTAAATCTGAAACCTTTGAATTGATGCTCTAAAACACATTAAGCAAGAGAAAAAGTAGAAGGAAGAGACAACTAGGACCATTGCACCCATGCCCCGAGTTGAACCATACCAACCATCTATTCATAGGAATATACCAAGTGAATGCAACACTTGTACCCCTAAGGAAAGATGAGAAGGATTGGAAGAGCACCGACGAGTTCCCACACCTTCTAAAGTCATTGTGATAAATTCTGAAAGTGAGGAATCTAAAAAGTATATTTACCTTGTTAATGAGAAGTAGTTCAATATTAAACCTTGCAATAAATAAGGATTTTATATAATCCATAGATGTTATAATAAAAGAAAATTTGGAAATTTATGTCAAAATTTCTCTTTTTCTTAAAATGGAATGCACATGGAAATCATTTAAATATGTATAAATGAATGCAATAATTGAGAAACTAATTGGAATGTTTAAAATTAAAACTTCAGGTGAAGTAGAATTCTAAAATGGTTCAAACTAGAACCAATCAAGAGGGAAGCCAAGAGGTAGGGAAACCTTATGGTAATTCAAAGGTAAAAATTGATTAGATTATTGTGATGCTCCATGAAGAAATAGAGATAATCAGAAACCTCAAGGAAGAGGTAAAGGGTTAGAGTAGATCAGGAAAGAAGGAAACCCTTGAGGATGAGGATGATAATCTTCAAGAATGCACAACACAAAGTGTGCATGGTAAAATCATTTCTAAAACAAGGTTGTATGAGGTTAAGAGAAGCCAATTGGCCATGGAACTCTCAATGGACATGAAAAGTTTACTCCACCAAATTTTGATAGAATAGTGAGCAGAGATGCCATGAAGGCATGGCTCATAGTAATGGAGAAATATTTTGAGATTATAATTATTCTGAGGTGAGAAAGGTGGTCTAGGGAGCCTATCAGCTATCTAGAGAAGTATCTGATTGGTGGCTAAATAAGAAAATGGACCTAGGCTTGAGTTCCCTAAAATTAACATGGGATGAGTTCATGGCCATCTTCACACAAAGATAGTTACCATAGCTCTAAATTGATTAAAAACTTATAGAATTTCAAAATTCAAGGTAGGGAAATTCTTTCGTAATTGAATATTGGGAGAAATTCACACATACCCTAAAATATGTTCCCAAGTATCAAAAAGATGAAAGGTTCAAAATAATTTATTTTTATCTTTTAAATGTCTAAGATGCTGAGAGGGGGGAGGTGAATTAGTATCTTCTTAAATTTTCTGATCAGATACCATCTAATTGTAATTCCAATGCATACAATAGCAAAGATAAGTGAAAGCATTAACATAACATGAAATCACAAAACACATGAACACCAGTGTTTTTTACGTGGAAAACCCAAAATGGGAAAAACCATGGTGAGTATTAGCTCACAATATAGTATAACCAGTTATAAGATATTAGAAAATGGGTGGCTCACTGCTAGGAGTCACTGTCCAAAAATAAAGGTTCACTGCCTACAAAATTATAATGACAAAAATGGATTTCAGCCAAAAAGATGAACTAATAGAGTACACCTAGTGAGTTTAGATTTAGTTCCAATGAAGCTCAGTAAACTGACTTGACACACTTCATCATATTCACTCTTCTTCACATTCACATTCACAACACAACAAAATTACATTCCCAAACTTCAAAGATTATTCGATATACATCTGATCTTTCCACAAGCATCAATTAGGTTGGCCTAATTAGATGCACTTCTTATTCACCAAAAATACCAACTATCGACATCAAGCTTGCACAAAAATATTTTCAAAAGGTAATTCACACATCCAACACGCTACATCAAGTTGGAATAGACCTAAGATAGGTCACACATATATCCGCATAACAAAAATTATTTTGACCATTACATAATACATCCATTAGGTCGGCCAAGGATAGATCTAATAGCATAACTGCAAACACCAATGTAATGCTGACACACCATACGAGCATCTGGATACACAAGATATTGAAATTACATGCTCCCAATGTCTATGAACCATTTCCCAAAACCGCAGGCAACAATAATCATTGGAAAACAATTGCAGACCAAAATACCAGAGGATGTAAGCAAAATACTGGTTCAATACCAAACCAGAATACAAGAACAACTTCAGACTTGATCTTGCAATTACAACTCATATATCATGGTGACATCAATGATAACACAAAATAACAAAATGAGATGTTCTTCATTTTTCCAACAATCTCCCCCTTTGTCATTGATGGCAACATGTTCCAAAAAGAATATTTATAGAACTCCTTATTTACAACACTTCTCCCCCTAACACCAACATTTCACCATTCTCCACTCCTCCTTTGACATCAAGGACAAAGGGTGCCCCAAAAAAAATTGAAAAATTAAAAAAAAAAAAAAACATGTATCAACCAGAGGATGGCGAGCCTTGAAGCTCCTTTAGAATACCTTCCCATATTGATTTTCCATTATCCCAACTATCCTTTGTGGCAATCAACATCCTATTCAGAGACTCCAGCTCTATTAGAGTTTCTTTTGCACTGTCTGAGGTATCAAGAGTAAAGTTTATCTTCTCAATTTTTTTGTGCAAGCCAGAGCCTTACCAACTAGAGTGATTTCAATTCTTACAATGTCACTCAACCAATCAAATTTTCTGATAATTTCTTCCTTCTGCGTATGCAAAACAAAGAATTTTTCTTTATGCGCAGAGATGACTTTCCTAGTTGATCTGTCTCTATCTTTGGATAGGTTGTAAGTACCAGATACAACATACAACTGAGACTCAATGAAGTCCATAACAACCTCAATATTCTAAGTGCCATCCGACCACTTCAAGCAATTAGCAAGGACAACATTAGCTTTTGACTCAAAAACTTTCACGGCTTCCAGATTCTTTTCAACACTTGAGTGTGCAAGAGCACACTTGTCATGTAATGCCAATAACCTTTTATTCACCAATTTCACCTCAACCTCTTGTTTTGTCTTTTCACTAAGCCTAGACGTATACTCCTTAAAATAATCTAAAATCAATCTTAGATTTTCAATTGGAGAGAGAGATGCATCAATGGATGCACTGGGTATGACTTCCTACAATGCCTTGAGAGCATCTTCTACAAGTTTTGTTCCTCTTTGATGTGCTTCAATAATTTCCTTCCTTCTGGATGCTTGCATAGCATCTCCTAATATCACTTGATGTACCAAAGACATCTTCTCCATATCCATAAACCCTTAAATCATAGGAATTTGTAGAAGCTCCTAGGGAATTATCGGCTAGAATTTGATTTGCATGGATAGCAGGCCTTTCAGAACATCATTACTGGAGAATGATTCTCCAGGATTCTTAAGAGATTTTTCAATATATTTTTCACTTTCGTCATTTTTCTCAGAAAATTCTTTGTTTTTCTTTTCTTCCTTTCTATTTTCCTTCTCTAGGTATGTGCAGGATCATCATGGAAAAAACAAGCCCTTAAGTGGCGAAAAATTCAAAAAAATCAGAGCTAGGCATCTTGATGTAAAAATTTGAATAAGTTATCTATATTATTTCAAAAATATGTAAGAATAGAATCTGTAGCAAATTGAATGTAGTTTCTAAACCACTAGGTTTATTTAAAAATCTAAATTTGGTGAAAATTTAAAATTTCAATGCAATAGTACTTAAATTTTAGGGAAAAAATGAGAAGTAGGTGTCTGTCTGACCACCCTAACCACAATAAAATGATAATATTTTTCTATAATATTTTAGATATAAGTAGAGGACTCATGTCTTGATGTGATGCATATTTTTTTGTAATTTTTTTCTGAGTAAATAATTAATTATGAATTTTTTATTACAACTTTTAAAAAATATAAAAAACCTGTATGTCTAACCACCTTAACTTGGTCAAAACTTTATGAAATTATTTTTTCTTTAATCCTATAGTATGCAAAACATAGAATGTGACACATGTTTCAGATTCAAAAAATGTGATTCCATTTGAAAGCTATAGATTTTTTCAATTAGCCTATCAATAAGGACTTTAGTTGTAATTCAAATAGAAAATGAATAATAATTATTTATTAAATTCAAAGTAAAGCATAAATTATACTGGTAGCAGAGAATCTCCTTTAAAAACCCTTTTCGTTTCATCAATTTTTGGTAAAAAAAATTCATTAGCCACATACCCTACACACCCATCATATTGCCACTTTTTGCCCCATCATGATCCTACAATAGCCCTCTTCTTCCTCCTTCTTTTCTTCTTCTATTTTCTCTTCATCCTCTTCTTTATTTTCTTCCTTTTTGTCTTCATCTTTGTCTTTATCATTATTATCCTCTTCATCATTTCCATCCTTTTTATCTTTATTTTGCTCTTCCTTTGGATTATCCTTTTCTTCTTCTTCACTGCCTTTTCCTTCTTCAATATTGCCTTGTTCATAATTTCCTTTTTCTCCTTTAGTGTGCTCTGGAGGAGCATCATTATGCTTTTCAGGCTCAACTTCACCTTCATTATGCTTTTCACCTTCCAGATGATAATTTTCACCACCAACATGAATTTCAACATAAATTTTTTTAGAAATATCTTCATTACCTATATCAAGAGGAATATTCTCTTCAACATTTTCAGCAACAACATCTTCATCAGCCTTAAGCATGTCATATTTTTCTATTGTATCCCAGATCAATTTTGTTGTTTCCTTCCTTATCTTCTTTATCATCTTTTTATTCCTTGTCATCAACATGTTTACTCTTCTCTTCATCTAAAACATTTTTGCATAGATCTTCTTCAAAGATTCCATATCATCTAGGGTTAGGGAAGACCCAATCTTATTATATGCAATTTTTTAAATTTTCTCTTCAAATTCAATAGCCTCTGATCTCCTTTTCATCAGAGCTTCCCACATGCTTTCAGGTACATATTTCCTTATATCATCCCACTTAACTTCTAAGATAATAACATATTGAATAACAGCTAAAAGAAAAGTTTCTTATCTTCTTCTCTGACATTATCATAATATTCTGTTGTAGGTTGAAGCATATTCTCAAAATATAGCAAGGAATTAGGAGTTGCCTCTAGTTTAAAATAGGGAATAGAGCTTGCCGGTATGTCCTATTCTTTTCTCTGGTCTACAGAGGCTTCACCGGATACCTTATACTTCTTTGATTCTGGTTTGGTGTGCACATGAACACCAAATTTTTGCTCTTATTCATCATTAGAAGATGATACATGTACTCTCTTAGAACCAATAGCTTTTGTAGAAGCACCTTTACCAAAGGGTAAACCTCCTCTTCTTCTCCTTACCAGCTTTGCATCAAGATCTTCTTCATCTTCATCTTGATCATCTGTAACACTGAGGTTTTTCTCCCTTGTTTCTTTCTCTTTCCTTCCTCTCTTTGCAAGGGCTATTGGAGTAGTTTCTTTCCTCTTCCTAGATCTAGTAGTTGGTCCGAAGGAAACATGATGTTTTCCTTTATTAACGACACTAGGCTCAATCTTTGTTGTAGGGGTTGCGAAGGGTTTTGCAGAGGTAGTCCTTCTGGATCTCCTTGGGCCAAATGATTAGATACCTCCAATTGTTCTCCCCTAGCCCTTCCAAGGGAAATATCCTCATCAGTAAATCTAGCTTATTTAAGCTTTTTCTTCACATTCTTTATAATTTTAGGCTTATGTTGCTCCAAATGAATCTCCATAGATTTTTTAGCATATGTCCCAATTATGGGTTCGTTGGGATTCTTCAAATTCTTCAACAAAAATTGCACATAACCTTCAGCTTCTTCTTTTGTTACCTCATATCCTAGAGGCTGAATCCAAATAGTTTGAGGTTCTACAGCCTCAATCATGCATTCATCAAAGGAAACATGGAATATGATATTGTCTTTATACTTCTTAACAATTTTCTTCAGAATCCTTTCCCTTTCATTCATGTTTCTCTTGAATACAAAAATAATGTTGTTAAAGCATTATCTTGAGCATCTAGATTACCCAGACTATGCATATAATCAAAAATTTGATGTCCTACTGGTTTGGATGATTCCTAGTATACTTCTTCATTCTTTCCCAGAAGTCTCTTCATGAAATAAAACAATTTCAACATACAATCAATGAACCAAATTTAAAAGCATACTTCCTCTCCTTCATCGACTTCAAGTTTTCAAGCAACTGTAATTGAAGAAGCTCACATAGATCATAATCAACACCATTTACAACCATATCAAAGTATGTATAGATTGTTGTAGCTGAAACAAAGTTCTCTCTAGTTGTGAAGTATATTTTGTGACCGATCATGATAGATGCATACTTCACAGTTGGATTAGTAATTTCCTTCATTGATAAATCTCTCTTGTCATATGTGGCTCATGTAAGTTTTGTTAATACTTCATTCTTAATAGATTTCAATACATGTACTATACCTTTATCCCAGAGCCCAGTTACAACCCTAATCACCTCCTTAGTTATTAGGTGTGGCTAGTTAGTCCATAGGAATTTATCATGGATTATGCTTAGGACTGATTTCACAAATTTACATCATCATAGTTGAAGTTGGGAAAATTGTTCCATCTATCCAACCTCTTCTCAACCAAGTTTGAGTACTCGGGTTTTATCAAGAAATAATCACCAGTAAGTTCATTATGCCAAATCTCAATCAACTTGGGTGATCGTATTCCTCAAACTTTACTTGAATATATGTCCTTGTATCCTTAGTCAATGTCACTCCATGAGGGATTGATGAGAATGCACCCATGGGGTCATCTTCAAAAGCTTTCGAGGAATATTTTTGATAAGAGGGTTTCGACCTCTTTGAAACTTTAATGACTACAGGGGTTTCCATTCTTCCGATTTTGAATTCAAACAACTCAAACAACATAAAACACGACCACACAAAAGATTAAAACACGTTTTTCTTCTCAATGAACCTTAGCTAGGGTTTGCACAACTTGAACTCCAAATCTTCTTAGGAATGCTCCAAAATCTCTTCAATTTCTTCAAATGAATGAATGATCAAAATGCCTTAAACATTTCCTAAGTTTTAAAATAATGATATTCCCTAATTCACATTAAATGTGGCAGATTTTAAAAAGTTGCTAAAAACTCTTCTATTTTACACAGAGAAACCCTAATTTTCTCTACAAAAGATCATCCCTTCATATTTCCTACCGATTCCTTTTCCAAAACCTCTGATAACTCATTCTTCACATTTCATCCTCATGCTAGCCTCTGACACACCATTTATCTAGGGGGTTCTTATGATTTTCTGATAATGCTCCTCCCACAACCTTGCTAGGTCTAATCCTCAGAGGAATCATTCATACCGGATGAGGGAACAAACACATCAGTAGTCTTTAGTTCTTCTTTCTTTCTCCAAATCTTATTCATCTCTTGCTTAATCTCATCTTTGTCAACCTTCTTCACAAATTCATTCTTTTCTACTAGATTGGTCTCCTTACTCTTCTTGCTTTTGTAAACTCTTGAAATATGTCCTGGTTTGTTGTAGTTATAGTAGACAATATTTCTTTGATTATATTGACTTCCATTGATTCTTGTTCTGCACTAATTAGCTTTATGTCCATACTTGTTAGAAGTATAGCAATAGCCATTAAAGGATTGATTCATTCTTCCTCCATTAAACTAATTCATCATCAAGGTTTTACATTCGCTTTCCCTATGTCCAATTCTTTTGCATGCAAAACATTGACTAGTAAAAGGACCATGGAACTGATTCATCCTACTCCTACATTTTATTGCCTTGTGACCAAATTTATTGCATGAAAAAAAAATCCATTCAAAGAAGGATACGTTTGTGCATTAGGTTGTCTCACCAAAGGTCTCCTAGCATATTTCCTTGAATTTTATTTCTTCTTTCCTTTATTTAGAGTATTTTTCAATAGTTCACAGTCTTGGAACTTTCATCAATATCATTTCCTAGACCACCTTTGTCTTTACTCAATTTTTGTCCTACAATTAATTCATCAAGCTTGTCTGAGCTAGATTTGAAATTATTTTCACAGAGTTTTTCCTTCTCCAGATTCACTTTCAGGTTCACAACTTCTTGTTCACGCTTGGTGCAATCTTCAAACTTGCTTTGTACCAACTTGTTTAGACACTCTTCAATTATTTTCTTCTCCTCTACTTGTACTTTCAAACCTACAATATCTTCATTAGCCTTCTTCAACTGATCAGTTACTTCCTTATGTCTATCTTTGAACCTTTTCAATTACTCCTTTAATTTCCAAACACATTCATTTTCCTCTTCAAGATTCTCTTTCAGATCTCTATTTTCTCTTTCAACTTTGTCAAGATCCACAAGAGCAGTCTAGAGCTCTCCTTTTTCATTCATTTCTTCCATCTTTAGGATCTCCCTCAAGTTGTTAGGCCTTTCCGGAGGAATCAAGGTTTGATACCAATTGTTAAATGTCCAAGATAATGAGAGGGTGGCTGAATCAGTATCTTCTTAAATTTTTTGATTAGATGCCATCCAATTATCCCAATGCACACAATAGCAAAGATAAATGAAAGCATTAATAGAACATGAAATCATAGAACACAAGAACACTAGGATTTTTTTACGTGAAAAACCCAAAATGGGAAAAACCATAGTGAGTGTTAGCTCACAATAAAGTATAATTGGTTATAAGATATTACAAAATGGGTGACTCACTGCCAGGACTTACTGTCCAAACACAAAGGCTCACTGCCTACAAAATTGCAATGACAAAAATGGCTTTCAACTAGAATGATGAACTGATAGAGTACACCTAGTGAGTGCAGATTCAGTTCCATTGACACACTTCATCATATTCGCTCTTGTTCACATTCACATTCACAACACAACAAAATTACATTCCCAAACTTCAAAGATTATCCAATATATATCTGATCTTTTCACAAGCATCAATTAGGTCGGCCTAATTAGATGCACTTCTTATTCACCAAAAATACCAACTGTCATCTTCAAGCTTTCATAAAAATCTTCTCAAAAGGTAATTCACACATCCAACACACTACATCAAGTCGACAGGGACCTAAGATAGGTCGCACATATATCCGCATAATGAAAATTAATTCACGATTACACAATACATCCATTAGGTTGGCCAAGGGTATACCTAATAGCACAATTGCAAACACCAATGTAATGCCGATACACCATACGAGCATTTGGATATGTGAGATCTTGAAATTATGTGCTCCCGATGTCTACAAACCATTTCCAAAAATTGCAGGCAACAGTAATCACTGGCAAACAATTGTGGACCAAAATATTGGAGGATGTAAGCGAAATACCGATTTAGATACCAGACTAGAATACCAAAACAACTTCAGACTTGATCTTGCAATTGCAACTCATATATCACGGTGACATCAATGATAACACAAAATAACAAAATGAGATGTTCTTCTTCAATTTTCCAACATTATCATGGCGCTAAATATTGAGATTGGTGGAGAGGTTAATCTGCATGGTCCTACTATAATAGACCAAGTTTATGAAAAGGTAATCAAGAATGAGAAGAGGCTTAAGTCGATGTCTACCTACAAGGAAAGAAACTCAAGAATTATAATTGGTCGAGCAATCTTCCTCACCTTTCAAGGAAAGGAATGACAAGTAGGACTATAATAAGAGGGGTGACAAGGATTTTTTCAATAATTGGAATGAGTCTAGTGGGGACAAGAAAAATGGTAATAATAACCAAAAGAAGAAAGGAAATAACTTAGGAGAGTCTTTTAAAAGGCGAGGTACTCCCAGGGGATGTTTTTCATGTGGTAGTGACCACTATGCAAACCAATAGGCCCTAACAAGGCACAAGGATCACAACCTTGAGTGAACCCCTTTCCATCTCAATAGACAACCTTCCAACAAAGAATCCAAGTGGCACTAGACAACCAACATGTGGAGTACTAAATCACTCCTATTAAGACTGGGTATTTTATTTGGTGTACCCATGTTACAATTTTGATTGATACTGGTGCCACAAAATATTTTTTTGACCTAAGATATTAAATAAAATATCTAGAAAATATGGTTATATGTAAAAATTCATGATTAATAGAATATGCTAACCAATCAAGAGCTTAGGTAGAGAAGTGCTTGTTTCAAGCTAAGGCTGATTTACCAAGATTTTCAATGGAAGTAAGCTTGTATATATCCCCCTCAAGGTCCAATAATGTCATCCTATGGATAAATTGGTTATGGAGACATAGGGCTAAGGTGGATTATTTTTTTTAAAATAATATAATGTCTAGATGACCTAGGAAATAAATTATTCATGCAAGGAACTTTTAGAGAGGTCAAGATAAAGAAAACATCTTAAAAAGGGCTAAGCAAAAATGATTCCAACTCTTTGTAGTCAAAATAGAGTAAGTAGACGAAAAAAAGGATAATAGAGAGTTTATTTTCCATGATTATTTGATGTTCCCCTTCTGCATCCTGACTATCTAAATAGACATCAATAGCAATATTATTTTGACTGTGACAACTAAAAAAATTATCTTTTCTATCATTAAGTTCATCTAAACCTTGATACCAATCATTGTTAGTGATCTAATCAATATCTTCCTTCTTTTCTAAAGATCGAATTATACTTGTAGTAGAAGAGCTCACTGTTTTCTTTGGATTATGACTACAACTCTCGACAATATTTTTTTGAGAAGAAAATTTCTTATTTCCAAGTTGTAGATTTCTTCACATAAGGCATGTCATTAGTGTCCAATTTATCTTTTTGTTTCTTTCATTTATACCTTGCTTTCTACTCAGCCTTACTACCTTTTGCAACCACTTCATCCATCCCTCTTTCCACAACCTTTGTAGTCCTCTCTTGGTTTATTTTGGATGGGCTATATTCTTTGATGATTTTACTTTCCTAGTATTATAGTCTTTATTGTACACCATAGATGTAGTTCCTACCATCTCTGTAATGTTTTCAAGATATCTAGAAGCATTATTTTTTGAATTATTTGCATTTACATATTTCTCTCTTCCATTTCACTGGGAGTGTCCCTTCTATTTTCATTTCCAGTATTGAGTATGCTTACATCTCTTTCACTTTTGCTAGATTTCACAATTGTGTCATCTTTTTTTGCCTTATCTATAGTAATTCTTTCTTCGACATCTACCAAGGTCCTATCATTCTTAATATACTTATTAATAACTATTAATATATACACACAATTTAAATTATGAATCTTAATAATAAGTTTACTGTTTATTATTAATTTTTAAAATATATTTATACTATTTTTTATATTATGTAAATTTATTTTAAAATAATATTATGATTGTTTAGTCTAAATAGTTATATTTATATTTATATTTTAAAAAATTCACAATTTTTTAATTTACTTTGAAATAATTATAGTAATTTACTAAAAAATCTATCTATTTAAATATTTTAATTATTTATTTCTTATTTTTTAATTACATTAATACATAAATTTAATTATATGTATTTCAATTTATAATGATATTTCTTTTGCTAAAATGTGAATTAACATGTTTCTACTTTTGAATCAGTTTGAATTATTATTATTATTATTATTATTATTTATGTTACACCTTTTATAATTATGTCTTGATTTATTCTTATACCTTATATGTATTCATTTTTATCTCATGAAATGGCTAAACATGCAAATAATAATGTCATTATATTCCAAGCTCTAGTGAAGATACAACCAAAAGTATACCTACCCCCTTCATTCCAATAGATTCTGCACAACCATGCTACTAGAGAAATGCTCCTCTGTCAATAAATCAGAATGCCTTGGAACTGATGTTCAAAATATTTCTTCACATATTACAGACAATTGCCATGTAGTTGTATGCAAGCTCAAACTTGCAGGAGAAACAACCCCTCTTGTTGAAGCAATGGATATCAAAAAACTTCAAGAAACATTAATAACAAAATTTCAATACAGTTACATAAAACTTGAGGGTTTATGTACCTTAGGGAGGTATCAACACTACCAAAATGAAGCAACCTCTTCTATGATCTATGCATATGAGATGTTTTTGCAAAATATATGAAACAATTGTTTCTTTTTACTATGTAAAAAATGATGCTACTATTTTGTTACAATGTAACCTCAAGTAAACAAATAAGTTACTATTTTTTCATTTTATAACCAAGCTATACCTATCTATGTATAATCTCTCTATAATAAATAAAGACACTTCTTTCGTACATCTCTTTCTAAAGATGCTCATTGTAAATTTAATAATGAATATTTTGGTGTTGTGTTAACTCCTTAATCAATTTGTGAAAATATTAATAAATATTAAAATTATTATGTACAGTATACAATAATTATGAATAAACTTATGTTAGCCAAAATTTGCAATTATTCGAAAATGTTTAAATTAGAATATTGAATTGATCCTATATAAATACAAAATTTACAAATTGTATTATTTAAATTACTTACCACCACATTTTAAAAATACACATCTTTATTCTTCTATATTTTATATTTTATGTTCTATATTTTATCATTTTGTTTCTATGATATATAATGTAATTCTTAATGTTTGTGCATATTTATATGTTGTAAGGGTTTTGATCATATATGAAGAAAGCCTCTTTTCCATATTTTTTAATCTTCTATGAACAAATTTACATTTTAAACATTAACATAATAGCATATTTCAATTTGCTCACAAGTCAATTTCTTGAACTCAAATTTAACTTAATGATACCAAGATTCATTAATTTATAAAACCTAATTATCATAGTTCAACTTGTCACATGCCAATTCCTCACAATTAATTTCAACAACATTATGACAATGTTAACTACAAATGCCATTATTGACATTCTTGTAGGAATATTTGGTCTGGACTTTGTTTTACAGGTTACATCCATCAAACCCATTCAACAAGCTCATTCTACACTTGTCAAATATTGAGTTCAACTATCTGATGGTTTACACACCCATTATGCTTTGCTTCCTGATAAATTCAAGGAACTTGTTTTGGAGGATGCTTTAGTCAAAGGTTCTATTGTTCAACTAAAGCAATATACTTCCAAGATGCTCCATAAATTTATGTACATCCACACTTGCAAAAAATTATTATATTCCTCTCATTTATTACATTGCATGCTCTTACTAAATTAATCATTTCATTTGATTACAGGGCTATCATAATTGATAACTTGGAATTAATTTCAAACAACACACCAATTATTGGAACTCCAACTCCTCTCATCCAATCTAGGAGTTCCCTCCCTTCAAATAGCTCTCAAGAAAATTCGACTCCTCTCAATCTACAAATGATTCAGTGCAACAAGATGGAGACCCTACAACTCAACACAATATATCCCCTTTTAAACCAATTTCCATTAGAATGGTAACCCCATACCATAAGCATTGGTCAATTGAGGGTTGAGCCTTGACAAAATCTCCAATCCACCAATTCCAAAATGTTGGTCGTGATGGAAAATTATTTGGATTTGATTTCATAGACAAAGCAAGTTCTGAAATACATATTTCTTGCTTCAAAAAATTTGTTGATGAGCTCTACCAAGCTATGCACTCTAACCATCTTTATGTGATCTCCAATGGTTGCATTAAAGTATCTAATGGGTATGTGCAAGATCATCATGGAAAAACAAGCCCTTAAGTGGCAAAAAATTTAGAAAAATAAGAGTTAGGCAACTTGATGTAAAAATCAATAAGTTATCTATATTATTTCAAAAATATGTAAGAATAGAATATGTAGCAAATTGAATTTAGTTTCTAAAATACTATGTTTATTTAAAAAGAAATTCTATTTGGTGAAAATTTGAAATTTCAATGCAGTAGTACCTAAATTTTAGGGAAAAAAGAAGAAGTAGGTGTTTGTCTGACCACCCTAACCACAATAAAATGATAATATTTTTTTATAAGATTTTAGATATAAGTAGAGGACTCATGTCCCAATGTGATGCATATTTTTTTGTAATTTTTTTCCAAGTAAATAATTAATTATAAATTTTTAATTACAACTTTTAAAAAAAATAAAAATCATATGTCGACCACCTTAACTTTGTCAAAACTTTGAAATTCATTTTTAAAATTCTATAGTATGTGAAGCATAGAATGTGACACATGTTTCATATTCAAAAAATGTGATATCATTTGAAAGCTATAGATTTTTTTCAATCAACCTATCAATCAGGACTTTAGTCGTAGTTCAAATAGAAAATGAATAATAATTATCTATTAAATTCAAAGGAAAGCATAATTTATATGGCGGAAAACTAAGAATCTCCTTTTAAAACCCTTTTTGTTTCATCAATTTTGGGTAAAAAAAAGGTCATTAGCCACATACCCATCATATTGCCACTTTTTGGACCATCATGATCTTGCACATACCCTAATACAAAATACACTAGCTCCACACATCCATTTGAAATAGTTCTCCTCAACTCATCAATAATAACTCCTTCCACAACCTTATATTCCACCATACCTACACATACATTCGACATAAAGAGCATAGATTCATTGGTCTCATTACCTATTAATTCCCTTGTTGATGTTATTGGAATAATTTTATCTATCTCCCCTACATCAACCATTTGTAAAAGAGATGTTACTTAAATAATAAAATTTACAACTACAATCATAGACATGTCAAGTTGTACCATTGATGTTACCCTTTGGGGTAGTCATTGTGAGATTGATGGGAAGAAAATCTCTGATATGCCCATGTAGCCAAACCCTCCTATTCTATTTATTAAATCTAGATCTATAACCTCCTGGTGCGGTAAAGGTATTGATACTATTTATCCTACTATAATCCTAATCAACCCAAATATATTAGAGGCCTCAAGATTATAGACATGGAATATTGTGCTAGGGAATTCCAAGCCTTCTAATTCTTTGTCCAAAAGCCACCTTTCTCCAAACTAGTTTGCAAATCCAATCAATATCTCATCTATTATAAATATAAGCTTTCTTGAGAAGAAAAATATTTTCATAAAGGCATCCATCTCAAAACTAGAGTTGGATAACTTCTACTACCTTTCATGCCCTTTGTTATTGGATAATAAAAAATGTAAGAAAAAAGTTTTGGAAACTTCACCCAATACTTTTTAATGTCCAAAGTGCTCTAAGGATCTATCTAGATGCGATTTGAGCTATATGCTTAAAATGGACTTGCAAGATGGAACTAGTGAACTTTGAAAAGTTACTGCATTTGAAGGACTAGTGAATTCCTTGATGGGTGTTTTTGTAGAAGATTTTCAATTATTGTCACCTGAACCTAATGTTGCTAAACACATTTTAGACAATGTTGTTGGTTGCCAGTTTTTCCTTGAGTTCACCATAAAAATGATTGTATTTGGTGGATAGGAAACATAAAGCATTGTTGTTACAGCCATTAAGGTCATTTAAAATTTGTGTTTAAGTCTTTTAAGTAGTATTGTATATGTTAAATGACCATCTATATGGAGACAATCAACATTTGTATATATTTTTAGAATATTCTATACATTGACTATCCGTATGTGTAAGAAAATCATATATTTAAAAATATGCTTTGGTATTTACTTGTGTTCCACTTTTATTATTTTCAAAATGTTATCTCCTTAAATTATGTATAATAGTTTCTCATGGTATTCCAAAAATAAAAATGAACAAGTTATCCATATTTGTTTCAGGAACTTTATGTACATTGAATGTTTACTTATTTAAACTTTTTTTTATATGTGTTTGTTCCAAATTATTTATTCATGCCATCTTATCTCCTTAAGTACTATACAGTATATGCTCATGTTATTTGTAATGTATGTTTCAATTTTTTTATTTAAAATATATATATTGTTGTAATTATGACTCATAAATATATTGCATTACTTTGATCCTCAAGATTCCTTAAAATAGAGGTAGAAAATGAAACGGAAAAAGTAAAACGCTTGTGTAAAAATAAAATGCAACGAGCATACTACCATGCAAGGAAAACTAATATTAACTGATCCGGGGGATATTTTTCAGTGAAAATTGAAGTGTCTCCAATACTCCTAATTTTAGCACCATTAGAAAGATCTCAATGTCTTGATTCCAGCGCAACTTGAACAGAGCGAAAAAGAGTTCGTTTGCTCAAGTTACGACTAGTCAAACTTTTGGTCAAACTGGCACCAGGGGCATCCTGAAAGGTGAAAAAATGATCATCTTAGAAATTGACAGAAGCAGTATCAAGTCGAAGAGCTCTTCGAGATGATTTCGACAATGTTCATTTTGTCAAAATTTGACATCGTATGCTCGAGATATTGGCGGTCAAAGTTTAGTTGACTTGATGGTACAAGGGTGACGTCATCATTTAGTTCGTATTGTACAGAATCCGATGTGGATGAATCCAGGCATAACATGTGGCAGTTGTGTATAGACCAATCAAATGTTGACACGTGTCCATCCATACACACGTCATCAGAATCGTCAGTAGTCCTGGCGAATTGGGCTTGGACATGTGGCTCAATGAGTTGGCAACTGAGTCAGCATTTACGTGTCGGTGTTGGTGATTCAACTTCTGCCACATGGCACCTTCTGGAAGCACCATGTGTCTCTGTCTGTTTGTGCCTCAGCATCGGTGAGTTTGTTGTGTAACAAAAAGTTTGATAAGCAAGTTTGAACCCGTGTCCTTGCTTCAAATAGTCGGCCACTCCACCGTTGTGCCACGCATTGTTGTGTTAATTATATTAGGCGAATGTTTTTGTTTTGATATATTTCGGCGGGATGTATGAAGACAAAAGGGTGGTCGGTGGGGTTGGAACCCTTGACCAACCCTATAACAAAATTACTTACCACCGACAGCCCACCGATAGCTTTTTCTTTGATTGTAGCATCGGTTTATTTTGTTAAGTGTTAAAGGCCGAATTTGTAACCAAATGACCTATAAAGCCAAAAATAAGCAAAACCCACCTAATTAAATGACAAAAGGGGGTTAATTAAAAAAAATCCAACATTGTATGATGGTTAAGAGGGGGTTAGACATTTAATTATTTTGTTAAGCCTATGTAGGCTAATCTTATGTATAAAAGGGGGATAATGTACGCTCTTAGGAGTTAAGTGTTGAGAAACAGGTGATACGAAAGAGAGATTCTAAGGAGTTCTTGAGCCATTCTTGTACGTCGGAGTAGTGTTACGTTGCTGAAGTGCTAGAAGGAATGGTCTTGGTGCATTTGTAATCTTTTGTGGAGATTAATCAGATTAGTCTCACTCTATTGGAGCAGACCCGAAGACGTAGTCACGATTGTGGCAAACTCTGTTATCATATTGTTTGCACTTTTTCTCTCCTTCTCTCTCATGTTCTGATTTTCACCTTGAGTTTTAATTCTTTAATGCATTAGATTCATTAATGCATGCATTAATTGTAATTCCTTTTAGTTGTAATTAAGCATTCAATTACGTAATTAGTCTAGATCCTATACAGATCATTAACAAAAGATGATGAGAAATCCTACAAAACACCATTAATGGAGCCTCTACATCTACACTCTCTTCTCCCAATAACACATCACACCTACAAACACCTGTACCTCAACTGCAAAGTGTACATCAACCCAACCCATTTCTTCAAATGCACCCTTGTATACCTACATCACATGATTTTTTGACTGCAAGAAATAATTTCTGTTCAAAATTAGATAGCCTTTCAAATACATCAACTTGTATGGTCTACATGGAAAGATATCTAGGAATAAAAACTAGAAATTCAAATGGAATATTTACTTGTTTTAGATGTACATCTAAAAAAGACAAGTTCCATTGCTTGTGAAACTGGAACATGGACCCAGGTGAGCAACTAATGTGTTTAAAAATTATATGTTAAGTTGAGGAGATGTTGATAGTAAGGTTTAGCCCAATCCTACAAGTCAGCTATGCAAGGGGGGTACAACTAAAATACATTGGATACACTATTTGTTTTCCTCAAGATATATCTATGATTGAAACCTACGTACCTAGGCATATTAATGATTTGGATATACTAATAATTATCAAGAAGAAAATTGAGCAAAAACTATATAACTTCTATGTTAGTAGAGGATGTGTCCATTAGGCATTACAATATAAGACACAATGACCCATACTACAAAGATGTGGAAATAGATGAGCTTACATTGTCAAACTTAACCTAGTCCTCCACTGACATCTCATACCTCCTATATACAAAAAATTCAAATCCTGATCCCATAGATATAGAATTAATGGAAACAAGTGATACAAAATATGACCCCTTAGAAAAAACCATGCCAATTATAGCTTCCTTTGTGGAAAACCTGCCACATGCACAAACAAAAGTCAAAGAAGTGCACTCTTTATCACAACTAGGCTCAGGATGACCAACACCTATTTCTACATGGCCACCCATTTCTCCATATCCTATAAATGAATATACCACTGAAGGACTATTTGTGATGGCATTCCCCACTTTGTTTCCAAAAGGGAAAGCTGCATTCAAACAAGAGCGTTTCAAAGAAGTTAAGCTACATAAGTATGCTCTCCACCTTCTAAGGTACCATTATAATAGGTTTGGACAACACCCAAGATTTAGGCACTTCATATTTAATATTATAATGTGCCACAATAGCCAAGTAACTACAACTATATTTATTAGTAAAAAGCTCAATGGTTACCTACCATCAACAATCATTGATCTTCGCCAAAAATTAAAGGACATGCCAGATGACAAACTTGTAGATCAACTCATGTGATTTAGCTCATAAATTTGTGGCACCAAACCATTTTGGAACCAATGTCGAGGGGACCTTTTAGACATGGTCATTCAAATTAGATGCCCCACACTTTTCTTCACCCTTAGTGCAACAAACACAAAATGGCCAAATTTGCATTGCATCATGCCAACCAAATCACCTAAAAATCCTTCTATGGCTTCAAGATGGAGGATACAAAATGTTGTTTATAATCCACACCTTACTACACTACACATGCACTACAAGTTTATTGTATTCCATGAATAGGTCTTGGAAAAACTTCTTGGGGAAAAATAATATTGGTATAGGTAAAACCCTTTTTTCTCATTATCTTACAATACACTCTCACTTTTATTGTTTCCTAAAAAACAAAATTTTTAGGTATGAATGGAAAAATAGAGGCTTTTCACACATCCATGGTTTCCTTTGGCTCCAAAAAATACTTGACATTAGCATATTAGAATGGAATAAAGAGAAATCAGTACAAAATGCATTTGACTACATTGATAGATATGTCTTTGCATGGAACCCACAAAGCATTGAATTAAGAAACCAAAAATTTCATTGATCTATTCTTGATGATCCTTATTTTATGGATACAAAAAATGATCATGTCAACCGATCCTTCAACAAACTATACTAAAATGGTTAACCATGTTGAGTGCCACACAAAATGTACTTTGCAAACATGCCTTAGAAGGAAAGGGAAATCTGTTGCATGTCATTATAAAGCACCCTGGACCATGCAAGATAGATCAACTCTTTCAAATGATGAGAATTCCTATCCAAAGTGCACCCCAACATGCAATGATGAATGCTTGAACCTTCACAACTCATCTATACTAGCCATATGGAGGGCCAATGTAGACTGCCAATCTATTCTCTTAATTGATGTTGTTCTCAAATATATTGCAAAGTATGTTGCTAAAGCTGAACATAAATCCAAAACATATCATGCCATGTTATCTCACATTTTAACTTTTGATTTTGAAATTCCCCCCCTATAACATTTAAAAAATGCTTACAAACAACCTAGTTGATTGAGACATTAGTGCCTAGGAGAGTTTCCACCTCATACTAAAGCTTCCCCTCTCCATATTCAGTAGGATCTTTGTTTCTTTAAATGTCAATCAATACAAATTCCAATGTGTATCAGTTTCGGCCACATCAATGACAACATCACCTACCTACATCGATGCTTACATGGTATGAGCATTACATCTAGAGACAATGTCTCTCATTGAAGTGACCCACAAATGGGCCTTTAAATCATCTCACAAAAATAACCAATCAAAAGAGCGTCCCAAAGAAGCAATTGTTTGAGTCTCTCCATGGTTCACAACAATCCCTACAAAATAAGACAAAAGATTTCATGAATTTTGTTGGACTAAACTAGTACTATATAAGTCATTTTGTAACATTGACAATGAATTCAAATCCATGGAAGATAAAATAATAGCATAGTGGGAGATGTTCTCTTCTACCTATTGGCCATGGCATGGCCATTGCACACTAGCAGAAAAAATTGAACAACTTGATCTAAGTAGCTCGTCCAACCTTGAGTCTACAATGCAAGAGAACAACCTTGATGCATGACAAGTACTAATAGGTCTACATCTAAACCTTCCTATTCAACTAGATGCACTAGCCATGCTTGGTTGAAGTGACATTAACCTGAACCATGAATGGGAAGATAACCACTTCAACCCACAACAATGAATCAGAGCTACTACTTTCATAGAATCCAACCACACAACATTTCAAGTACACCATGTTTGTAGTGAACGTAACCATACCACCTTCTTCACAGACCAACAAAAAGATTACAATATAGTTTTTCCCCATCTAAGCAATAATCCTTTGCAACCACCACTTAAATAAAATTTTCAAGGAACTATAGGCATTGGAAAGTCACACCTCATAAATAAAATAATAATTGCACTCATGAGTTTAGCACTAACTCACCAGTCACCATTACTACTTCTTGCATAGGTATAGGTGTTGTTGTATTCAACATTCAAGCATCAACAATTCATTGTTCCCTTCAAATACCAATCAAAGAAATGACCCCATACAAGGACAAATGCTTACAATCTTCCAAGAAAGCATGTACTTCATTTGGTACATTTTGATAGATGAGGTGAGCTTCATTGGGCCCAAGTTGATATAATGAATTGACATGAGGCTACGTGAAGCATTCCCTAGCCACAACCAACAACTATTTGGAGGGTGAGCGATCATTCTCTTTGGTGACCTAGGTCAACTACCTCCAGTCAAAGATATCCTCATGTATGCGTCTACTTCTTATGGAGGAAAACTATGGAAAACCTTTACAACAGTGATAACATTGACACAAATATTCTAAAAAATTGTTGATGATCCTTCCTAAATTTCTTTTTCATGGACTTCTCTCAAATCTCCAAAAGGTAGAGCCTACAATAGAAGATTGACAAGCTCTAATGTCATGTTCAAGTTCCTCACTCACCTCTTTAGAAAACTCAACTTTCTGATATGCCATACATTTATTTGCAACAAATGAAATGGTCTCACTACATAATAAACATATGCTGTTGTCTTTGGCAACACCTATTGTACTATCCATTGTAGAGCAACTTAGGGGGTTACCATACTCAAATCCAAATGATGAACAACTTCAAGCTAATATATTCTTGTCTATTGGTCGAGAAGTTATTTCGTGCTCAAATTTATGGGTGGAAATAGGGCTCGTGAATGATGCACTTGGTCAAGTCAAAGCAATTATATATGGCGAAGGAGAAAAACCACCTCAACTTCCCTTATTTGTTGTTGTTCATTTCAAAAATTGTATTGGATTAGATTGGGCTCATAACAACCCAAAAAGTGTACCCATACCCCAATGAGTCATGGTTGCCTCGTCAAATTCCACTAAAAATGGCATGGGCTTTGACAATTCACAAGTCACAAGGACTTACACTATAAAGTGAAACAATTGATATTGGCAACATTGATAGACAAGGGTTGACATTCACAATTGTTTCAAGAGTTCATGAAATGTCATGCATCACATACAACCTTCCTTCACATTCCAAAGCTTTGCACGCATGCAACATAGCCCATTTGTGGCTTGGCGAAAAAGGGAAAAGGAATGTTTGAATGCAATATCACAAAACAACAATTCACAAACCTAAAGGAGGTTACACTAACAACATGTATAGCCCTTTATTTATCTCACATCTACATTATCAACTAAGCGTGATGAAAAAAAAATCAACACAAAGTTAAAATTATTTTCCCATGTAAATTATATCTCATATTTGCTTTATTTCAAGTTCCACTCATGGCTCACTTACACTATGTTTCCCATTGTTGAACATCTACAAATCAACTCTACCAAAGGTGAGAATTAGTTTAATGTAATTTACAGCTTCAACAAATTGATTTTAACTTGTTTTTCAAATAATAAACAACTCTATTGTTTGATATAGATACAATGGAGTTTGAAGTGAGTATATTACAATGCTGCAAAAAAAGGTAATTTATATCTATAGTATTATGTTTAAGCAATAAAATCTCTTTACAACATTGTATATATATCCAAAATGTATGTCTTCATATATTTACATTTTTGTATCAAATGAATTGAAGTACACTATCATTTAATTAATCATATACTCTTTATTAATACTATGAGTTTTTTCCAAAATCAAGCATCTAACTATAATCTAACCTATGACACATTATTCAATTTTAACCAATTTGCTACACAATAATTGATTTGTATCTTATGAAGTTATCCATCTTTTACAAATTTAACCTTCCAAACAAAAACTAACTTATGGAAAAGCCTTAATTATAACAATGTGATTTTTTTTTCTACTTCTGACATATTTTCAAGTTTATGCAAAACAATCTACTCAACTTTAAAATTCTCATAAAATTATTCGACGTACCCATTACACATTATTATTTTATTAAAATTCTCCTCTTTAAATTTTAAAACATGTAATATATACTTTTTTATAAATAAATGTTAAAAATTTTTATTTATAAAAGAATTAAATTTCATATATTCTAATTAATGTATAGTAAATTGCTAGAATATGTATATGCATCGTTTAATTTTCAAAAGTAGCAAAATCAATATTGGAAAGGACTCGCCTAATTTAAATAGCAATGCGGTTTTTAACCATTTGATGCAAACAAGCAGCAAGTGATAGATAATTTTTTGGCATTACAGTATTCAGCTTCAAGATAAGTTCTATTTTCCTTAATTGACCTATTCTGTTAAATTTGTGCAGATATAATTTTATTTTTATTTAAAAAAAATCTAATTCCTATATTCAACGAAACCCAGTTCTTATATAAACTTTATAAATTGCTTATAATTAGAATAAATAAAAGACATTAGACAACGATTAAGTACAAAATACGTGAAGGTACCTTGAGCAGATTAAAAAAGAAAGTGAAGATTTCATAGTTTATTTAACAGAGTATAGCTTTGGACCCTTTTGTAACATGCCTGAATAGCTCTCTTCCATAGACTATTCATTCTCAACAGCAGTAACCAACGCCGTTCAGTGCACAGCAAGAATTTGCACAGCATGCAGGATGGGAATTGTTCGGCGGCGCAAAATCATCCTGCCCAGTTCACGAAATTCAGATTAAGGGTACAAAACGATAGTCAAATATAAAGTATACCGAAAATTAGAACATTTACTTACGGTTAAATGAAGTAGCGCACTTCGTCTTACATATCCATAGCCATTTGAAACTGCATTAAAACAAATATTTCATATTCAGCTATAAAATATGTTACGTTGTGGGAACGCTTTCATAAAGACCAGTCTGTACATATGTGATAAACTAACAAGATGTTTTAGGAGGTGCCTCCGCTGACCCTAAACAGGTTATGTAGCGATCCCACATAGATTATATACCAGTTAAATTTTATTTCTGTAAATTCACTGGACATATAAACAGGATTACATTGATTACAAATATTTAACATAACTAAACTTTGATTACCGTAGGGAAGAATAGGGATATTCTGGTTGTCTGAGTAAAATCCGCCTTCACCGTCATCACAGAAGAAGAAAACCAGCACTGCAAATGCAAATAACAACATATGTAAGTCCATTTTGAGAGGCATGGTGATCTTATCACAGTTCAGACCAAATTCCTAAACCACCGGTTGCAATTTATAGCGCATATATCGATTTGAATGTCAAAGGGGCGAGTTTGGTCTTTGCACTCAACTTTATTAAAGCTATTTTATTAAAGATTTTTTATTAAAGTTACTCCTCCTTGTGTGATTTTTAAAGTTGACCTTGACTACCTATATAATCAAATACTGTAAATAATGTTTTTAAGTTGAATGGAAAGAAACAATCGAGTTATTTCGGATTGTCACAAAAGTAATACGTAGAGATGTTACGATTGACTAATTCCTTAACCTTACCTGTCGAAATATATGTTCACCTCTAATCGAACAATCTAGTGTAAAATAATACAACTATAATAAATTATAAACCGAGGTATGTCTGCCTCTATTTCTAGTGTCTACGTGGCATATCCATCTATGTTCTAGGAATATAACTGCTTGGAAGACTCCACTTTTATTTTGTCTTTTTACTTGCCCAATTTTAATATTTCTGGGTTGTTTTTTAAAGATTTTCAATAGATTAACCCTCTCTTCAATAGAGAGACCTATTTTCTTTCCTTCTATTCTAGTGTTCCTACATACAATTGCATTTTTTTTATTGGCATATCTATTCTATAGATTGGTGATTCCATCCCATCGTTAAAATGAGTCATTTTTCAGTTTGAAGATATTTTTGTATTTTAAAAAAATATAATTTCTATATTTACTAAACTATCTATAGAGTGATTTGTATGTAGATTAACATTTATTTTTTTAGATCTAGAGGAGAGGACCCCAATAGTTGAGCACCGTAACTTCACACTTTTGAAAATTCTACATGGAAATTTCAAATCACTCCTATAATTATGGGAAACATTCAGCTTAGCAGATTAGTGCATAAATAAGCAATCCTAAAGTAAGAAATGAAGTACAAAGGAATAATAATATGAAAACAAAGAAAGATATTACCAAGTGTCTTCAACCTTCATGATTGATCTCCATTGCACCTTCTCTATTTGTTGGAATATGTAGTTTTCCCTCAGATTTTGTGTGAGCAACTTATGACTATGCCAATGCCCTAAGCAAATGTTGAAGGATTCTATTCTAAATGCAACACAATGCAAGTATGCAACTATGAAATAAGCCCAAAATATGCCTAAAATGCCAAGATGTCAAGATGCCAAGAAATGTGAAGTATGTCTAAGACAAGATTGCATGAGATGTAGATTGCAAGATATGAAGATGGGATGTCAAAATGAGACCAAAATTGCCATTTTATACAAAATATAATTTTGGGTGAATGTCCAAGATTGAAGATTGACAAATGCCCTAGAATTAATGGACAAGATTCAATGTGACAACCCACAATTAGGGCTAGGGCAACATTTGGGTAAATTTGAAATATATGGATAAGATTTTCCTTCTAGAAAACCAAATCAAATGACAAAAATGCATGTGACAAGAAGATAAGAATGATACTGGAAAATCAAATAATATTAGAAATTATTTGATTTAAAAGGAAAAGTTATTATTTTTTATTAAAAATGAATTTAATTCAAAAGGTGGGGTCATGTAAGACAATTTTATTTAAACAATTTTATTTAAAATGACAAGGTGGACAATAATTAAATAAATTAAAGAATTTATTTAATTATGAGAGGACATTAGAAATTAATGATGTATTTAAATAAATAAATAAATTTTATTTATTTAAATAATTAGGAGGAATAAAATACATTAATTAATTAAGAATTATTTAATTAATAGTTGAAAGTGGACCATAAGACATAATTAAATATTTTTATTATGCTAGGAAGAATGTGAAGAAAATAGAACTTGTAGGCCTAGGTATTTTGATGTGTCTACATTTTGCCCCTCTTTGTCATAATGCAGCTTGTCACATTGTGACAAAAAAATTAGTTAGAAACATGCCCCGACAAAGGTATGGAGTATCTATGCCCCCTCAGGAAAATTTTCAAATTTTGGCATAGAGAAATTTTTTTTTGGAAAGTGTCCCAACAAGCTAATTTGATGTCCAAAAAGTCAATGGTGCAAAAGGTTTTGGATTTGGACATATTTAAAGCAGTCGAAAGGGTTGTCAAAGGTGGTCAAAAGAGTCTCCAATAGTAAAATTTTAAAGAAAAACACACTTTTTACCCTATAAATAGGTTCAAAAGGTGCAAAAAGTCATTTCATTTTCAATTTTACCTTTGGATATTTGAGAGCTAAGAGAGAGGAGACTTCGCACGAGAATGGTGATTTTAGAGACTGAGCACTTTGGATACATCGTTTAGACTTTCAGATGACTAGAGGGCACAAAACCACCGGTAAGTACACCTTGCCCACTTTGTCATTTAATCATTTTACGTGCATTTTTAGGACAAGAAGTTAGGGTAATGAATGTGTTGTAATGAAAATGCATTCACGTAGCTGCATTCACCATTGCATTCAATGCATTTGATGTGTCGCAACACAAATGTTAGGGGTCTAATAGGTAATCATGCATTTGTGGACTAGAAAGACACATTTTCCATAGTGAGATGCAAATGATTGGTGTAGAGACACAATCACTATATTGCGATGCAAATGTAAGGCCAGGCAATGCCAATGATTTGACAATAATGCATATGAAAGCTGTTGTGATGCATGTGCTAAAGGGTAATGCATTTGTGGGCTCGTACGATGCAAACACTCTATCATGATGCAATTGAAGGGCTAAGTGATGCAATTGACTTAGTGCAATGCAAATACCACTAACCTGAGGCATTTGACTTTGACCAAATTTGACCAAGTTTGACTTAGTTTTAGACTCAATTTCTGCTTATGCTTAACTAAATAGATGGTAATTATAATGCTTAATGATGTTTTAAATCTCCTTTCTACATGTGTAGAAACAATTACCACTTATCTATACATGCAAGTTTAGGACTTTCACGTATGCCTTCCGGGAACAACTGCGAGATAGAGAGCATAGATGATTGATGCGACTTGGATTATATTACGTCACCTATATTCCATTTTTTGGGAAAATAGGGGACTGTTGACAATATTGGTCAATAGATGGCATTCTGAGACATGTTCTTTCCATTTGTCAATAGGAGAGGTCACTGTGATGTTGGAGGACGTATACTACATTTTGTGCTTGTCGATCCAAGGGGAGTGAGTTGTATATAATCCACACTGAGGACATCAAGCTATCACTAAGTTTTACAAGGCCGAGGATGGTGTGGGACTAGGCATCGATGGCTATGAGATTCACTAGGAGTTCATAGTGGAGCACTATCCTCGATGGGATGCTATGTTGTGTACATTGATTGCTAGTGTTTTGATTCTAGACCGCTACGGAAATGGATTCCCGATCGGTATGCTCTATCATCAACTTCATGAGGTAGTGTATAAAGGAGTGCATAATATTAGCTGCAACACAACATTGCTTATTATCTAGGCTTGGGAGCCCATTCGTGTCTTACGCCCACCTATTTAAAGGCCAGAGCTAGCTAAGGGGATGCCATATGCCTATCTATATACAGGATCTTTGCAACAAACAAGGGTTATAGATACAAGCTATTGGCAACATAGGATTGAGACTCTGATGGATTTTTTTTGGAGACCCTACAGGGACTGTGCATAGTGGGCCGATGAGGGTGGGCATTTACCATTGTGTAGGAAATTTAGGTATTTGATTGGATAGACCATTTAGTCATAGTTGATCATTGAGATGTACCCTCCCTAGCAGGTACTATGTCAATTTGGTGAGTAATAGGATGTGCTAGTGGGTATGATAGAGTATGCAAGATCATCACGAGAGACTATGGCAACTTGCCATATTAGTACCTCTAGTAGAGTAGTAGATTGATGAGTTGGCATCACAATAGTGGGCATGGAAAGGAGGTTTGATAGATCTTGCAACCGCAACCAAGTTTGACACCTGGTAGAAGGCACGCTAATCGGTACCATTGACAGAACCAAACAAGCCAACACCTATTGATCATTGTTTAGTGATACCTCACATGCAGTGAGGTGGCAGGGGAGGAAAAAATGGTGGTCGAGGGAGAGGGAGGGATGGAGGAAGAGGGGATGAAGGGAGAGGAGATGGAGGAGATGATGGTGTTGATGGAGGAGATGGTGGGGGCAAAGGGAGGAGGAGGAGAGGGGGAGATGGGGGAGACAAGGCTAGAGAGTCTATCAACGTGTGGAGAGGGTGTCACTAGATTCCATTCCCAAGGTTCCAGAGGAGGAGGAGAGAGATGAGGGGCCCAGGCAAGAGGAGGTGAAATAAGAGGCACAGCTGGAAGTTGAGGGAAGAAAAGATGCAAAGGTTGAGGTGGAGGCCAAGGTGCACATAACAGATGAGGCCATGGATATTGGTTAGGAGGAGGAGGCTATTGGGAATGAGGAGTTGGATATTAATAGCGAGGATACCATGAACGAGGCAGAGTGATAGTTGAGGAAGAGGATGGTGGAGGGAGATGATGACATACCTAGAGGGCCTTCATTGCCTCATGAGGTGACCATGGACTAGAGACTGGCTAACATGCAAAGGAGACTGGATGAGGCCACCATAGATATTAGATCCCTATGGGTAGAGCTAGAGAAGACATGAGTTGAGAGAGATTAGGCTAAGATTCGGTAACGAGAGATAGAGAGTTGGTGTACGACATTTTTTGAGTTATGTGTTGGACCAATTAGTGATGTGGCCAGAGAGTCAGCCAGAGTCAGTGTGAGTAGGGGCCAATACCATATGCTATATGAGAGGGAAGTGTTGGTTGATAAGAGGGATCTTAGATTGTCTAGATCATACAGTAGGATAGGGACAGGGTCAGGGAGTAGTAGCTGCACTCACATCAGCCATAGCCAGAGCAGTGTGGGTGACTCTAGTTCTTTAAGACATACATCAGGTCATAGGTCCCACCATAGCCACAAACATTCTTCAAGGAATAGGTCTAGCCACAACCATGGGTCTTTCAGTTTAGGTCACAGGTTAGGGCATAGTTAGCCACCAGCCATAGGTCCATCAATTTATTAGACTCATCCTGTCGTTACCATGATGGTATCAGTTCCTCCTACATAGCATCGGTCACCACATAATTCTCCTTGAGGGGATGAGGAGAGTACAACATAGGGAATTGACATTATTATCATGTTGTTATGTTTTAGACATTATGTTATGACATTCATATTTTGATCATCAAGCCCGCGAGCTCTATTTTTGGGATATCTCATGACTTTATCTTGTGACATGATTTTTGAGATTATATATGTGATGCAGTTTTGATGCTACCCATATGATTTATGTTTTGTGATGATGTAGTGTTATTTGATTATGTCTGTGATGTATTCTTTTATGATCATGGTTATGATGATGCATTTTATATGCATGTGATGTATGTAATTATGATGATTATTTTATGCCTATATGCCATGATGATATTATGTTATGTATGATAACTATATGATGATGATGATATTCTATATGGATGCATTATGTTTTGTTTCTAATGGATGTCATGTTTATGATTATGGATGCATTAATGTATGACTATATATGTATGTATAATGCAATATGTGATGTCTTATGATGTGATGTATGTGTACTAATGATATGGATGATGTATGGAATCATATTTTATGTGAATTCCAATTTATGAATGCAAATGAGGATTTTTAATGACTATATTCCTTAATGAATACTCAATACATAATTTAATGTGTATCATGGACTACTGCAATGTCTATATGATCATTTATGCAATTATTTTTGTATGTCACAAGATATCATCAAGAGATGGAAGAGAAGAAATGACAAGACAAAAGGAGACAAGTGTTAGTGCGAAGATAGAATCCTTCAACATATTACCATAGGACTAATAATTGTTGCACTTAATCATCATTGGGTGGATTATTGCAATGGCCAACAAACACCATAATATGACATAGATCAATGGTGTGCAAGGTCGTACCATCACTTAAGACAAGAAGTCATAGACAAGGATGATCATAACTCATACCAAGAGTACGATTGCCCTAGTATTTTTGTCACAACCAAACACAAACATAGAAAGATAAGAAAGACAATAAAGACAAGTCATGAAACATCGTTTCTCCTCTAAATCTTGTTGCCAGGACACCCTCGAGGAACTAGTAACATGACTATTTCGAAAAGGAAAAGACAAGACAATCATCATGATACGTTGTTGCTTCTCTAAATCTTGTTGTTGAGACATCTTCAAGAAACTAGTAGCACGATGAAAAATCAAAGGAGAAAATGATAGGATAGTGTTTTCCAAGTGTGTCTAAATGTCAAATGCTTTGAATGTTAGATGCCAGGTTTGAAAATATCTGGATGTCAAGTTTGATAGTGTTGAGATGTCAGGTTTGACGAATACCAAGTGATCCCAAATTCAAGAAGGGAATAACCAAGAGTTGATAGTTTGATTGGTTTTGACTATGTTTGACTTGTTTTCGTAGAATTGACTTCATGTCAACTTTGACATACTGATGTAGTTGACATGTTGATTAAATGGTTTCCATAGTTTGTTGTAAGAGTTTTCCTATTTTAGAAATAATTTTTTTGACTTGGAGATAATTAATGTGTGTTCTAGTGCAGTGCCATGAACCCTAATGGATTGACCTAGTGTAGCCTCAGGGGCTCAACGATTGATGGCCTTGCCTACATCATACACTTAGAGACCTCGTAGTTCGACATGACCAATGACTTTGTCTTGATGATCAAATATTTAGTCATGATTTTGTTCTGACAAACCTAAAAGGACTAACTTAGTGTCTCGGGGGCTCGAAGATGAGCCTTTCCTATGTAGTAAATGCATAAAGACAATGTAGTTTGATAGTGACATGGAGTGACTAATATGATTGACTTGACAAGATATGACTCTGTTTTTCTGTTTTTGGAATATTTTGATTTTTTTTATTTCTTTAAGACGTTTTTCAATTTTTTGGTATTTTTCAAGACATTTTTCAATTTTTAAGTCTTTTTTCAAGACATTTTTTTAGTTTTAGGTCTTTTTTAAGGACATTTTATGATTTTTAGGTCCTTTTTCAAGACATTTTATGATTTTAGGTCTTTTTTAAGGACATTTTATGATTTTAGGTCTTTCTTCAAGAAATTTTATGATTTTTAGGTCTTTTTTCAGGACATTTTTCAATTGACAGGACTATGTGGGATACCCACTATAGCTAGGTGATAAAGGATTTTCCCCTAGTCAGGTTGAAGACTAGCCAAATTTGAAGGACATGAAAAGGGTCGTGCTTGGGTGATAGATGAACAATATATAGGACTAGATGTCAACCATTGTTAGCCGTATAAAGAAATGGGAGGGTTTGTGATGGGTGTTGTAATGATGTTGGAAAGGTGGGTATTTATTATGGGCTAAGGTAGATAGAGTGGTAGTAGATGGAAAATAAAAAAATGAACTGCACATGGTGCCTGTTTTCCAGGTTTTCACCATGGTACTTATCCAAAGCACCTATTTACTAGGTTTTCACTATTGGAAAAATTATTTCTCTGTACTATTTTTGTCATTTTTTCATTTTTTTAATTTATTTTTTGGTGTCACTAAGACTCTTGTTTGCGAGGTTTTCATTACGGTGATGATTTTTTATATTTTTTCAATTGTTTTGTATTTTTATGGTTTTTGACCACACTCTCTGATGCTATGTGTAGAATTTGTGAAGATACAGACTGTTGATAGGCTCTATCAATTTCTCACCATCTAGTATGCTCTAGAACCAAAAGAGGATGTGATGATGTAAGGACCCAACCAATTGGGATCAAACTTGCTAGATTTTTCTCTATCAGGTTGATTCTTAGGATCTTGCATTTGGACCAGGTCACCAATGTCAAAATTTCTCACCATGACTCTCTTGTTGTAACTATGATAGAGACAATTCTGATATGCTTGCAAATGATTTTAAGGCATTTTATCTTCTTTAGTCTAACATTTCCAGCTCATGTAGTCGTGGCTATCTATATTCTACATCATCAATTAGACCCCTCATGGAAACTCTTAAGGATGGAATTTCATCCTTGATGGGAACTTAGATGGCTTCAGTTCCAAAGACCAAGTGAATGGAGTGGCTCTTGTAGGTGTACAAATGCTAGTGTGGTAAGTCCACAAAGAATGGTTAAGTTGGATATGCCAGTCACAACCAATGTCATTGACTATCTTCTTAAGAATTTTGATGATTGTCTTATTGGATGCCTCAACTGTCTGTTTCCTTGGGGGTAGTAAGGCATGGAGAAATGATATTGGATGTGAAAGCATTCACACAACTCATAGACGTCTTTATTTTTGAAGGGATGATAGTTATCTGTGATGATGGATTGTGGAACACCATATCGACAAATGATGTAGTTGAGGATGAATTTGGAAATTTTCTTGCCAGTTATGTATGTGAGAGGGGTGACTTTCATCCACTTAGTTAAGTACTTAGTAGTAGTGTTAATGAGTTTGTGGCCTTTGGAAGAGGTAGGATGGATTTTACCCATGAGGTCAAGTCCCCATTTTGTGAAGGGCCAAGGAGAAGTAATTGGTTGAAGCTCCTATGCTAGTGCATGAATCAAATCACTATGCATCTGACATTGGTGACATGTTCTAACAAACTCAAGTGCATCCTTTTCCATTGTTGACTAGGAATACCCAAGTTTTGTGATCTTATTAGCTAGGTAGGACCACTCAAATGAGATCCATAGATACCCTCATGTACCTTGCGTAAGGTTGTTCATGCTTTGTTAGTGTCAAGACATCAAAGAAGGGTATTTTCAAAGCTATGATGGTATAGGGTGTCACTAATGATGGTGTATTGGGTGGCCTTATGGATAAATTGCATTCATTGGTTATTAGATAGGTTTGGGGGAAGGGTCTAGGATTGAAGATAGTCATAGATGTTTTGATACCATGGTGAATTGGGACCAACAAGCTCGCAAACCATTTCTAACTCTAGACTGTCATATGTAGGAAGCAAAAGTTGTTCCAATAAGAACTCAAACTATGGTACATTGCTTGGAATGTCTAAGAGAGAGACAATTGTAGCCATTGTGTCTACTGCCTTGTTTTGTGCCCTAGGAGCTTGTTCAAAATCAATCATGTGGAAGTGTGACTGAAAGCTATCGACCATTCATTTGTAAGGCATTAATTTTTCATCTTTGGTGTCATAGTTGTTGTTGACTTGATTTATGACCAACTAAGAGTCTCCATAGACATGCAAATTTTTAATTTTCCATTTTATGGCCATTCTAAGACCTGTGACAAGTGCCTCATATTTTGCAACATCATTTGTACATGGAAAATAACTGGCAAATGACTTAGGAATGGGTTCTCCTTGTGGTGTGATAAACAATATTCTTGCTCCCAAGCCTTGACTAGTATGAAACCCATTAAAGTAGAGTTTCCATGGTGACTTAGGCTCTATATGAAATATGGAATCATCAAGAAAGTCTATTACCAATGGATAATTGCCTTGTATAGGCATTTATACTAGTTGATTTGCTATTACTTGTCCTTTTATAGCCTTTCGTTCCACATACTGTATGTCATACTCACTCAAGATCATAACCCAGTTTACCAAGCATCCTATTAATGCTGCACGACTTAGGAGATACTTCAAGGGATCAATTTTTGCGACTAGATGTGTTTTGTGATTCAACATGTAATGTCTTAATTTTTGAGCTGCAAAGACCACTGATAGATAGGAATGTTCAATGGATGTGTAATTTATTTCATATCCAACCAATGTCTGATTGATGAAGTATTTTTCCCTTTCCCTCTCATCATGATAATTTTGTGCTAGTAATGCCCCCAGTGCTGAAGTTATTGTAGAAATGTATAGAATCAAAGGTTTTCCTTCAATGGGTGGCATTGAGACAATGGTGACAATAGATAATCCTTTATTTGTTGGAATTCCTCTTGACATTTATGTGTCCACACAAAGGGGGTACCTTTACATAGGATATATTGAAAAGGTTGACACTTTTCTGCCAGTTGTGCAATGGAGCATTAGATAGACTATAATCTACCTTGTAATGTGCTGACCTCACTTATTACTTTTGAAGTAGGCATGTCTAATATTGCTTTCACTTTGGCAGGATCTACTTCAATGTTTCTATGAGAAACTATATATCCCAATAGTTTTCTTGATGTTACACCAAAGACACATTTCTTAGGATTCAAGTGAACTTTATATTCTTCCAGTCTTTTGAAAAAAATTTCTAGCACATTAAGGTGATCCTTGCGTGTTAGAGACTTTGCAAAAATTTCATCCACATAATCTTCCATTATCTTATGCATCATGTCATGGAATATCTGTCATATCTCTTTCATATGTGGCACTAGCATTCTTGAGACCAAAAATCATGATGTTCAAATAGTATGTACCCCAAGGACATGTAAATGTTGTTTTATGCTGATCTTAAGGGGCAATAAATTTTTTATTATAACCCGAGAAACTGTCCATGAGGGATAACATCTTGTATCCCATTGTAAGGTCAACTATGGTGTCTATGTTTGGTAATGGAAAGTCATCCTTTGGACACACTTCGTTTAAGTCTCAAAAGCCTATGTAGATGCATATTTTTCCATTCGCGCTTGGTGATAGGTACAAGATTTGATATCCATTTAGTATAGTTTATTGATCAATATGAATCCCACATCCAACAATTTCTTAAGTTCAACTTTTACTAACAAGTCGATCTATGGGTGCATCTTTTGCAGCTTCTGTTTTGCTAGCTTGGCATCTAGAAGTAAGGGAAAGTGGTGCAAGACTAGTTCCAAATCCAACCCAAGCATATCAACGTAAGACCATACAAATTTAATCTTATGTTCTGAAAATAATTTTTGGAATTTAGGTTTCTCTTCCTTTGTCAAAGATGCTACAAAGAGGACAATTTTGGGATCTTTTGTTGTAGCTATGTTGACAAGTTCCATAGTGTCCTCTATGGGCATTGCCTATTTTTCCCGAGTCATAGGAATATAGTCCAGTCCACCATCCTTGGGCCCCTTGAAGAGGATTTCACCCTCAAATACATCATTTATTTTTACTTTTTTATCATCAGAAGGTGCCTTTTGGTTTTCACCTAAAGATGTGTCATTTTTTATTTTATTTTTACTTTTAATTTTGTGACTAGAGGATGGCACAACCTCCCCAAAGTAGGCTGCACAATCTAGGTCTATAGAAAATCTAGCATTGTGGGCTCCACTTCGTATGCCCTCACGTAGTCCCATGAATTTTGCAATGACGTTAATTTTGAAATATGTCTATAACTGGCAGGCCTTGTTGATCCTAATCAATTAGTTGTGGGTAGACTAAGGAAATACCATCATCAATATTGGTAAATGGTTGGGAGGATGTGGAAAGCATGCAGACAAATTCATAAAAGACAAATTATTCTCCTTCACTTGTTTCATATTCATTGTCAAAATAAGAGATAAATGGACTGGCATTAGGATCGGTAGTGTCATCTGGTGAATCAGATGAAACTGAATGATGATAATTAGGGTTATCTGTTTGGACATGTATGTCAGGATTATGGCCGATGGGATTAGAGGATAATTCAAAATTGTCATTATTCCTTGGGCAAAAGAGTCTATCCCAATATTCTCTTTTCCTTGGGATTTTAGGGTTATTATTTTGTGTAGGATCAATCTTAAACATTTTCCAAAATATTTCTTCAAAAGTAAGCTCTCCAGGTTCAAGGAACATTTCGTCAGGGGAACAATCACTCAAGGATCATTGGGAGCCAAATTCCCATGCATGTGAGTCAGTTTTAGTAAGGGAATCTTCAATAGTTTTGACACTTTTTGAAGAATTCACGCTCTCACCCAAAAGTACATTGGTACATCGATCATTAGTTTCGGGTAGCCCATACCCTAATCCAAGAATTTTTTGTCTTCGGGAAGGAATTATAGGTTCTTTCATTCCATTTTTATTTTTTCCAAGGCCACTAGTTCCATTGTAGCCTTTTTCCTTCATTATATCATAGCCTTTGCCATATATCTGGACTAGTAATGGGGATGGATCTTCTGGGTCCTTGTAAATCAGAGATGATAGGTCTTCGATGTCTTCTTTGCTCATTTCACCCCATTTTATAAAAATGCACGATTGAGGAACTTTGAAAATATCTTTAGGCTCCATTCTAAAACAAGGTTGACCATAAGCCTTAGGAGACTTGGGTATTCTGGTGATGTAGTAGACTGTTTTGAATTTATACTCTCCACATCCTTGGTCCTATATATTGATATTAGGATCAACCTTCAAGATGGAGGGAGATGGTGTGGTAGAAGATGTGGAAGGAGTGGATGTCGAAATTTTAGCGAGTGTGGATGGGTTGATGTATTTAGAAGAAGAAGAGGGAGTCGAAGCTTCTTGGCTTATGGACACTTTATGTTCTAAAATACTCCTTAGATTGGTACAATACTAAAAGGGATTGGGGTCTCCATATATGGTGATCTTGGTGCCATCAGAAGGGAACTTAAAGCATTGATGGTAGGTGGAAGGAACAAATTTTAGGGCATGGATCCATGGTCAACCAAGTAAGATGTTATATGGTAACTAGAGATCTAAGACTTGACAAGTTGTGTCTACAATGACTGGCCCAAATTTGATAGGAAGAGTGATAACACCCCAAGAGGAATGTTCTTCATCATCATACGCCTTGATAACAATACTCTTAGTAGGGTCTACACAAGCATCAAAGAATCCTAGAGCCTTACCCAGTTTTAGGGAGATGTTCAGTCCTGCTCCACCATCTACTAAAACTCATTTGACCTTATACTTATGAATAAAGAATTCAATGTGAAATGCATTGTTATGAGTGGAATTTGGTGACAAATAATCTTGGTTTGAAAATGTTATGTGATGGGGTGTGGTTAGGTAGTCCACCATGGCTTCAAACTAGTTGACTTCAATGTCATGAGGGACAAAGGACTCTTGTAAGGTTTTATTAAGTATGGCCTTGTGCACGGGAGAAATGTGTAACAAATCAAGTATAAATATCTAAGTAGGTGTCTTTCCTAGTTATTCAATGAGGTTGAACTATCCCTTAGGCTGTGGTTGTTTGGTGGATGGACTAGATTGTGACTGTTTGGTGGATGGACTTGGTATTGTTATTTTTGGCGGTCTAAGGGGAGGAGGACTGCCTATAGTGACTTTTCCACCATAGTTGGTGATATTACATTCATGTGCTTTCTTGATGGTAATTTTATTGATAGATTCATTAGCAACTCGAAGATGATTAATAATGGGTTCACCAAAATAATCGAAGGCAGTGTAGGTATAATTGGCTCAGTTATTATTAGTCTTTGGACCTAACGTAGAGGGATTATTTGAACCATGGTCTTGTAGTGGATTTTTGTGAATAGTATGGTCTATTTTTTATGCAAATTTTTATCCACCCAATTTAATAGTGTGGTTTTCAATGAGGTCTTGTACAAGGTTTCTTAGTTGTCGACAAGAGGAGGTCTTATGCCCTTTAGCATGGTGATAATCATAGAATGCGTTGTCATCCCACCATGATGGATTAAAATGTTCTAGGTCACATGGCTTAGGGTATTCTAATGTGATGACACCATTTTGAAGGAAATTATTAAAAATGTTTTCAATTGGTTCCCCCAAGGGAGTAAATGTGTGTCTCTTTGGAAATTTCCTGGTCTGATGTGGCTACCCTTGTTTTGATTGTTTTGACTATTTTAATTATTTTGGATGACACTGGAAGGAGGTGTCGATGTGGTTGTTGATTTTTTTTGTGTTTGATATCCTATAAGAGTAAGCACAAGACATGTATTCTCCATCTTAGCATCAACAACGCCATCATCGGTGATATGTTTATCCTTGACCCAATATTTATTTTTGTTTGTAGGTGGGTTTGTGTTCATGTTCTTGAGGCCATATTTTAGTTCTCCTTTAGCAATAAGGGCCTTCTCAAGTTGGACACCCTTTTCAACTAAGTCTGTGAAGGTTGTTTAGCAGTGGACTTGCAAGTTATATTTCAATGGGCCTAGGAGGTTTTGGAAAAACATATCGACCTTTTCTTTCTCTAGTATGTCAATATGGAAATGACTTGCTAAACTCCTCCATATTTGGAAGAATTTAATTAAGGTATCACCAACTTATTTTTGTGTAAGAGTGTATACACTGGTGATGGAAACATCCATGTCAATGTTATAGGCATAATTTTCCACAAATTTGTGTGCAAGTTTGTCCCATGATTTTATTCCCTTTTGTAAAATGGAAAACCATTCTAGTGTGGGGCCTGCAAGAATCTTAGGGAAGAATCTCATCAAGTATGTATGTTCATAGGAAATATCCATGCAATTGGTTGTGACTTCTTGAATGCATTCAAGGGGGTTTGTCTTGCCTTTGTATTTAGTGAATTTTGGCACTACATATCCAAGAGGGAATGGTAGCATGTATAGACTTGTGTCAAAAGGATATGGACATAGGTCATATGATGTGTGTATTTTTCCATTGCATTTTCATATTCTCCACTTGTTTTTGCAAGGTCAGAATTTGGGCTGTAAGTGTGTCAATTATGGGATTGTTCATTGCATCACACATGCTAGTGATGGGAATTCCATGAGTCCCCATCTATTGTAAAGATTTGCTTGGATTTTTTTGTGGAATGTGTTGTTGTGAGATATACGTCATGTTTTGGTTTTGAGGTTGTTGGTATTGCATGTTTTGATTAGGGATATGTTGATGGGTATGGATATGTGATGCATATGTAAGAATGTGTCCTCCAACAATATCAATCAATATTTGCAGGATGTGCTAACCTTGAATATTTTGGTGTCCAAAAGAGGTCATATGCTATGTAATCTACTTGCCTTGTCCAAATTGGTAGAATTATCCATGAGGAATTTTGGTGTTTCTCCTTAAGGAATGTGGGTATTAGTGTTTAGTTTTGATGACGTGTTAACATTTGATTGCGGTCTTGGAATGGGGATTCGTCATTTATTTCTCCCAAAGGGGTTAAATGAAGACCCAATAAAAGGATTTGATGATGATGTTCCCATGGCACTAGATGAAGCTCCAAATAGAGGGTTTGAAGAGTTTTCCCCCATTGTTGAGGATCCAAGGGTATTTCCAATTGACTGTGAGGACGTTGTTGAAATGGTAGGCATTGATTGTGGCATAGCTTGTGACATAGTTGGTTTCCCTCCAATGGATGTTGTAGTGATTGTGTTGGAATTATTTTGATTGGATGTTCCATTAGACATAGCATTGATAATGCTTGTGGCAATTTGTGTGGTGGCACCAATGAAGGTATTGTTTGTGTTATTTTGAGGTTGACTAGTGTTGGAGGTGTTGTTCATATTTTTATTGTTTGCATCATGATTAGGAGAGGCTAGTCTCAAAGTGTTAATGTCAAAGCCATGTGGAAATTTGGCCCCTTGGTGTAAAAGAATGGCTAAATATCTATCTCCATCATGCAAGATCAAATCTTCCACAAAAGAGGCCACTTCAATATTTTTAGTTGCAACTTCTATGTCTTCCTTAAATGCATTTATGTGTTCATCTCTACGTATGAATGGTTCAAAGGGGTTGTGAGAGGAAGATGGCATGTTAATGTCACTAAAAGGATTGAAAAAAGATGTGTCTTGGTTCATGTTTTGATTGATGTCATGTGAAAAGGTAGAGTTGTTGGTCTCTTGTCCAAAATTCTCCATTTGTCTTCTTTTTCTTTGAAGCCTAGTATCAACCATATAAAGATTTTGCTCAAATTAGGAAGAAGGATGAAAATGACAACTAAATAATGACACTATGTTTTTGTGATTTTGGAATAAGGGATGCAAATGCAAACTATGTTTTTGTGATTTTGGAATAAGGGATGCAAATGAAAACTATGTTTTTGGGATTTTGACAATAGGGAATGCAATATGACAATGTTGTTTAAACGAAATGACAATTCCAAAGGACAATGAGGAATTTTTTTTATTTTTTTATTTTTAGGAATAAAATGAGGACTAAGGTATGCAAATGCAAAGGTCTAAGTAATGATGGAATTTTGGAAAATGGTTTACTCAACCACCCAAAGCTTAATCTATGTCTCAATTTGGATCATCAAAGGACTTATTGGTATGAAAATGACAAAATGAAAAAGTGAGGTTTCCTAACTAGACTTTTGAGTTGGAAAGGTCTCACAAAAATGACAATGACTAAGGGAGATAATGTTGACTAAGTCCAATGACAACCTACTCTTGAAGCCAATGATTTTGCAAAGTATGGTAAGTTTTCCTATTCGAAAGTCTGCAAATGAGATGAGGTCCTAAGGACTAGTTGATGGCTGAGAATGAATTCTAAAGATGAGACTTAAATTTTGTAAGGATGGACCTATGAGAAAATGCAAAGAAAGAAGGATTTGAGCAATCCCCTATTTGGTTTTTAACAGAAGCCTATTGAAAAAGATGTTTGATAGAAGATTAGATAAGTTTGATCTCAGGTTTTGGACTATAATAATGTTTTCATTTTTCTAGGAAAATGCATCAGTTTAGGTCACACATGTGTTGCAATTTGTTAGATGCATCATAGTTTCAGTGAATATGGCTTTACAGATAACAGATGCAATCCGAGAAAGGAATTGAAGTGTTATGCAAATTAAATGCAGTGTAGTACAAGAAAATGCATTGCAAAAATTAGAAAATGTAGCTTATCAAAGTGAATACACTGCAAAAAATGTCAAATGTAGCACATAATAGAAAGTGTGTTGCAACAAATGTGTTGTAGGTAGAATTAGTCTAGTTTGCAATTTTGGAAAAATTTTAGATTTGTTTGAGTTTGAATGTTTGTGTCTAGGTATGTGCAAGTGTTTATTTATTGCAATGTCTTTAGAAAACACTTGGAAAACATAATATCTTGTCTTTTAATGATGAAAACATGCACAATGAAGATAATGCTAGGTTAGGAAAGGACTATATTTGCTAGATTCCAAATGGGTTTCCCCAACCACACTTATTGTTAGTAGGTGATTTAGAATCTTGGCCATACTAGCTCCCCTCCTCAATACTCACTTCTTTGGGTCAACCAAGCTTCAAGTCCCCATAAATCTCCCATGGTAGACTTTTTACCTCTACTAAGAACTATGAGAATGTGGATGCCTTGGCAACAAACATTATTGCGCTAGCAAATAGATGGGTTTTTGGAAACTACAGAAAGGTTTTTAGTTCAGGACCCCCATTTGAGTGGCCACACATGGGGAAAGATTAGCTCCAATAAGGAGGAATTGTAGCTTGAAGAGGCTATGCTCAATAGGGTTTTGGGGATTTCACTTGTTTGTGTGACAGATCCACACTTGTAATCCTATGTTTTCCATTAGGATTCACATTTGTATACCGGTTAGGGGTAGCTCAGCTAAAGAGCTCCATTGTTGGTTTGAGTCACCTTGGGGTGAGTAATTTTTGCCACCAAGGAAGGCCCAATTCCTAGAGTTAATAAAAATTTCTCTTGCACCCGAGATCACACAAGTGCACAAGGGAAGAAGATACTTCTATTATTGAATCGGGGTGACACAAAATTTAAGACACTTGTAAATTTTAGTTACCAAAATTATAATGCGAGGAAGACACTTAAGACACTTTGTTCTTTTTAAACTTTTTAATTCAATGAAGTGTGAAAAACAAAGTTCATTTTAAACTCATGATGTGAGAATGCATGTTCATTTTAACCATATGAGTTTCAATTCATGATTGTGTTCATTTTAAGCCCATGACATGAGAATGCATGTAAATTTTAACCATATGAATCTGAATGCAAGTTGTTGTTTGTTGATTATTTTCTTAAGGAATTGAAAATGTGATAATAAAATCAACAAAAACAAAATTAGAATCCTCACCACATGTTGGAAACAAAAAAAAGTAACCCAAAACCACTATGCTACTAAATGAAAAAGAGAAATCTGGAAAAATTCTGTAAAATCAAAAAATAAAATTTTACCAAGTGATTGCATTGTTCTGTAGGTCAAATGCGTTGTAGGGTAGAATCTGGAATCTATCAGGCTTATGTGTCATTCTGCAGAGCAAATGCATCTTGGGGCCAAAGGTTGAAATCTATAGACAAATGTGTTGACGTACAAAGCAAATGCATCACAACATGGTGAATGTGTCATTTTGCAAAGCATATATGTCACAAAAGAGCAGATGCATCGTTCTGTTAGTCGAATGCATCATGGTAAGTCATATGTGTCACATTAAACAATAGATGCATCACGTTGTACCTATACGTACAAAAATGAAAAATGTCATACAGAAACAAATAAAATGCATGATTTTGGCATCAAGTTCACCAATGTAACTATGGAAAATATTTAGGTTAGCAGATTAGTGCATAAATAAACAAACCAAAAGTAAGCAATGAAGTACAAAGGAGATAATAACATGAAAAAAATTAAATATATTACCAAGTGTTTTCAACCTCCATGATTGACCTCCATTGCACCTTCTCTATTTGCTACAAAGTGTAGTTTGCCCTTAGATTTTTTGTGAGCAACTTATGAATATGACAATTCCATAAGAAAATTTTGAAGTATTATATTCTAAATGCAACACAATGCAAGTATGCAACTATGAAGAAACTTTGAAATAAGCCTAAAATATTCCTAAAATGCAAGAAGTCAAGATGCCAAGAGATGTAAAGTATGCCTAAGAAAAGATTGGATGAGATGTAGATTGCAAGATATGAAGATGAGATGTCAAAATGAGATCAAGATTTCTATTTTATACAAAATGCAATTTTGGGTGAATGACCAAGATTGAAGATTGACAAATTTCCTAGAATTAATGGAAAAGATTCAATGTGACAACCCACAATTAGGGTTAGGGAAACATTAGGGTAAATTTGAAATGAATGTAGAAGATTTTCTTTGTAGAAGACCAAATCAAGGGAAAAAAATGCATGTGACAAGAAGATAAGAATGACACAGAGAAAGAGATAGCAGGAAAATCAAATAATATTAGAAATTATTTGATTTAAAAGGAAAAGTTATTATTTTGAATTAAAAATTGATTTAATTCAAAAAGTGGGATCATGTGAGACAATTTTATTTAAAACGACAAGGTGGACAATAATTATATAAATTAAATAAATTATTTAATTATGAGAGGACATTAGAAATTAATGACATATTTAAATAAATAAAATTTATTTCATTAAATAATCAAAAGGAAATAATAGACCAAGATAATTAAATAAATTTAAGAATTTATTTAGTTTTAATGAATAATTAGGAGGAATAAAATACAAGAAATTAATTAAATAATTAAAAATTATTTAATTAATAGTTGAAAGTGGACCATAGGACATAATTAAATATTTTAATTATGGGGTATGTTCAGGATCATCATGTAAAAAATAGGCCCTTAAGTCGCAAAAACTTTAGAAAAACTAGAGTTAGGCAACTTGATGTAAAAATTTGAATAAGTTATCTATATTATTTCAAAAATATTTAAGAATAGAATATGTAGAAAATTGAATGTAGTTTCTAAACTACAAGGTATATTTAAAAATAAATAAAAATCTATTTGGTGAAAATTTGAAATTTCAATGCAGTAGTACTTAAATTTCAAGGAAAAATTAAGAAGTAGGTGTTTGTATGACCACCATAAGCACAATAAAATGATAATATTATTTTGTAAGATTTTAGATATAAGTAGAGGACTCATGTCCAGATGTGATACATATTTTTTTTGTAATTTTTTTCCAAGTAAATAATTAATTATGATTTTTTTATTACAACTTTTAAAAAATATAAAAACTCATGTGTCGACCACATTAACTTGTTCAAAACTTCATGAAATTCATTTTTTAATCCTATAGTATGCAACGCATAGAATGTGATGCATGTTTCAAATTCAAAAAATGTGATACTGTTTGAAAGCTATAGATGTTTTCTAATCAGCCTATCAATTAGGACTTTAGTTGTAATTCAAATAGAAAATCAATAATAATTATTTATTAAATTCAAAGTAAATCATAATTTATATTGGTGGAAAGCTGAGAATATCCTTTTAAAACCCTTTTCATTTCATTAATTTTGGGTAAAAAAATTCGTCAACCACATACCCTATACAAACCCATCATATTGTTAGGGTTAGAAATGGCAGATATCTAACAATTAAATGCAAATTTAATTAATAAACAGAGAAACTAAAATACACACAGAATAAATCATAACAGAGAGAATTTAATGTGGTTCACCCAATCCGGGCTACATCCACCAAATTGCAGCCATCCAATACTTTTATTATCCAGTGTAAAACCTGTTACAATCTTGCGAATAATCATGTTTTTCATCATACTATAACACCCATCCGAACCCCTTTTTAACAAGCTTAGAAGCTTCCAGATTTTAGGTTCTATAAAATCAGATTTTTCTTTTTTTCACTGATTTTTTCCCTTTTTTGGTGATGACTCGAAAAAGTAGGAGGAAATTTTTTCTCGAGGGCTGCCACCCTTGAACCCCCACCCGAGGCCTGGCCCGGCCCCAGACCCTGGCAAGGATACATTCCGAGGTGTATAGTATAGCATGATTATTCACCACATACCAACACATATTGCCACTTTTTGGCCCATCATGATCCTACACATACCCTATGCTAGGAAGAATGTGAAGAAAATAGAACTTGAAGGACTAGGTCATTTTTATGTGTCTACAACTCCCAATTTTTTATGTAGGTTACTTGGAAAGTCCCTTGCTTATAACTAAGGCTTTAAGGCCACATCATCAAATATGATGCCACATCAACAAGTTTTTTGTCAAGGTGTCCAAAAAGGTTCAAAAAGGAAAGTGAAATGGATACTTGTGCATCAACATCATGTTTTATTCGGCACTAATGTGGCATCACATGATTGGTTTCTTTTTAGATCTAAAGAATACATTTCATTTAATTATGGGTAGTCATCATCAACACTAGAAAAAATTTAAAGTCACAACTACTAGTCCAATATTGTTAAAAATATTGAACATTTTATAGATAAATGCTATCACAACTATTGTAATATACTCAAGTATTGAATATTTTTCCCTATTCATGTTTTTGCAACCTTTGTCACTCTTTGATCTATAGATATTTATGCCATTGCACATCATCTACATTTCATGATTTAGCACATCTATAACTTTGTCCTAAATTATATTTTAAATTATTTTATGCCTTCCAACTTTTGGTTTGTTAGTTTTATTGGCTTCTTATTCCACTAACCTACTTTTCTATCATATTTGATTCTTTGTTTTGTAGGTGTTTATTTTTCTTTGTAGAATTTTTGTAATCCTCATTCTTATATCATCCATATCTCTATTTTAATGTAAACATTTTTTAGCTTGACATCTGAATCCGTACATCAAATATTATCTATGTTGGTAAATACTACAAAATGCTAAACTTGTTGGTTTGTGTTTCTATTTTTTAGCATTTCTATGTGTCCCTTGACATATGTACTTTAAAATGATTTTTTTAATATTTTATTTCATTCCTATGCTAATATTTGGTGCATCTTGTTAGTCTTAATTTGATTTATAAAAAAACCATTTATTTAATATTATTAAGAATCTAGTAACATATTTATTACAGGTTTGAGTGCTAAAGAACTAAAAAGGTGCATATTTAAATTTTATAAGGGAAATACATTGTTTGTCATATTTGTTGTAGCATGAAAAATTGTCACTCTTAACAATTTCACACTAAGTTTAGTTCCCCTTATGTACTTGGAACTAATTATGCATTTAATTACCTGTTTCATCAACATTTTCGAAAAATAAAATAAAAGGAAATCAAAATAAGAATTTAATATTTTTCCCCATTACTTTCAATCTTGAAAATAATGGGTATGGTTTAAGGTGCCCTACGCCCTAGACCATCTCTTTTTGGCTTCAATTTGAATATGTCAGTTTTGGTATTTTATTATTTGAATTTCTAATTTCATTTATTAACTATTGGCATTTGATTTTATGTAAATTAGAAGAATTGCATATAAATACAAGAATTTTTCATCATTTGAAATCCCAAAACTTTGATTGATCAAATGGAGCATCCTAAAAGAAATCAAGAGAAAAATTATCAAGATTATTGTAGCATTTGTTTTAGTCAATCATCATGTCAATCATTCATCATTTTTTTACATAAGTTTGTTCATGTTTTATGATCATTTATTTTGTGAGTACTAACACTTGTAAGACTTCAATTGAGCAAAAAAAATCTCCTTGAAGGTGATGAGTATATGACTTCAATCCATCAAGGAATTTACAAATCTGAGTGGTGAGTTGCAACATTAGTCTATTCATTACTTTTTTATCATTTAGCTTATACCCAACCAACGGTAAGCTCTTTTAGATAACATCATAGCTATTGTGGAGGTAGAAATACCAACAAAGGGTTTGACTTAGGCAAGCCCCTATATGGCATAATCCTTTAACTTCTTTCACGTGTGCAGGTTTTCAAACCCAAAGATAATTGGAGGAAGATAAAGAATAATTTATCATTCATGTTTTCATTTACTACAAGTTGTCAAGGAATGAAAACTATATTTTCTTAGTAACATGTGAAGTTCTAATAGTGATCTTGGAAGAATATGAGCTACAAAATAGGTACCTAGTGTCAGCATATCATAAAAAGTAGGAGGATAGTCTAGGGTGAACTATACCCTAGACCAGCTAATTCAACAACTTATTTACACACTAGGTTCCTCTATGTCTACTCTCTACATTTCTAGATTTTGTTTATGTCTTTCAACATTTCATCTCTTATAAATCATAACAAATGATTATATTTTTATTGCTATCCTAAAAACAATATTACAAATTCAAATGTAGTTAGTTTATGATCATTCTAATCAATCATCATCAATCTCCACACAAACTAAAAATAAGGATTAGAAACCTAATCCACCATTCCAACTCTTCCATTATGGTTTTTAGTAAAGTAGATTTGAGATCATTTCTAATCTTACAAAATTGGGACAAGTGTGATTTAGAAATTGGATCAACCCACAATACTGTGTCCCACTTTTTGGCCAAGTAGGACATTAAAATCAACAGTTTTCATCAAAATATCACTTTATGAAACCTATAAAAATTAAATCATTAATAATTTGGAGATGATGCCAAGTTTTAATTGGCAATGTAGATATCCTACCAAGATCTAGAAGCCAAATAGAAAGTACAAAGATAGAATATGAATATGATAAGAATAAATTGTATTCTTATCAATTATGATTCAATTTTTGTGTGTACAATGTGTGAGAGACCCATTGGTTAATATCCAAGATGAGATACAAGATTTGATAATATTATGACAAGTATCTTAATCATATGACATGATACAAATTATCACAACTACCTATGTCACATGTGTTACTTGAGTCAAAAGATAAGATAATGACTAATGAAAACTAACACCTTCTAGAAAGATTCCTAGGACCTAAGTAAACTTAAGATGTAAATAAGTCTCATCGTAATGAATTAACTAGAAATAGGAGTTTATTTTCACAACACCCCACCTTAAGTGCAACTTAGGGAGTAGCAGATTATTATGAAATGACACAAATATGCAAGGATGGGTCTTGACTACTAGGCCATGTTAGTTACACATGTACAAATGCAAATGAAACCTCTCACAAATGGAGAAAATGAGAAAACCTAGTGGGACAAAAATACTTCCCAAAAGAGAGATGAAATATAATAATGAAATGCTCTCAATGATGTGTTAGAAGGCCAAAACCCCATGTGAGGAAAAATTACCCCCCAACAAGAGAGAAGAAGAGAGATAATGCATCCCTCCCTCAATGTTGAGTCTCCTACAATGATGATAGAAGCTCAAAATTGAATGTTGAAGATGATTCAAAAGCATCGAACAACATTCATCCCCTGAGGAAGAAACAAAACCAAGAATGTATTCAAGATTTCCCATTCTTGAAAGGAATATGAAGGAATATAGATGATATATGATTTCTCTGAAGAATGCTAAAGTGTCTCCATGTCAATGTCGAAAGCTGACTCACTCCAAATAGGTGTTTTAGGCCACACTGCTAAAGATGAAAATCTAGAATCTAGTAGAGATCATGAATGCATAACATGATTCAAAGAGAAAGATATCCCATATGAATACAAAGAAGCCTCCTCCAAATTATGTCCAAAAGTATCCACACTCACGTGAAACTGCAAAGAATGATCATGTAGATATTGAAAAAGAGGGTCAAAGTGTTCCCATGCAACAACTGAAGAAGGATCTTCTCCATCAAAGAGAATACATGAATGTCATCAATGATGTCTCCAAAATATGCAATATGAGACTCCACAAATAATAATGAATACCTATCAAGAAACCATCCAAAGGAACTAAATATAGAAGAAAATGTGGTATGTCCTACTATACTGAATCACAAGGAACCAAAAATATGGAAACACAAGCATCCTCAGGTACAATAGTAGATGGAGGAGATGAAATGAATGAATCAAAAACTAGATCTGGTGTACTGAGTACTCCTAATTTTAAGAAGCCATATGTCTCCTCTGAATCATGGTTCATATTGAAGTGTGATCAACAGTTGAAGGAACAATGTCACCATCAGAAGCAAAATATACAAAGGTATACAATTGAGATGAATGATTAACCATCCCAATAGCAAAGATCTCTATACTCTCCAAGTCTTGAATGATGACTAAATCAGGTGTGAACTCCATAGTCCTTCCATTCCTCCACCATGTGTAATTCAATATAGGGAAAGAAGATTGTTCATCAAATGAGGAACACACAAAACATCCTAGAAAGTGTTGTCCTCACAACTAATAGACCCCTACCCAATTACACTCATTTATGTATTGTTTCCCATCAAAATAGAAGACATAGTACAAGGTTCAAAAGAAGAGAATATAGATTGTGAAGATTACATATGATGAGATGCTCCTGAATATAGAAGCCATCTCTCTAATACATGACCTGAAAAAGAACAAAGAGCATGTCATTTATTTCCCAATGTAGAAGCTTGACCTTTGTCCATTTTAGACTATTTGAGGAGGTGATTCAAACATTCTAGAAGGAAAATCAATGTGATTATTTTTGAGAAGATGTTTCAACTCATCAATATCCTTCAAGTATAACAATAGTGTTCTTCATTTCCATCCTTCTTATAATATGCACAATTTTTCTTCTCCTTATTAGATGAATTCTCTTTGGAAGAGGATTTATTCTTTGTTTGATCTAAATGTGGATTATTCTTTCCTTTCAAGTCTATTTCTTATCTGATTCAATTTATTTCACTTGAATAACCAATAATGCCCAAGATTAAGAATACTTGATGAAACCCAACCTAGATAAGCTTTTGTTGCTCATCTATCAACATCTCAAAAAATGATGCAAATGAAGGTGTAGTATATGCAGACCCCATAGTCAATCTATGAGTATGAAAGATAGAAACAAAAGAGGCATAATTAGGGCCAAGTTTGTTCATTGTATTGTAGACCAACTTAATGTCCTTACCAATTCCACATGCTTTACATGACTCTCTTAGATCATTAACCTTAGTGATGTAGTCTTGGATTTTTTCAAAGTTCTTAGGATTAAGTCTCATAAGTTCATTCTCAATTTGATAGCATCTTACTTCATCTATGGTACCATACAATATTTTCAATTTGTCCCAAGCTTCATGAGAATTTTGGCATGATTCAATTTGAAATGACAAATCTTGATAAAATAGTCTATGAAGACATCCAAGAGCTTTGATATTTTACATCATCCATTTTATATTTTTATCTACATCTATAAGTTCAAGTACCTTATTTTCAACATATCGAGAGTGAACTTTGGTCATAAGAATACTCCATGTGTTTTGATGCCATGTTGAATAATTATATGATCTAAGCAAAGGAACCTTACAAAGATCCATGAAAGTAAGAGGGAACAAGCAAACAAATCAAAAGAATGCACCAAGAGAACCCATAAAATCACTTAATTAGGAATATCTCCAACAATATATGATTTGGAACTTTATCCTTAGTGCAATTACAATTTACACTCATCAAAAATAGAAAAGTGATTTTGAACTTGCTACATACAAATGCCAAAAATAGGCCACATAATCAAGTACAATTTTTAGTAAAAAATGTGATTAATTTGATCATACCACTAAAAATTACATAAAAAAATATGCACTTTAAAAAAAAATGTACCCAAAAATGTTACTGTAGGAGCAAGATATGAGCTCCTAAAGTTCCCAAAATGAGGAAAAAGCAATAAAACTTATGAGAATCTACAATTTCTAGAAAAAATAGACACAAAACCAAAATATAATTGCACCATTCTCGAGATCATGAAAAATTATCCCAAATAAAAAAAAATCTTGAAGAAAGGAGTCAAAATGATTGAGTTATGAAGCTTCAAAGTTGGACTGCAAAATCCAAATCTCCATCTGTGAGGGAGAAGAAAAATTTCAAATTCATGTTGACATCATCACTGAGGTAATGGTGATGTCAACATTTTTCATGAATAAAACTGTTGTCCTCCTCACTATCAAAAAATAATATACTCCATAGAATATTCTCTAGACCAGTTTGACAACAGTGAAATCTTCTTGGATGCTACAAATATTCTATTTGCCTTTTCTCCACTTGTTTGATAAGAAGTTACCGGATTTATTTTTATTCATTGATTTTTAATTGTTACTCCAGTTTATTGACATGTCAAGTGAATGGGGAGCACCATGGGGGCCATGACCGATTGGTGACACGGCTCCTTGTTGGCCCACTCGTGCAAATTGAGGTATGTAGTACTTGCGTAGGTATTGTAGAGTACCTCAATTTTTTTTTCCAAAACCTTTTTGATTTTTAATACCTTTTTTTAATTAATCCTTTAAATAATATTTTTATAAAAAAATTTCATAAATTTTTTAAATAATAAAATATTTATTTAAAAAAATCATACCACTTGTATAATGATGGCAACTTGGGGGGTTGTATGGCTCCCTGGGAATTTTTTTTTTGCCTCGGTAGAAAAATTCTCTTATTTGGATGATTTTATAGTCAATATTAGGGTTTTTGGGGCCTTCTAGACATGATGGTAGGGTCAAATTTGACCCAAAATGCTCCAAAATTATGGCTACCTTTTGGATTTGGCAACCACTCTTCAACTTCAAACCCTCATAGATTTGTCCTCAAATGTTCGATTTGGATGAATCAAAAGGAAAAACTAACTTTCTCAAACCTTCTCATCTCAATGGTGAACTCAAATTTGCACCAATAAGCTCTCATTTGAACCTGTAATAAAGTTCCAAAAAGAGAAACCACCCAAAATATAGTATTTCTATCAAGTTTTTCTGATTCACCAAATCATCATATGATGCAAGAGAAGAGCATACTCAAATCTTGAAGATTACCAAGATCTCTCCAAAAAATGGCTAACCAAAGGTACCCAACTTGCTTTAATAACATGTTAGAATTAGCTATGGAGATAGCCTACCAAGATTTAGAGGCCAAATGGAAAGAACAAAGAGAGAATATGATTATGACAAGAATAAACTGTATGTATTCTTATTAATTATGATTCAATTGTTGTGTGTACAATGTATGAGAGACCCCTTGGTTATATAGCCAAGGTGAGATATAAGATGTCATAATATTATGACAAGTGTCTTAATCATATTTGTCATAATCATATGACATGAGACAACTTATCACAACAACCTACCTAGTCACATATGTTATAAGTCAAAAGATAAGATAACAACTATTGACAAGGAACACCTTCTAGAAAAGTTTATAGGACCTAAGTAAAATTAACATGTAAATAAGCCTCCTAGTAATGAATTAATTAGGTACAATACTTTTTTTACACCAAGGTATGTCATGATCATGATGGGCCAAAAAGTGGCAATATGTAACTGATATGATGGCCCATGTGGCTGACGAATTTTTTAAACCCAAAGTTGATGAAACGAAAAGGGATTTTAAAGGAGATTATTAGCTTTCCACCAATATAAATTATGCTTTACTTTGAATTTAATAAATAATTATTATTCATTTTCTATTTGAATTACGACAAAAGTCCTAATTGATAGGTTGATTGAAAAGCATCTATAGCTTTCAAATGGTATCACATTTTTTGAATCCAAAACATGCATCACATTCTATGCTTCACATACTATAGGATTAAAAAAAAAAAAATTTATCAAGTTTTGACCAAGTTAAGGTGGTCAGACATACAAGTGTTTATATTTTTTAAAATTTGGAATAAAAAAATTATAATTAATTATTTACTCAAGGAAAAAAATTACAAAAAAATATGCATCACATCGGGACATTAGTCCTCTACTTTTATCTAAAATATTATAAAAAAATATTATCATTTTATTGTGGTTAGGGTGGTTAGACAAACACCTACTTCTTATTTTTTCCTTGAAATTTAAGTACTCTGCATTGAAATTTCAAATTTTCACCAAATAGATTTTTAATTTAAAAAACCTAGTATTTTAGAAACTACATTCAATTTGCTACTGATTCTTTTCTTACATATTTTTTAAATAATATAGATAACTTATTCAAATTTTTATGTCAAGTTGTCTAACTCTAATTTTTTTGAATTTTTTGCCACTTAAGGGCCTATTTTTTCCATGATGATCCTACACATACCCATCAACATATGTGAAATAACTCTATAAATGTGATGATATGTGTGTAGATTATAAATATATTTATCTCAAAATAAAAAATAAAAAAATTGTAACATTAATATTTAGTGCATGGATTTTTTTTTATCTTTTTCTTACATTTTTTAAAATTAATTTTTGAAGTCAAAGTAATTATAAGTTGGATGTAGGTGTATGCCATCACACATAGCTTGTTTTTTATGTATTGATTTTTTATTTTTTTTGGATAAATTGAGGAACATCAATGCCTAGTGCACACATCATTTTTAGAATTCATTTCTTCATTTTTCTATTTTTCTACATGTGTGAAACAAATATCTTGATGTTTTGTGAAAAAATTGCATTCATAGGAAATAAAATAAAAATTCAAAATTATACTTTTTAGAAAGATTATAGTAATAGATACATACTTAAAAATCATAATTTCTAGATTACTTTTATTTGATCTCTCAAAAGGTAAATACAAATTGGTTATTTGTCAACATTTTTATTAGTGTGAAGTTGACTCCATTGTGGGTATGAATTAAGACTACAAGTGTTCTATCCAACTAGGATTGATATAAGGGGGCCTTATCTAATCCTCTTCCTTTAAAACTCTTTAGATAGAATGCCTCAAGGCTTAAATCATTATTTTTTCTTAAAAATATTTTATTTTAAGAAAAAATTAGGATATCTCAAGTTGGGGACCCATTATTGTGGGATGAACCACCTAGATCTCCTTTTCCAATCAAACACTTGTGTACATAATTTGTGTGTATGCTCTCTCCCAACACTAAATCCTAGTGATCAAAATTACCATTTCATTCATTATTGTTTAGTTTATGGCCTAGAAAAATTAAGTTATATAAGAGCTCTACTACGCTCTCAATCTTACAGTAAACATAAGGTTTTGAGTAGTCATCTTGTGGTTACCTTAACTCTTAATTACTTCATATTATTATTATTATTATTATAGTGTTATTTTATTATTTAGGTAAGCTTAGAGCTTATATATGGTTATTGAAATTGGCTCTGATGATATCGTAGGCATAAATAGGATATATATAAGATGTAACAAGTCTTATGTTTACATCAAATTGTGAAATGCATTCCCTTTGGAGATATTTGGAGGTTTCACCAAACAAACTAGCTCATTATTGTTGAGATGATGGAATCACAGTGTCCTTGATGAAGTTGCAGTCTTCAATGGAGGACCTTTGCTAGGAAAGATATTCAACTACATAGAAAGTATTGGTACAATGGCATGAAAATCTATTATGACGATAAGATATGTTACTAGAGTACATGCGCCTGATTAAATAGGCAAGAGTGAACCTAAAATTCAAAAGATGTTTCCAAGTGTCTAAATCACACTACATGTGACAACATGTGAATCCAACCTAGGAAATGATAAAAGATTGAGATAAGTTCTAGAAGGACAACTCATCTTCTGGAAGGAATATTATCTCCTACAGATGAAAAGGGGAATTGCCCCATTATTAATTATTTTCTAATTAATCCAACCTAGGACTAAATCAATGCAAGACCTAAGTTAACTTATGCTAGTGTAATAAATAATTGATTACACTAACAACCCCCAATAAGTGCAACTTAGGGAGGAAATGCAATGATTAAGAAAAGATGATGTGGCTTGCCTATGAGACCATGTTAGGTACCCATTTTGCATGATTAAAATGAAAGATGAAACTAATCTCCCACAATTGGAGAAAAGAGGAAAACCTAGTAGGAATAAAACCCCTCTCCAAAAAGGAGATGAAAAAGTAGAAAAAATGATGGAAGAGTGATGATTGGAGGACTCAACATCATCCCCCCCAAGGACTAAAACCATCACAAATATACAAAAAAGAAACAAAAATAGGTGAATAGATACCCCCCATAAAGGAGAGTAGTCCCCTCTAGGATGTCTTCAAAACCTATGATTTAATGAGAAGCCAAGTCTACAAGACTTGATCTGAACCCATCTAGATGTCACAAGTCTGAAGAGACGAATGAATCTTACCCTACTAAAAAAAATCTCAATTGAGAGGTAGATGAGGAAGAATATGGAGCCAAGAGAAGATCCAAGTCAATCCAACTACAAAAACCTTGGCGAGGAGGAGGAAAACTACTTCTTACCCTAGAGTCTAGACAGTCAGGAATAGGTTTTGAATGATCCTAAAACTTGGTAAACTTGTACACCCTTGAGTGATGATTTTCCTCTCCATAGGAAACTAGTGTGTCAAACCAATCCTTGATGATAGCTAGTTCAGATGTAAACTCAATTAACAAACCCTTTAGATCAAGTTGATAAACTGAAAGAAAATTGTGGACCATTTGAGGAATATATGAAACATCATACATACACCCCTCCTCCAAAGCAACACCACAAATAGTATCAACATTAACAATTTCTACATTTGCAGTGAACATCGTGTTGAACTCTGAAGCTTTCATGGAATCCCAAAGAATATGATCCTAAGAATAGGTGACATGACATGAGGCACCTAATTCAATGACCGATCCTTCATGTCTATCAACTAGAGTAGTGATGAAAGAATTTCCCTTGCCATGAATCTCAGCTATGGAAATCTGTGCAATGCCTGAACGGGTCTCTTCATGAGAAGAAGAGTGATGTTCTGATCTTGGAGAATATGTCTCAGCTCATTTATCTCCCTCTTAAAACATGTCTCCTCATGATGCCCAAGCCCATTACAAAAAATACACTTGGGCCTCTCCCTCTTAGGCTTTTCTTCATTTTGTTGTGATGATTCAAAAGATCATGTCTTATATTTTCCCTTATTCTTTCCTTTTCATTTGGATGGTTCTGCAATAAGATCATGAGACTTTTAAGATGAATAAGCTTGATTTAGTTTTGATTTCTCTCTAGCCAACGACTCACAAAATATCTCAAATGAAGGCATCACAAAAATTTCACCAAGGCCATCCATAGTGGAATAAAAGGAAGTAGAAAAATAAGAAAAATAACTTTTTAACTTGTACAAAATCATGAATATGCATTCCTTATTAGTTTTATCTTTACGACACCCTGATAGTTGTGTCCTCAAAAACTTAAATTTTACCAAATGGTATTTTATGGAGGGGAAATGATCAACTAATATTGAAGAAAGTTATGAATCTAACTCCAAAGCATGAACATCACTGACAAAACCAAAAAATCCTTGATTTTATCCCAAACCTCCTTGGGAGCGGAGCACCCTCAATATGGAAAAACAAGGAGTTGTAGACATGAAGAGGAATAAGTCCCATGGCCTCCTCACTCTTTATTCGATGTTGAAACTTCTCATATTCCCTATTCAAATGTGGTTGATTCTCATTCAATGTTGATCATAGGCCCTCTTACCAGAGGAGATGCTACATGCTAAATTTACATGTGTGATAATTGTGGGGTGTGAGAATCTCAAATCTTGTATCTGCCATTAGAGAAAGAAAGACTATACAAGAAAAAAATATCTAAAAGGAAATGCTCGAATTTGATGATATATCAATGCTCAATTGAAATGAAGACTCCTTGATACAAAAAACTTCCTCCAAAAAAGAAAGATATTCAAGTGAAGAAAAAAGACACTTAAGGTGACAAACTACCAAATCACTTCACCTAAAGCTAATTCTAAAAGGAAATGGACTTGTTGATGGTGTTTTTTGCACAACAACTCAGACAAGATACAAATATCCTATCTCTCTTGAAAGGTAAATCTCTATTAGCAAGCCTCAAGAGATAACCCCAAGGTCTCTAATGCCAGGTGTTTCCAATGCATAAAAAATTGAGTGATAAATGAGAAAATGATAGTAATCACAAAGGGACCTTACTACAAGCAAATACTGAATTCAAATTTATCAGATCTAGCAATATGGTGATACTTAAAATCCTAAATCTAACCCAAATGAAAAAATAAATAGCAAAAGAGACAAGGGTTTTAGAAAGATTTCTAAGATTAATTTGAATCCTAAATTAACAATGCAAATGATGAAATACTTGAAATGGACCAATCCCTTAGAAACTGATTCCTACTTGACCTAGATGAATCTGCAATCTTATATAAATAGTGCAATCTTCTAAGGTATTAAAGATTTTCAGATCATGAACATTCATCCAAAAAATAATCCTATTGCAATTTAAATGAACAAATATCCACAATTGAACTAAGCACACTAAATGTAAAAGTCTAGGCTAGCTTTGCAAAGCAACTAACAATCAACTACCTACAATAAGTATGGACTAGAAATTGTTGCAAACACTTCAAGCATAAAACCACAAGAGATCCACATAGATCCACATATAAAGTATGAAAAATATTTTCCAATGAATTTCCCCTTAGGGTAGGTAGTAATCAGGCTTTCCCTTCCATACAGATGCCACACTTTTCTGAAGAAGAGATGAGTACTCTAGGCCTATATTTCCATTCCAAAAGGTCTAGGTTTGACAGAACTGGAGAAGACCAAAAGAAGTGTTTGGTCTAGCTTTGCAACAATTGTAAGGCCTATCTTTCCACTAGAAATTGTTGCAAACAATTCAAGTGCTATCAAGCAACAAGAGATCCACATCCTCCTTATCCTAAGCTAGTACATTCTTCAACCAATCATTTGACCTCATAGCATTGCCACTAGTTGAACATATGTCCTTGATAATACTATCTCCCTTAGCCTATACTGCCTACAACCAACTCATTGTGGCATGTGTAGTGGTTTTCATCTTCTCCAACTCTATTATTGTTTCTTGTGGTAGAAAACCTGTAGTAGATGATGAGGAGCTAATGCACTACAAGGGTTTCACCAATACTTGTAGATACCTTATAAGTTTATCATTCTCCCTCTTTAATTCTTCCTTTGTTTGCACCTCTTTCCTCAATCTATCTAAGATTATAACACTAGTTCCTTCATATTCTTTAATCTCTTGTTCCATGGAATTATTCCCTAACTTGATAGTCTGCACACTATAGTCACTACTAGTCACATCATCTTTATTCTTATCAGAAGCATGAGTAGCAATGTGAACTACCCTTTTATTTTGTCTATCTCTTTAAATGTTTGAAATAACCTTGGCTTTCTTCTTTGTTTTACCTTTCCCAATCTAGGCAAGTAAGTCATCCCAATTAGAGAGAGTTTCATCCACTGCCACCTACTTAATCTTCAAATATCTATCCAAACAAGTAGGCACAGATGACCCTGATGGAAAAATAATCTGTTGATCCCTAAAGAGATCCTCATTCTTTTTTTTTTTAAGGAATTTCCTCAATATTTTCCTCACCTCTCTTATCATGCTCCTCTTCTTTATGTTCTAGGGAAGGAGTCTTGATTGGAATCTCCTCTCCATTTCCTATAGGTGAATCCTCATAAGTTACCAAAGGGGATTGCAATATCTTTTCTATTTCTTCCTCTGCGCTGTAAAGTTCATCTTCTTGATCTTGGTGATTCTCTTGCCTCTTAGATTCACCTAGTTCACTATGGGTCTCATGAGAAGGAGGGGCATCATCATGTTGTTCTGCAATAGGGATAGCTAAAGGAACATCCTTCTCTAAAACACTATCCTTGGGAGAAGGAGTTCTTGATCTCTATACATACACCTGTGTTTTATCTCTTGAACCTTCTACATCCACTACTAGTAGGCCAACCTCATACTCTACATTGGAGGAATCCTTTTTTTATTTTGGGACAACCTCACTATTATTCTTCTCTTAAGTGTAAGTGTATCACCTTCACCTCACTTTTTCTCAGGTTCCTCTACAAATTTCTTTGTCCTTGCAGCTTGTTTCCTCTTCTTGGAAATAGGCCTTCTTTTCTTTTCTCCTTCTTCTGCTTGAACATACTTAATCTTTATCATGAAGAGGGAGCTCACCTTAGCTCTACCTTTAGAATCCTACTTAGATGATTCCTTAGAAGTGGAATGAGACTCCAAGTTTCCCATCAGATCATAGGTGCATTGTAGACATTCACTCTCCAATTCCCAAATATTTTGTTCGAGCCACAACTTAGTGTAATTTATCACTGGAGTCACGATCTATTTGAATTCTATATTGTCCTCATCCATCCAATCTATTTCTCCAATTGGTTTAGCTTTTAAAAATTCATAGTCATGGCCCTGAATTAAATCTCCATTATCATCTATCTTATCTGGGATGGTCTTGACATTATATAGTCTAATCACGTTAACTGGTAGCCTGGAGAATTTCTTTTTTTGTACCTCAAACTCATCTTTATAGTTAGTCCAGTAATCCTCTAGGTAATCCTTGTGACTGTACTCTCTAATAGCCTTCTTTTGGGCTTCACCAATTCTATGAAACCTCAACCTTTTGGAATGGAAAGATAGGCCTAGAGTACTCATCTCTTCTTTAGAAATGTGTGTCATCTATATGGAAGGGAAATTCTCATTACTACCTAACCTAAGGGAAAACTCATTGCAGAATCTTTTTTTATGCTTCTCCTTCTTAACTATGGCATCAAAATCACATATCTACCTTGTGACTTCCAAGAGTATGAGGTGATCGGTAGGATACCTGGGAAGTCTATAAGGGGCCTTCTCACAACCATATATCCTTATGTAAGAAAAGGTGGGAAATTATATAAACCAAGTCCCATAAATTTTGAACAATTCCTTAGCATTCTAAGATATTCTAATAAACTTTGCACCATGGAGCAACCTAGTGATGTACATGGTGAATGCATCATTCGCCCTTCTATAGCTTGAACTGACTAGATGTAGCTATCAATAGAATTCATATAATAAATCCATCGCAAAGGTTCCTCATGTACTTAATCCCTTTTATGGATGGAACCTAGCCAAGGCATAGACCAGATAAGAAGTCATTATGAAGATCTTAGTTTGCAAGACATTGCACAATTGATCATGTATCATGACACTTATAATGCCTGCCAAGTGATAAGCGGTATTCTATTCCATCCTCACTATAACAAGGAGCATCTAGTTTTCAAAAAATCTAGCACTTTTCAAACCTATTACCTTGCTAAGTAATGAGATAGCATCATGGTACTCTAGTTTGAATTTCTTCATAAATAATTGTTTTGGAAGCTTTGAGATGTGGGGCTTAGGATTCTCCAACCAAGAATTGACCACCTTTACAACCTTACTTGAATCATCTTCAAAATATTTTTTAGCAACATCAAATTCCATAGTCACCACATGAGATGTTAGGCATGTCAAAGGTTTGTGCCACAGATATAAGAGAGAAGTTTTCCAACACCCTGCCCTGAGGACCGATCACTCTTTGTGTACCTCTTTCATAATGTCTAGAACATTCAAGCACTAGCGCATAGCATTGAATCATAGGAGGAAAACTAGCCACATGAGCCAACCTTGATTCCACTAAACTTTTGGCCAAGAATGGAGGGTCTTGTTGCTCCATTCTTTCCTTGGATTCCTTATAATCCTATCTACCAACATTGGTGTCACCTACTTCATTCTAGATGGAGGAGAGCTTGGACTCAGGAACCTTACTCTTTATGTCGATTTTGATCCTTTCTACCTCTAAGAAAGAAGATCCTTCAGGACCCTGATCCATCTGCTTGCTCCTAGTTCCACTTGCAACTGCCTTACTCGATTTAGCCTGCAATTAATGAGAGACCATAATAAATCTTCTTTACCACATTAGAATCAAGGTCAACTCATCATAAACAACATATTTTTCATTCAACAATTCAAAAATCATGATTAAAATCCTTTAAATCATCATAAGGCACAATTTCTTAGAAATTCGATATTTTCAGCCATCTGGGGAAATCAAGCCAGAAAGGAATTTCAGGGAATTCCATACCAGGTGGATTTTAAGGATCATGGCATCAATATCATAAATTGATCATCCAAATGAACAAAAAAAGCATGAACCATCTCTCTAATTATTCAGATTAACCAAGATGTGAAGACACATAACATTCAATCCATTTATCTCTCCAATTCTTCAGATGGTTGAACTTTTGGGAAAAATCATCGAGAGAGGAAATTTGTGAGGTAGGTGCAATTTTGAGTTTTGCATATCTTTAATGAAAATGAATGGAAGATGGAAAATTAGGGAATTCTGGCGGTTAAGGAATTCCATGAAGACTTTGAAATCCTGAATGTCAACACTTCTTCATGACTTCACTCAAATTGATTGAACAATCATAAATTTGGTGACCTTAGGCTTGAAGCTAGCTCAATTTGAGCTTCTGATAGATCATCTCTAAATTCTAAACTTATTCTAAAGTGAATTGATGGGAATTGATGATTCCCTAAACCTGAAACCCTAAAAATTTTCCATGAACACACAAAACTAGCTTAGACTCAACTTATTCATTTTGCTAGGTTTTAAAAAAAAATCCTTCATGGCCTACACAAGGAAGCTACTTCATAATGCAATAGAAAAAAGCTTAGAAACTCACTTGGGGCTGTCAATCTAGCAAAATTGAATAACCCTAGCTTCAAGATGCTTAATGCCAAACATGCAAAAATATAGACTTGAAGCATACTCAAGATGCCAAATAATTATTCACATTCAACAATGAAAAGAAAGGCGATGAATACATACCATTGATGAAGTGGACTTCGATTATAACAATGACTTGTAGCAAGCTTTGGTGCCCTAGCGAACAGTATCAACTATGATGACACATAGGAAATCCACCACCAAATCCAGGAATCCACAAATCCAAATGCCCAAACCAAGCCAAGAACTCAAGATTAGGCCCCTAAGATCGGTAGAAGAAAAATGATAAAAATCAATGGTACAAGAATTCCTCAAAATCGACTAAATACATGTCATAGAAATTGTACAATCAAGCATTAATGCAGTCAATAAGAAAACCCAAACCAAAACCCATGAATTCGACATGGGAACGAAATATCAGAGTAATCCTAGGTCAACACAAAATTCCTTGAGATCCTAGAATTTCTGGATCACAATGTAAAAGTAGCCACCGCCAGGTTTTTAAAGCATTTTGGGAATTCCACCTAGAGGGAATTTTCCTAAAAACAACAAAAATCCTGAAATGAGTCCAAAAATTTAAGATTTTCAATAAATACCATAGGGGGATCATCAATGCAGGCAAGATAAACATTCAAGATCATGCCAAAGCAAGTAAGTCCTCAAAATCAAAGGGCCAAAGTGCCAAAGAAAAGAGGTTCCCTTCATTTAGTGGGGCATGTGTGCAAAAACTACACAACAATTGGAGACTCCTGCTAGGAAAATTGCTTGAGAGAATTTCAGTGACAAACCAAAATTAGGAACCTAGAATCTCTAGTTTCAATCCTCATATTAGATGACCAATTAGGTAAAGCTTTAGAACTAATAGACAAGCAAACCTTTCTTTTACCAAGGTCTAAGTGTGTGCATGTGCATTCATTTCCATTTCCTTAGTTACAATAAGAACCAAGTTTAGTTTGACTAGGTTATGTAAAGATTTTGACTCCAAAAGCATCTTGGGTAGAGCCTCGCTGCTAGTCAGGGTTCCATAGGCCCGATGAGGTTATCGTTGTTGTCCTCCCAAGCATAACTCTACTAGCAGCAAGGTGGCCATAGCCCCGGAAGAGATACTTGGATACCCCTGATAAGTTGAATTCATTCTCTTTTTTCAATATCTTCTCTTTTCTTTCTTTTTGATATTTCTTTTCATTTCAACCTATGAACAGTGAAGTTCACACTCAGGGTTGAGAACCACAGTGGTGCTGAAGTAGAAATAGGATTTTTCACCTAAGCAGACCTCATAAGGACCTCATGAAACCTTGGAATCTTAAATATTTGTGTATAAATATGTGATCCAAATACATTTTAGATTAAACCTATCCATGATTCATCCACTCATAGTATTAAATACATGTGACACCTAAATAAAGGACCTTCACCAACTAACTCTAGAAAAATGATTGAAGTTTGTAAAAGAAATATTCAGAACAGTCTTGTTATGCCTTGCATAACCACCCCAATTTTTTTGTATTGGAATAAAATGGGTCCCCCTTTTCTTTTCTTGTCTTTTGTTTTTCTTCTCTTTTTGTTGTTTATTGGATCTTAGGAGTTCTTTGTTTTTCCTCCTAAGTCCATCTTTTGTTCTATCAGAGCCGAGTCCAGAATCAAGTCTAGACATGGAACTATTTCCATGTTCCGAGTTCGGATATGGTTCCGTCTCTGACTCTGCTTTCTTCTTTTCTTCTCCGTTTGGTTGTTTTTTTCTTTTTGATTGTGTTGGTCTGTTTCCTTGTTCCCTTGGTTGTTTCCTTGTGTTTTGTTTTGTTTTCTTTCGTAGAACTAGATCCAGGTTTGGAAATGAAATGGGAAGTTGTTAAGTTTCCATTTTGTGATCCCGACCCAACTCTGCTTCCGCTCTCTTTTCCTTCTTGCTCTGTTGTTTGGGTGGGTCCGGTGTTCGCTCTGGTCCTGCTTCCCTTTTTCTTCTTTCTTTCTCTTTTCTTTTCTCATGTTGTTCTTTGCTTTTGTCAGAGGCAGAATCAGGGCGGGATGTAAAACTGGGAGCTTTTGTTAGAGAGTTTCTTGTTTCTGACCTAGTTCTGACTCCGCCTTACCTTATGAATTTTTGTGACTTGACTTAGCTATTGTTCGTGTCGTTGGCTCTGTCCCGAATGACCACATTTATGGAATTAAATGAAGCCAGTTCATACGCATGAATTAATGATTAAAGCTTTAATTTTTCTTAAACTACCTCATTATTATTATCTTGTGAATATTTTAAAAAAATTATAGCCAGGAAACTCTAGGGAGAATTGAGGTAATCACGAAGAAAATTGCAGAGCAAATCATTGCAAATTTCTGATCAATTCTAGGAAGTGTCTTGAGGTAGGTTTCTTTTCTTTTCTTATCTTTTTCTGTTTTGTTCTTTTTCTTGTGTCATTTTGGCATTTTTGCAGGAGGGTCCTTTTTGTGAATTTGTTTGCTCGGTTGGTCCTTGTTTCTATATATTTTTTGGACTATTTGGTTCTTTCTTTTCTGTCCTATTCTATTGTGCCATTGTATTTCTATTTGTTGTTTTTGTTGTGTCATTTGGTTCAGCTGTCGCTTTTGTGACAGGTCCATTTTGTCATGCTCTGGTTTTGACTAGGGTTGTGATTTTGAAGGGGTTTCCTTGCTTTGCCATTTTTTTCATTTTGAAACCCTCTTTTGGTTTTATCTCTTTGGTTTCAGGTTTTTCATACCGATGTCTTGTTGTGCCCTAGTTTTTACAAATAGGTTATTGGGCGAAATTAGGGTTTCACAGTTTAACTTGTTTTGGGTTTTAATGATTGTTGTATGAAGGGGTTATTGGAGTTTAAAGTTAGGGCTTTTGCTAGTTTCCATTGGGGCCCATATGACCAAGAGTTTTGGGTCCATGTGACCTTTCTTGTTTTGAAGGTTCATCATTGGTTGGTTTTACCTATTTTTGTTCTTCATTATAAATGATTATGTTTACCCTTTGTTGGAACCGGGTCTGGGGATAGAGTTGAACTTCTAACTATCTTTTTGTTTTTGGTTTGATTCTTGTCCTAGTCCCACCTCTGACTTTGTCTTTGATCTGTTCCTATTCCATCCTATGTTGGTCTTTATACTCTTTAGCGGAACCGGGTCCGGGGAAGAAGTTGAACTTGGAATTGTATTTTGTTTCTAGTTTTGATTCCCGTCCCAGTCCCACTTCGGAGAATTTTTTGGTTCCCGTCCCAGCCTTGCTACATATTATGGAATGTTGTTTATGCCAGATGCTTCTACAGTTCCACTCTCAATAAAGGCATGATTGGACCAAGTGTTATCTTGAGAGGATGGAGCAATGACTTTATGATTGACTAACTTAGATGATTTGTTCATCTAATATAGGAAATTTTTGTAGGTAGAAGAAGATGTCGGGAGTATCGGATGAGGCTTCTGAAAGGAGCCAACCAGGGGAAACTTCATGGAAAGGAACTAGGCCGAAGAAGATTAAAGTGGAACAACTCCCATATACCCTGAGATGTAAGCATCGGGAGGTTGTCCTCACATCAAGCAAGATTGATTCTGATTGGACCAACATCATTGACACTAATTTGGGTCCTTTCAACTTTGAAGAGTTGCATGAGGAGACATTCACTGAGGAGCAGATCATAGGAAAGACAAAAAGGATTGTTCATTCTGGATTGGCACATGTTGCACTCTTTCCCTTGTCTGTTCAATGTCTAGAACTAATTCTTGCAGCAGCTAGAGCATACAATCCTACTACTAGGCAGTGTGTTGATGTGAAAGGAAATTTCATTATTGAATTCACCCCCCCAATGATCAAATTTCTATTTCACACACCTAAACCCAAGAATCCCAGACAATTAAATGAGGCAGAGGCTCTAAAGCTATATAGTGACAACAAGGAGAGGAATAGACTACACATGAATAAGAATTGGATGCAGATGGAAAAAAAGTCACCAACCAAACTTCCAAACCAGCCTAAAAGGGAAGATTTTAATAAGGAGATTGGTGATATAATCATGTTCCTTTCTAGGGTGTTTGGGAAGAGGGATGCTGCATGGTTTAAGGAGTGTATGTTTCCTTTTATTCAATCTGTTTTGGATGGAAGACAACAATTTGATTGGTCAATGATAGTGTCTGATAGCATTCAAAATTGGATAATGAGGGTGAGAGAAACCAAGCATTTCTTGATGACTTTTTATGTGGTCTATGCAGCTGCCCATGTGGGGATTTTTCTTGGACTTCAAACTGTGGGAATATTGGGAGAAGCCCAAGGACAAAAGAAGGTGTGGGAGCACTATAACCAACTCACCCTACAAGCATTTGAGCAACATTTTAGAAGAGTTAATGATTCTTTTCTCCATGTTATCATTAACAAGCTAAATGGTGATGCTGGGTATAGGCTTAGTAGAGAGGAAATGGATTTTGTGAATGAGTGGGGACATTGGTTTATCCAGTACCCCACCTTCACTTACTTTAGGAGAGCAAGCTTTGAGGCTCACCCCCATTTACTAACAACATTTTGTGGGGATAGGATTATTTTAATGGAATTTATTTATCAAGCCTTGGCTATGAATCTTCAGTTTAGCAATATGCATAAGACTGGGTGCCATAAGTTTCCAATGAAGTTAGGGGCCTTTTGTTGTCTGCGCGTTCAGGCAAGTAAGGTTGTTTGTGGTGAACTAATTTATTTGAAGTTGGGCTTGTACACTACTAGGAAGTACTATGATCCTAAGAATAAGATGAGGGTCTTGCTCCCCAGTGTCTTTGAGAAACATTTCAATATATTAGAGGATTTCTGGGAAGATTTGCAGTATGATTATGATCTTAGGATGAGGAACTATGAAAGGATATCTTTCCCACTCATGGTTGAGTATGGGATAAAAGAAGACATTCCTGATACGTTATCAGATGATGGGATAATTTTGGATCTCGGGTATGATGCAAACAAGATTGGAACCAAGGATCTTGATCTAATAATTTGGGATGCTGATGAGACCATTAATATAATGTAGATTGCAAGATCAGTGCTTGATAGGAGTATTCAATGGGTGAGTTTGAGGGCCAATCAGGCCGAAGCTTCATCATCCAAGAAAAGGAAGGCTTCAAGTACTACCCAAGGGTACAAAAGGGAAAAAAGAAAGAACCTAAGGAACCATTAGAGTTCATGCCTTCTAGTGCGCAAGAAGAGGAGGTGGTTCCTCAGGATCTTCCAGAGGTTCACGAAGATGAGACAATTACAGAGGTGGGTGTTTCTTCATCTATTGCAGGAGAGGCACCTACTCAACCCTCTGAGGCATAGGAGTTAGGCCAGGAATCACCAAGGGGAGCCCTTCATGATGAGGCAGAAGTTTTAAAACAAATGGAGGGTGAGGTAGAGATACATAACATAGAAACAAACTCATAAAAGACTCCCTCTGATAAAGAACATCATGTATCAACATCTTTGGATGTGACAGATGATGCAGGCACTAAATATGTATTGACAGAAAAGGATCAATGGAAAGTCTTTGAGGAGGAGAAAAGAGAAGCTAATGCTAAGGCACAAGCTAACAAATTAGCTAAGCAACAAGAGGAAGAGTGCAGAGCACAATCTGAGTTGGTGGCCTAACAGAAGGAATTAGAAGATAAGGTCAAAGCACACCAAAAACAAAAGGAGCAGGAGCTCAAAATTCAAGAAGAGAGAGATAAGTTGTTGATGTAGTAGAAAATTCATGATCTTGAAGAGAAAATGGCTCAGCAAAGAAGAGAAAAAGAGGCTATTGAAGCCAAACTCAAGGAGCAAAAGGAAGCCTATAGAAAAAGGGAAAGAGAAGCTGTTGAGATTGTCGAGTATGAAAGGAAGTCCAAGGAAGCCTGGGACTATGTTGAAACATTAAAAAAGTAGCGAGATGAAATGTGGCAAAAGAAGAAAGAAGAAGAGGAATGCTTGAAGAAAAAGTTGGAGGTTAAGGGGTTACAAGATCAAAAGGATAAAGAGGAAGCAGAAAAGCTAGCATAGGAAAGGAGCAAAGTAATCAACAAAATGTGCAGGAGGTTGATGCTCAACCAAATCTTATCTTGTTGCAACCTCTACTTTCTACCACTATTGCTTCCTCTTCAGCTCAGGCATCTACCGCTCCTATTGCTCCTACTTGGCTGAAGCTGAACTTAGACAGGAAACTGATTGTTCAACCATAGCCTTTGAACTAGGAATAAGTGATGAAAGAAATTGGAAAAGAAAAGCCAAAGAAATGGCCAAGGTTCTTCATTCTACCAGGCTCACTGATCCTGGAGAAATTGTTGCTGAATGTGCCATTCCCGTAATAGAGAAGAACCATGATGACATGTAGATCACTGCTTATCAGTTGGGGGTGGTGAATCTAGGGAAGCCTACTAGAATTCAACAAATGAGTTTGATTGATATTGTGGCTTCTTCAACCAAAACCCAGATGATCAAAGATAAACAAAGGAAAGATGAGCTTAAGGCTCAGTTGGATCAGTGTCATGGTTTCTTAAGGGATGTTTCTAGTCATGTTTCTTAATAGGTTGCTTCTTCTGAATTCCCTATTTTGTTAACAAAAAAGGGAATCAGATGATTTGATTTAGATGAGAAGCAAGGTAGGGATAATGGACAAATGGTTAGATAAGCTTCACCAAGAGGTTGATGATATTCTTGTTGAAGGTGCTGAGATTCATAAAGCTACTCTTGAGTTAGTGGAGGATTTGGACTAGCAGGCTAAGGATTTGGATCAGCAAGATGGTGAGTATAAATAATTTGTTAAAAGGCTTGAGGAAATTAGCAAAGTGCCCAAATCTACCTTAATAGAATTTTCAATTCTTGAGCTTGGTAATGAAGACTTTGTCGAGAAAACTATTAGTATCATAAAATACAAGTCTAGAGCTATACATGGGCATCAGGAAGAAGTCTAGGAAATGGGTAAGGACTTGAAGCAACAGATGGTTGATCTGGAGGTAGTTGTGGCTATAGTACTTAAATTAGATTCCTCAAATAAGGAAGACCTATCGTTGGATAAGCTAAGGGGAAGATGGAGGAGTATATTTGAGGAGATCATGCAGAAGGGAAATGATGGGGAGAATTTATTGTTAGATCAATTTATGGATATTCAGGAGGAGGTAAGAACCACCAAAAAAGAGTTAATCAAGCTAAAGGATATGCAAAGTTTGGTTTCTACAGAATTTCAAAGGATTAAATTTGAGGGTGCTTGGTTAGATGGGCTAGATTTGGAAACCCTTTTACAAGTGTTCTCTAGTTGTGATGAGTACATTCAAGAGCATTCAGTGCAAAGTGATTGACTCTTGGTGTCATACTCTATTTGCTTTTCTCCTCTTTCTGTGGGGGTTGACATGAGCTCTACTCTAAGTTTGATCCGTGTGTTTCATCTCCCTCTTGGAGTATCGGATTTTCTTTCTTTACAATAATATAATCAGCCTTAAAAGTGGGGATACCTGAGTCCACCTCTATGTTCAGTTTTGATTCCATGAATAGTGGATCTCGTTTAAATGATTGAGAAATTTGTGCATGTGGCACTCTATATGTATTATTAGAATCCATTTTGTAAAGGTTGACAAATTAAAGAAAGATTAGCCACCTGAGAATAGAAGATAGAAGCTCGATCTAGTATTTTTAATGTTTTAGAAAGATACTCTGAATAGTTTAGTAAAAAGCTCGGTTTTACAAGTTCTCATATGTTTTTATGTCAAGACTTTTAAAGTTTGGATCTGTTTTGGGATAAGGTTAATGATATATGATTAATCAGTATGCCAGTGTTTTTTTGTTGTGCTTAATTGTTCTTTATTTGATGAAAATCAATAGAAGGAACTGGATTCAAGGGCATGTCATTGGATTATCTGTGAATTAGATTGTTATGGTATTTCATTTGATCTATGTTTGAATGATGAGTGAATGATTTGTTAGAAGTAAGGTTGGTAAATGTTGATGATATCTGAATTAGCATTATGGATGTATGCAGTAGCGTAGTTAATTCTATGGATTGCATCTTGCTGTAGTTGTGGTTAGGTAGGATGAACACTCATTGTTGATCTACATGTCTGAATACATAAGGATTTTATTCATGTTTATCTGATCTAAAGCTTTGTTTCAAGTATTTCTTTTGTTTAAAACCCCCAAATGTAGACTTCCTGATGCTATGCATTCCTGTTCTTTATTACCAGCAAAGGCCCCTTGAATATTACAATCATATTGATCATTGAGCAATATTAGCACAGTTGAAAACCAACTACTAAGACCTTGGGAGTTAGATTACTACATGTTATCTTTCTCTTTTAGGAGAAACATGATATTAATATTTTGTTTTAACATTGTTGTGCTATTTTGACCATCAACAAGTCCTAGATAATAATATGATTTCCATGCAGATGAATCATACCGAAAAGAAAATAAGGAAACCCCCAAAGCAAGAGTAGACCAAATTGAAAGAAAACCCAAACTAAAAAAAAAAAAAGCAGAAAGGGAAACCTACTCTAACCAAAGTAAAGCAAAGAAAAACATAAAACACACCTATTCTAACTATGTACAAGAGGGGAGTTGTAAATAGATCAAGATTGGAAATAATGCTTCAAGTACTTCCCATTGATAGGTAGTGGGATATCCTCTCCAGTGAGGGTTTTTAGGTGGAAACAATTATCTCCCAAGATCTATAAAATATGATAAGGGCCAAGCTAGAGTTTGTCAAATTTACCATGCTCTCCCTTACGATCATGGGCTTTATCCTAGTAAAGAACTCAGTCAGAGATTCTAAAGGATTTTACCTTGGCTCTCCTATCAAACCATCTTTTGACTATAGCTTGATGTTTGGAAATTTTTTCAAGGGCTTCATCTCTTTTCTCTTTAAGGTGTAGCAGCTCACTAAGTCTAGTTTCTCGCCTATCCCCCTCATCATAATATTCATTAATAAACTGCAATGTGGGGATTTTTAATTGAATGGGAAACACAGGTTCTATCCCATAACCAGATGGTAAGGGGATGTTCCTATGGAATTATTATGTCTTGTACGATCTACCCAAAGGGAAAACTGAAGCTAGGTATGCCAGTCCTTAAGGTTTCTTTCTAACATTTTATGAATAACTATCAAGAGGTTCTTATTGGAGAACTCAGCCAAACCATTACCCTAAGGGCAATAATTGGATGCAAATTTAATTATAATTCCATGATCAAAGGCCCAATTAGATAATTTTAACGATGCAAGTGTAGGACTATTATCACAAACCAAAGACATAGGACATCCAAAGTGATTGATAATACCTGATTCGATTAAATTGATTACCACTTCAGAAGTACACTATTTGCAAGCAAGAGCCTTAGTCCATCTTATAAAGTAATCAATAATAGTAAGGATATACCTATGGACTATAGAATAAGGTGGATTGATTGGACCTATGAAGTCCATTACCCACTGCATGAATGGTTTCACCTCAAAGACTAGTTGAAGTGGGAGTGTTGCATGCTTCTCTCTCATCATTGTAGTTTGACACACATGATAAATTCTGACATGGTTGTGTGTATCTTTGAACAACGTGGGCCAATAATAACCAGCCCTTATAATCTGATTTGTAGTGGACAATGCAGATCCATGACTCATACCATATCTATCGTGAAATTCTATCATGACTCTTTCAACTTCTTGCTTTCCCAAGCATCTTAAGTAGACCCCTTCATGGTTCTTTTTTATAGTATAGCTCCCTTCAGCATGAAATTATCACTCTTCAAACACAATGCTCTTCTCTATATAGTATCAAGATGATCTAGATACCGTTGATTCAAAAGATAGTGAATGATATTGTCATACCATTCTCCTGGAGAAACATCCTCAAGATTATAATGTTGGGTTGCAAGGTCAGGCCATTATTCTATTAAGCCCTTGTCCTCTCACCAAATTCATGGTCTAAATCTCAATTTCATACTCCTGTAACATCATCACCCACTTAGCGCTATGTTCTCCTAACTCATTTTGCATCAGCAACAACTTAACTACAGGGTTAGAAACTATTACAAAGACCTTGTTCTTGAGAATATAGTGCATGAATTTCCTCATAGCTCTGACCAACACATAGGCTTGCTTATCCACATTTGGATACCTTATTTCTACATCCTTTAGTGGTGCACTCATAAATGCTATGGGGTGCTCATTCCCTTGATCAAATTTTTAAGTCAACATGCTAGCATAGGAGTGATCAAAAGCAAATGAATATATGTAAAATGGATTAGCATAATTAGGACTTACCAAAACTAGGGCCTCAACAATGGCCCTTTTTATTTCTACAAATGCTTCTTTATCCTCTGTATTCAATTCAACTTTAGCTTCCTGCTTCAACATGGCATTTAATGGCTTGACTATCTTAGCAAATCCAATGATGAACTTACATACAAAGTTGATTTTACGAAAAAATGATTTCATCTCGTTCTTGCTAGTAGGTGGTTGGATCTTAAGTATGGCTTCCACTTGTTCAAAATCAATAGCAATTCCTTTATCTGAAATAATGTGTCCCAAAATTTTCCCTTTAGTAACTCCAAAGATACACTTCTTTAGATTAAGAAATATGCCAAAATCTCTAGACCTCTGAAACACTTTGCACAAATCGGTTATTTGATCACCTCACTTCTTGGAAAATATGTCAGATCATCCATATAAATAATTATACATTTACCAATTATGTCCTTAAAAGCAATGTCGATAGCTCTCTGGAATGTAGCTCCAACATTGATCAAACTGAAGGGCATCGTCCTATAAGAAAAAGTGCCCCAATTTGTGGTGAAAGTAGTTTTATTACCACCTTCATATTGTACCATAACTTGATTGTACCTAGAGTAGCCATCCAGGAAAGACGTGATTTGTGACTCATTGACAATCTGAAGTACTTCATCTAGTGAAGGGACTGGATAATTGTCCTTTTCCAATGCTCTTCTAAGGTTCCTAAAATCCACACACAATCTGATTTCCCCATTATTCTTTCTCACAGGAACCAAATTTGCAACCCAAGTTGAATGCCTAACTGGGAATATAATTTTGGCAGACAACTTCTGCACCTCCTTTTGAATTATGGGTTCCAACAAAGCATTAATTGGCTGTTGCCTCTGCCTGAAGGGTCTTACTCTTGGCTTCAGGGGGATAGTGTGAGTTATAATTGAAGTATCATATGTCTTCAAGTCTTCATAACTCTAGGAAATCACATCTTGATATGTATGTAATCAATCAATAATCCCTTTCCTCTCCTCTGGAGTACATAATTTTCCAATCAATACATTCTTGATATCATCTTGAGTCCCCATGTTGTACGTTTCACATTGTCCACTAATGGATTCCTTATTAGCATCCTTCTCTTGATCTTTGACCTTGTCCAGATAAAAAATCCCCTCTAATTGCACCATTCCTCTTGGAATAGTATTAGTCTTCAAATTAATCATCCCTTTTAAATCCATCTTTTCTTCTTATGGTTCAATCTCATCGATAATCTTAGAAGAAAAGACATTTGAACTTGTGATAAAATCCAAAATATGCTTATCATCTTTGAATACCTGGAAGCTGGTAACATTGTCAGGTACTGAAGGCATTGGAGTGTGCTCCATAGTAAAATTATTCAATCTAGAGAGAGACAAAGACTTCAAAGTGGTAACTACCTGAGCGAGGGAAACTATTGTTTGATTCCTATTACGTGGTATCAACTACAAGTTGAAGGCATCGAATCCCTCAATAAGGTCCTATACTCTATGTCTATAATTGGTCATCCTTCTATCATGACAAGAGTACTACCTCTTGACTTGTTTGACCACTAGTTCAAAATCTCCAAAGACTTACAAAATCTTAACCTTTTTCTTTAGTGCCATGAACAACCTGTGAATAAAAGCCTCAAATTCTACTACATTATTAGTACAATGAAGTTGAATCCTATGAGAAGCAAAGAAATTTTTACCTCTTGGACTGATTAACTCAAATCTTTCCCCAAAACCTTGCTTTGATTTAGATCCATTGAACCTTAAAGTCCAACAATCGACAACCATAGATTCTCTTGCTGTATCTTTTACATTGTTACTATTGGAGGGCTCTTCAGAAAGCATCACTTTCTTTCCTTTAGGATCCTCTTGAATATTCTGAATATTGATTGACTCTTGGAGTAGGGTTGATATGTTTTTGTACTTGTTCTATTGCAGCCTAACACAAGCAAGAGTCCAATTTAGAATGGGAGGCATTGCGAACTCTACACTAATTTGGAAAAAGTAATTCTCCAAAGTTCATTGCTCTACCCAAATGAATCTAATCTTCAATTCACTTTGGAATAAATTCTTGGAAACAATCCAACAAGCTGAGTTGATGATCTTCGGGAACATCAAGAACATCATCATTAATTGGTTCCACCAAGGATCCAACACCATTAGATTCATCTGTGAGATCAATAGGTGAAGCATGTAGCATAAGGATTTCCTCCACTTCAGATTCCTCAAAAGGGGCTGCAAGCACATAATAACCCATGCTTACCTTTGATATCAATAACTCATTTGAAATATTCTGATATTCTATGATCATATATTTCATCATGGGCTCTCTTTCAATCCTAATCTGAGTTGTTACTCCCTTCTAGGGAAGTCACATATGAGAGTGATCAGTTAATACATATCCATTCAGAGCCCTAGTAAATTATCTTCCTAAAATCAAATTGTAAGCATCAGGTATATCTATGACCTGTATATTAATAAATTGTTGAATTTTGGGGTTAGAGGTAAACTGCATGTGAATCATGTTCAATTCCCCTACAACATTAATTTTAGTTCTATCCAATTGAGTGAATTTATTTTGGGAGTCAAAATGAGTAATACCTAAAGCTCTAGAAACACCAAAGGGCATTACATAGGTAGAATCACCTAAATCCAACAAGAAATTGTGTAAGTTCCTACCAAATATATGAACAGAGATCAAGAATGGAGGAGTGTCTATTTTCCCTTGAAATGGAGTTAAGGGAGTATCAACCTGAGCAACTTGAGTTTTATCTTTCTCTTTCCATTTATCTCTAAGTGGTATGTGAATTTTATTATGGCCTTTTACTACATGAGAGCTAGATGCTTTATTGACACTCTCATTGATTGTTTTATCTTGTGATACTAAACTTGCATTGTAAGCTCCTAGAACTGCATTTCTAACAGTTGGAACTCTTAGTAATTTAAATGAAGAGAGACTTACCTTTAGCTTCTTGAGTTCTTCTACAACATATGTAGCTATTTTTTTTGCACTCAGATCAAAAGGAGCCTCCTTTATATATTCTACTACCTTATCATTGCTTGTTTCAGTATTCCACCCTTTTGATGGATCCATTGGTCCTTGATCTTTAGACAAGTACTGCCTAGACACATGAGGGTATGTTGGATTATTGCTAGCATTGGGATCTAGAGGTGTAGTGAACTTATTTGGAGGAATAGAAGTGGTGAAGGGGCCTCCAGCTTGTGGATGCCTATGTGGAAGATCCCTCAGGTCATATTTCTTAACAAGTTGATGTAATGTCTGCACCTCTTCAATATAATTTTCTTCTTCATCCATGGGGCCATTGTCATTCATAGGATCTTCACCAAAAAACTATGTAATCTCATCTCCATTGTACAATTGATTTGCCTCTTCCTTAAGTTGGCCTGATTCTTATTCAGGCACATTCTCCTTGCTTTGTGTAAAAGGAGCATGATTTAACACCAACACTGGGGAATCCTATGGAGTAGATGGTACCAACTCTTGATTACTTGCATTATTATCCACCTCATATTGAAAGATTGAAGTTGTTGTCTAGAAATTTGGATAGTCTAATTTGGAATACTAACTTTTTTTATGGAGAGTACACTATCTTGATAAAGCAGCTTCAACTAAATATACACCATTTGGAGGTTTTTATTGATTGACTGGCTGATCTAATGGGGTGGGGAAACCTCCATTTTTAGGCCTTGTATTCCAAGTTATGTTCTATCGAGGCAACTATCTCTACCAAACCTTTGTCCACCATCCTACCCCCTATCAAATTTTTGGCCTAAATATTTTCCTTTATCATAATTATGTCATCTGTCATAATTATTTCCTCTTTCAGGATGTTGTCGCCTATCAAAATGTTCTCCTTGTTGAGTTTCTGAATTTTCTCTATTATGAGTGGACTGCATACTTCTTTGAGCAGCCTAGAGTCGATTGTTCTAGTTTTGTAAATAAGTTACCTCTATGTTCAGCTTCTTCACTTGTTAAGTCAACTCATCTAACCTTTCTTTGTTAGGATTGCAGTATGGAGTCTGGTTCATATTGTTTTGAGAATGTCCTGCTGCTATACCAGAGCCTAGAGACTAATTCAAGACTTTATAAATTTGCAAATAGGTAGGGAAACTAGACTGCTATTGTGATTGAATTAGGTGATTGAAATTTTTTTGGGGATAATTTTCCATTGGTGGGGCTTGGTTCATAGGGGGTCCTAGGTGAGGGACTAGAGGTAACTGAGGTATCAAATTTATGATAGGAGTGTGATTGGCCAGGGCCTGATTGAGAGCAGGAACCTGCCCAGGATGAGCAGTGGGTCCTAAGGATGGTAAAGGCCCTAAGAAGTGTTTCCTTAGATTAGTACTAACCTTAACAACTTTTGTGTATGCATTAAGAAAGTTATTTGGAGGGTTGGGTCTTGACTTCAAGAAGGTGGTTGTCAGACTATCAAGACCTTCATAATAAACTTCTAGAGTAGTGGCCTAGTCAATAGCATAAGGTGCCTACAATCGGGTATAGGCATGATGAAACCTATTGTTAAATGACCCTATAGGCTCATTGAATTATCTCTTAACCTTCGTGAACTAAAGGTGAAGCTCATTTGGACTAATGGGAATCCTAAATTTCTATAGAAATGTAGTCTCTAGTTCATTCCAATTTTTAATAGACCCAACAATTAAATGATTGTACCAGTAGAATGCATCCTCCCCTAAGGAATAGGAAAGAGCATACACACTACATCCTCATGGTTGATTCATCTATCCTTAAGGAAAATCTAAAAAATCCTTATATGTTCCTGTGCAGTCCTATTGGGGTCATTAACATGAAACTTGGAAAAAAAAATTTGGGTTTTTGGGCATAACATTGTAATTATTGAAGATCAAAGGAGATGGATTGTTGGTAAGGAAATCCATCGGTGGATGTGGAGGTGGTAAAGGCTTATTTATGGCATGTTGGGGTGGCAGACTAGGAATGGCTCTTGAATCAGATGAGGATGAACTTGATGAAGATGAGGGTAATGGGGATGATGGAAGTGGCTAGGAAGATGATGATTCTCCCCTTCTTTTGGTCCTTCTTGACCTAGTAGGAGCTTGCAATTCTTAAAATTACTTCTCCCCTAGAGTAGATTTAGTTCTTCTTCTTAATCTTTTAGGAGAAATGGAAGACATAAATAAATCTAGCTTGCTTATTCAGGTCCTTCCAGTGCCAATCTATTGATGTTGTTTTTTACACAACAACTCAAACAAGATACAAATATCCTATCTCTCTTGAAAGGTAAATCTATATCAACAAGCCTCAAGAGATAAACCAAAGGTCTCTAATTTCATGCCTTGACACTACATAAACAACTCAGTGATAAATGTGAAAATGTTGGTAATCACAAAGGGACCTTACTACAAGAAAATATTGAATTCAAATTTATTAGATCTAGCAATATGGTGATACTTCAAATCCTAAATCTAACCCAAATGACAAAAGAAATAGCAAAAGAGACAAGGGTTTTAGAGATATTTCTAAGATTAATTCTAATCCTAAATTGACAATGCAAATGATGAAATACTTGAAATAGACCAATCCCTTAGAAACTAATTCCTGCTTGACCTAGATGAATTTGCAATCTTACAGAAATAGTGCAATCTTCTAAGGTATTAAATATTTTCAGATCATGAACATTCATCCAAAAAACAATCCTATTGCAATTGAAATGAAAAAATATCCACAATTGAACTAAGCACACTGAATGTAAAAGTCGAGGCTAGCTTTGTAAAGCAACTAACAATCAACTACCTACAAAAATTATGGACTAGAGATTGCTGCAAACACTTCAAGCATCAAACCACAAACACCATTAAATAAAATCTAATTCTAATATAACTTATTTTAGTGATTCTCACACAATCTCAAAATATAGAACAACATGAACCATGCAAGAAAATTCAACACAAGAGAGATCACCAAATCACAATGTCTTCAATTGTATTGAATCACCCAATGATAGCAACAATTCCAATGTTCTGTGTTATAGCAGTTGCTCAAAATAAGACTAACTCCTAATTATAACTCTTTATATACTATTTAATTTGCTTAAAAAATATCTAGCCCTTAAAAATGAGTCACAATTCCATATTTATAGAAACCCACAAGATATGTTGTCTAAATTAGGTTTACAATAATAAACGACCACAAAAAAAGTTGGCCAAGAGGAATTCAAAATGGAATAAAGTGTGTATTAAATGCATGTACTCCATCCAAGTTAGCCTGGGATCTCCAACATAGCTCAGTCCAATGCATGTAAAGGAGGAATAAAAATAATGGGGAAACACAAATTTCGATGAGGCATTGTATTAACTACCTTCCCCTTTGTCCTTATCTCACTCCATCCTATCTTGCACCATCAAAAATATCTTCTACAATTCAACTGTAGGTGGCATAGCTAAAACTTCAATTCTCCTCTCAATGGACTTAATTTCCTCTCTTGACTATTCTACAACGTTGTCTCGATCAACCTTATTGGTCTGATATTTATCCATTACTGCAATGTAGGTGGATGCATCATCTAACTGATGCTCAATAATCAGGTCTTCATTAATTGGAGGATATATATCACACCACCATTTGATCAATTGTTCCAAGCTTAGATGCTTCGGTGCAAACCTTTTTCTTCCTGTCATGACTAAAAAGAAGGAAATGCATTTGTTATAGATATCAATCAGAGAGTCTTGAAATTTTTTCCCCTACTTATGCACCTTCTTCAAAACCCTTTCCCTTATTTGAAAAACTTCAAACCATTCCCAGGGTTCTGTAGGTTTGAGAGAAGGAAGAATTCCATCTTTTACTAGTTTATCTTCAGTGTATTCTGTGATGGTTTTAGTCTTTAGCAATAGGAGATCCACATCCTAATTATCTTGGGTTAGTACATTCTTCAACCAATCATTTGACCTCATAGCATCCCCACTAGTTGAAAGGATGTCCTTGATAACACTATCTCCCTTAGCCTGTACACCCTGCAACTAGCTCATTGTGGCATGTGTAGTGGTTTTCATCTTCTCCAACTATGTTATTGTTTCTTGTGGAAAAAAACCTACAGTATATGATGAGGAGTTGATGCACTGGAAGGGTTTCATCAAGTCTTGTAGATAGCTTTTAAGTTTATCATTCTCCCTATTTAATTATTGCCTGGTTTGTACCTCTTTCCTCAATCTATCTAAGATTACAACACTAGAGCCTTCATATTGTTCAATCTCTTGTTCCATGGAAGTAGGCCCTAAGTTGATAATATACACACTATAGTCACTACCACTTACATCATCTTTATTATTATCAAGAGAAAGAGTAGCAATGTGAAATACCCTATTATTTTCTCTATCTCTTTCAATTTTTGAAATAACCCTAGAATTCTTCTTTGTTTTACCTTTCCCAATCTAGGCTAGTAAGTCATCCCAATTAGCGAGAGTGTCATCCACTACCACCTACTTACTCTTCAACTTTTTATCCAACCAAGTAGGAACAGTCGACCTTGATGGAAAATTACTATGTTTAACTTTATCCTACTGATCCCTAGAGAGATCCTCATTCTCATTTTGTTTTTAAGGAATTTCCTCAATATTATCCTCACTTCTCTTATCATCCTCCTTTTATTTATGTACTAGTGAAGGAGTCTTGATTGTCATCTCCTCCTCATTTTCTGTAGGTGAATCCTCATAAGTTACTAGAGGGGATTGCAATATCTTGTCTATTTTTTCCTCTGCACTGTAAAGTTCACCTTCTTGGAACTCTTCTTCTTCTTGATCTTGGTGACTCTCCGCCCTTTTAAATTCACCTGGTTCACTATGGGTCTCATGAGGAGGAGGGTAATCATTATGTTTTTCTACAATAGGAGTAGCTAAACGAACATCCTTCTCTGGCACACTATCCTTGGGAAGAGTTATTTATCTTTGTGTGTACCCCTATGTTTTATCTCTTGAACCTTCTACATCCACTACCAGTGGGTAGCCTCATCCTATGCCTTGGAAGAATTATTTTTCTTTTGGGAAAACCTCACTATTCTTCTTCTCTTAACTACAGGGGCATCACCTTCACCTCAATTTTTTTTAGGTTCCTCTGCAGATTTTGTTCTCCTTGTAGCCTATTTCCTCTTCTTAGAAATAGGCCTTCTTTTATTTTCTCCTTCTTCCGCTTGAACATCCTTAATATTTATCATGAAGGAGGAGCTCACATTAGCTTTACCTTTAGAATCCTACTCAAATGATTCCTCAGAAGTAGAATGAGACTCCAAGTCTCCCATTAGATCATATGTAGGTCCATTGTACACACTCACTCTCCAATTCCTAAATATTTTGTTTGAGCCACAACTTAGTGTACTTGATCATTGGAGTCATGATCTATTCCAATTATATAGTATCCTCCTCTATCCAATCTATTTCTCCAATTGTTTTATCTTTTATAGCTTCATAGTCATGGCCTTGAATTAAATCTCCATCATCATCTATCTAATCTAGGATAACCTCAAAATTGTACAATCTAATCAAGTTAACTGATAGCCTAGATAATTTCTTTTTTTGTACCTCAAATTCATATTTATAGTTATCCCAATAATCCTCTAGGTCATCCTTGTGACTATACTTTCTACTAGCCTTCTTTTGGGCTTCGCCAGTTCTGTCAAACCTAGACCTTTTGGAATGGAAAGATAGGCCTAGAGTACTCATCTCTTCTTCAAAAAATTGTGCCATCTATATGGAAGGGAAAGCCTGATTACTACCTACCCTAAGGGGAAAGTAATTGTAAAATCCTATTTTATGCTTCTCCTTCTAACTAAGTCATAAATATCACATTTCTATCTCATGACTTCTAGGAGTATGAGGTGATCGGTAGGATACCTAGGAAGTCTATAAGGGCCCGTCTAACAACCATTTATCCTTATGTAAGAAAAGGTGGGAAATTGCATAAACCAAGCCCCATACCTTTTGACCAATTCCTTAACACTGTCAAATATTCTAATATGCTCTGCACCTTGGAGCAACCTAGTGATGTACATGGTGAATGAATCATTCACCCTTCTATAGCTTGAGCTTCTTAGATGTAGTTGTGGATAGAATTCATATATTACATCCCTCTCAAAGGTTCCTCATGTACTCAATCCCTTATATGGATGGAACCTAGACAAGGCATAGACCATATAAGAATTCATTGTGAAGCTCTTAGTTTACAATACATTGCACATTTGATCATGTATCATGGCACTTATAATGTCTTCCTAGTGATAATCGATATTTTGTTCCATCCTCACTATAACAAGGAACATCCTATTTTCAAAAACTTCTACATTCTTCAAACCTATTATCCTGCTAAGTAATGTGATAGTATCATATTACTCTGGTTTGAATTTTTCCTTGAATAATTGTTATTGCAACTTTAAGATGTGGGACTTAGGATTCTCCAACCAAGAATTGACCACCTAGAGAGTCTTACTTGAATCATCGTCAAAATAATTTTTAGCAACATCCAAGTCCAAAGCCACCACATGAGATCTATTAGGCATGTCAAAGGTTTTTTCCACAGATACAGGAGAGAATTTTTCCAACACCCTTCCTTGAGGACCAATCACTCTGTGTACCTCTGTCAAAATTTCTAGCACATTCAAGCACTAGCTCATAGCATTTAATCATAGGAGAAAAACCAGCCATATGAGCCAACCTTGATTCCACTAACCTTCTAGCCAATAATTGAGGGTCTTATTGTACCATTCTTGCCTTGAATTCCCCATAATCCCATCTTCCAACATTGGTGTCACCTACTTCGGTCCAGATGGAGGGGAGCTTGGACTCAGGAACCTTACTCTTTATGTTGATTTTGATCCTTTTTGCCTCTAAGACCAAAGATCCTTTAGGACCTTGATCCATTTGCTTGCTCCTAGTTCCACTTGCAACTGCCTTACTTGATTCAGCTTGCAATTGATTAGAGTCCACAATAAATCCTCTTTACCACATTAGAATCAAGGTGAACTCATCATAAACAACATATTTGTCATTCAACAATTTAAAAATCATGATTAAAATCCTCTAAATCATCATAAGCCACAATTTCTTAGAAATTTGGGATTTTTAGCCATCTAGGGAAATCAAGCCAAAATGGAATTTTAGGGAATTCCATATCAAGAAGATTTTAAGGATCATGGCTTCAATATCATAAATTGATCATCTAAATGAAGAAAAAAAAGCATGAACCATCTCTCTATTTATTCAAATTAACCATGAAATCAAGACACATAACATTCAATCCATTTATCTCTCCAATTCTTTGGATGGTGGAACTTTTGGGAAAATCAATCGGGAGAGGAAATTTGAGAGGTAGGTGAAATTTTGGGTTTTGCATATCTTTCAGGAAAATGAAGGGAAGATGGAAAATTGGGGAATTTCAATAGTTAAGGAATTCTGCAAAGACTTTGAAATCTTGAATTTCATCACTTCCTCATGACTTCACTCAAATTTATCGAATGGTCACAAATTTGAGTACCTTTGGCTTGAAGCTAGCTTGATTTGAGTTTCTCATAGATCATCTCTAAATTCAAAACTTATTCCAAGGCGAATCGATGGGAATTGATGATGCCCTAAACCCAAAACCCTAAAATTTCACCATAAACACACAAAACTAGCTTGGAATCAACTTACTTGTTTTGCTAATTTTTCAAAAAAGATCCTTGATGGCCTACACAAGCAAGATACTTGATAATGAAATAGAAAAGCTCACAAAATCACTTGGGGCTGTCAATCTAGATAAATCAAATAACCCTAGCTTGAAGATGCTCAATACCAAACATGCAAAAATCCAGACTCCAAGCATACTCAAGATGCCAAAGAATTATTCACATTCAACAATCAAAATAAAGGTGATGAATACATACCATGGATGAAGTGAACTTTGATTATAACAATGACATGTAGCAAGCTTTGGCACCTTAGTGAATAATATCAACTAGGATGATGCATATGAAATCAACCACCAAATTCAGGAATGCACAAATCCAAATGCCCAAACCAAGCCAAGCACTCAAGATCAGGTCCCTTAGATCGGTAGAAGATAAATGTTAAAACTCAATGGCAGAAAAATTCCTCAAAATTGACTAAATACATGCTACAAAAATAACACAATAAAGCATTAATGCAGTCGACAAGACAACCCAAACCAAAACCTATGAATTCAATAAGGCAATGAAATCTCTAAGAAATCTGGCCAGCACAAAATTTTGCGAGGTCTTAGAATTTTTGGATCACAGTGTAAAATTAGTCGCCACAGGGTTTTCAAAGCATCAGAGGAATTCTTCCCATAGGGAATTTTCCTGAAAAATAGTGAAAATCATGAAATGTGTCCAAAACTTTAAGATTTTCAATAAATACCATAGGGGGATCATAAATGCAAGCAAGATAAACATTCAAGTTCATGCCAAAGCAAGTAAGTCCTCAAAATCAAAGGGCCAAAGTTCCAAAGAAAATGAATGCAAAAGAGGGTCCCTACCTTCAGTGAGGCATGTGTGTGAAAACTGCACAATAGGACTGATGGAAAAAATATTGTAATACATCTATGATGTTGTGAGAATGGAAATTTTTTTATGAACTAAAAATGAGATATCACCTTCCAAGCCCAAATTAGGGTTTTCAATTCAACTGAATAGAATTTATGATTACACTAGAATCTTGAAAAATAGAGTGCACTACTCAAAAATAGACTCCAAGAGCTTTCCAATGGTATATCATTTTCCAAATTTTGATATTGTATGTGAAAGATACGACCTCTAGAAGATTACTACAAGATTGGATCTACATAGGCTAACAAGGTGCGAAAACTAAGCACCTAGGGGCTAAAAACAATAGGCTTTTGGTCATTAATGTGACTACGAGTAGAGAGGAGGCAAGAAAAAATGACACCCCCACCCCCGAATTTGGTGGTGTTGGAGTGGTGGGTGAGTGGACTGGTGGTGGCATGACTAGTACAAGGTGGACGCATTGCTTAAACAAGGCGGTGGCCTCGGGATCTCTAGGTGACTCGGGGTCTTCAGCAGGAGCTTTGTAGTCGGTGTTAGATGGAGGGTGGCTAGGAAAAAACTTTGGTCATCAAAATATTTAATGGGGCTGGATGATGATAACTTGATGACTCTTGACAAAGGTCAACCTATTGGTGTCTATGGAGTGGTCAGTGGATGCTGACTGTAAATTTTTGAATATTGCAAAAAAATTGCAATGCAAAAATAAAAATAAAAATATACAGATTTAAATGTAATCTACCAATGAATGAAAAATAAAAACCCAAAACACTATAGTCCATAGTAAAAATAATTATGTCGATTGTGTAATAAAATGCCAGGTCGCCCATAGATTTTAGTTTTTTCTGAAACTATATGAAAATTTTCCCAAATGATGAAATAACAAATTATTGATGATTCTAAAAGAATTTTTCCATGGTGGAGGACTAAAAGGAAGATTTTTTTCTTGCAAATGTGTATAGATAGTACAAAATAATGAAAACCCAAATGATACCTCAAATGGCTCTCGGATGATATGTCTTCAATTTTGATGAATGAGTAGGTGATCTATTGGTTTTGAGGCATTTTGGATACAATGGAGAGGTTAGAGAGAGCTTGTTGTGCATCAAAAATAAGCTTGGCTCCCAAGTAGAACCAACCAGCCTACAAGGAAACACTCCAAGCCTGCAAAGAATCTCGCAAGTAAAATTTCTTGATCTTGGGATGAATTTTCACTAGAAAATCTCTAATACCATGTTAAGATGATGGAGTCACAATGTCCCTAATGAAGCTATAGTATTCAATTGAGGACCTTTGCTAGGAAAGATATTCAAACACACAAAAAGTGTTGCAACACTGGTAGGTGCAAATAGAGATTCTATTATGATGATAAGATATGTTACAAGTGTACATGTGCCTGATTAAATAGGCAAGAGTGAAAACCTAAAATGGAAAAGATGTTTCCAAGTGTCTAAATCACACTACATGTGACAACATGTGAACCCTACCTAGGAAATGATAAAATATTGAGATAAGTTCTAGAAGGACAACTCATCCTCTATAAGGAATCTTATCTCCTACACATGAAAAGGGGAATTATCACATTATTAATGATTTTTCTAATTTATCCAACCTAGGACTAAATTAATGCAATACCTAAGTTAACTTATGCTAGTGTAATAAATAATTAATTACACTAACAATTATTATCATCAATTATCAAGTATTTTCAACATCTTTCATATTATATTCTTCTCGTGTTCAAGTTATTTCATTACAAGTGGTATCATAACATGATCTTGTCACCATGAAGGCAAGAACTTTTCTCAATTTTAGAGGTCATTTTGGGAAATAAATATCTTTCAAATTTATATTTTATATTTTATTATTATTATTATTTTTAATAACCTATTGAATCATATAAAGTCCAAATTTTAAAGGAAGTGGATTATAATTGAATGATTTATTATAGAATTAGGGTTACTACCAAGTATAATTTTTAATCACATATCTTCCAAATATTTGTGATTTTTTTGCTAGTTTTTAGTGGGTTGTTCAAGAATTTAGTGACTCCTATAATCTGAATTAGAGTAATTAGAGAATAAAAAAGGGATTTGTTGTAGAACTATTTTTTCTAACAAAATCACTCTTAGGGTTGAAAATCAACCAATTTTTTTGATATTTTTATGAGAAAGTGTGACTTGGACACTAGTAAGTCACAAGAAAAATTTCAAATTATTTTGATTTTATTTGTGTGATATTCTAAATTTTTTTTTACATCATGACAAGGTAAAAAGAATGATTCCACAACTAGGAAATCTCTAGATAAGGATGATGTATAAACTGAGAATATTAGTTGTATTAAGGAGAGAAATAAGGTTGAAATGGTAAAATTCCATCAATGAAGAAGGATATGATTGAAGGAATTTCATTAGTGAAGAAAGACATGACTAAAGGAATTTCATTATAGAAGGAGATGACTAAGGGAACTTCATCTGTGAGCATGTAGATGTAGAAGGAGATGAATAAATTCTCAAGGGATTAAAACAAATATTCAAGGGATGAATTATAATTGATAATATTCACCTAAGAAGGTGGAAGATACTGCATTCATTGGACATACATATTTTTTTCTTAACTCTAATCTCAATAAGGATAATTTCTTTAATAATCTTATTCCTAGGAAATTCATATCCAAGTTGGATATGGAATTTTTTTATTACAAGGATCCAACCAATTGGCTTTAGCAGGTGGAGTAGTTATTTGATCTTCATCATGGTTCAACTAAATAGAATGTGGTTATGACATCATTATACTTTGAACTAGACCAATTTATTTGGAATTTTTAGTTATGTGATGAGAAGAGAAAGAAGGGTCATAAGGTCACATGGTCAACTTTTCAAGAGGATATTTCTACCCATTGTGGAAAGAATTTTATTGATAGCTAGTTCTTCCAACTCACTAAATTAAATAAAATAGGTATGATCAAGTACTATATTATCAATTTCAAGTTCTTTTTTAATAGTGGAGAATGTTATGGAAGAAAATTTGAAGGATTTATTTATAGGAGGCTTAATGGACCACATAAAGTATGAGGTACATTTGTTCCAACTAAAATCCTTATCACAAATTATACTTATGAAAAGGAAAGTTGAGGAGGAGTTTTTGGCCAATAGGTAACAAGGGGTTGCAAACATTAGAGAAAAGAGCTCTACTACACAACAATTTTCTCAACCTACAAGATTGAATCCAAAATAAACTAAAGAGAAGAGAGAAAAATGGTTGTGTTTCAACTATGATATAGAAAATATTGATGAGGACATAAATGTAGTAAAAATAAATTATTCTATATTGAAGGATTGACTGAGGAAGAAGATGAGGAACCCATATTAAAGGTTAGTATGGAGTTAGACATGAGTAATCACACAATCCCCAACTAATCATTTCCTTTTGTTAACTCTAAATTTTTAGTGCCCCACAAAATCTCAAGGTAGTGGGTTTCTTAAATAAGTAGAGAGTATCAATGTTGATTGACTCAAGTATTACCCTTTATTTCATCAATAAAAGATTGGATATTCATTTAAATTATTTCATATATCAAGCTCTATAATTTTAGGTCTTGATTGTAGATGGTGGTACTATTAGTTGTTTTTTCAAATGACACAACATTACATTACCCATGAGAGTTTATCATCTTGATTATCTAATGTTTTCTATCTTCATAGTTATATTATATATTACAATCTCTAAACTAAGATGAATTTCCCATGTACAAGCACTTCAAGATCCAAATTTCTATGTAGGTTCCTCTTTTCCTTCATTTCTCATATTTTTATGTATTCTAAAATTTTTATTTTCATCTATGCAATATGTTGGAACACAACAATCTACTGAGAGAGAGGTGGTGAATCTGTAGATCACATAAAATATAGCTCTAAATACTTTATGTAGGTTAATTTTGTCTATCCCTTTTTGTAGATTTACTAAACAAGCAGAGAGATCAACATGCACACACACAATAGCTCATAGCACATGATATATGTAGAAAACCCAAGATATGAAAAATCACGGTACAAAGGCTACTTGAGTTTACTACTCAAATCTAGTGTCACAATCAAATATTTTGCTTACAATGTTTAAGAGAACTAACCCTAAGGAGAAACCAATCCCCTAGTTTGGGAGCAACAACTACAGGGAAGCACCAACTCCCTACACTAAGAACCAACTCAATTATTTGATGGCACAAAGCAATAAGATTTACAATGAAAATATTACAATTGAATCCAATTCTCTGTTACAAGTCTAATTTGTAACTGCTCAATATTCATTTTACAACTATGTAGACATTTTCTCTAATGTTGGTGTTGAAATCTCAACATCACATCCTTCTACTATTCTCTATTCTTTCTTTGCTCTAAAATTTCCCATTTTTCTCCTTAGCACATAGAGAATTCTCTATTCTATCTTGTTGCACTACACCTTGAGTGTTAACCTTGCTAATTTCTCTATTTTTTTTTGGGTTCTACTCATTCAAATTAGTGCATTCTCAATCTATTGCACTACAACCTCTCTTCACACTCAACTCTTGTAGACACAAAAATTAGAAAATTTTCTAATTGTCTTCTTTCTTCACCGATCTGCAATTACTCCCTTGATATTCTCATACATGTTCAGATCATCCAGATCCTTATGTTAGGGTTTTTCACACTTGCTATCTTTTCTAGAAAGATTCCTATTCATCTAGCCACTCACCCCCTATATAGATTCATTAAATATGCTAGACAAGACAACCTACAAAGCCCTAAACCTAGAATACATTAAATGAATCCTTTTATCTACTTTTGATCTCAATATGCTTTGCTATCTATTTCTCTTCTTTTTCGATTAAATCACCAATTAGATAATCATTGGAGTAGGTAGGTCATTTAATTCATACTCCCTATATCTGATCTAAATATTATTTTTACCTCCTACATATCCATGTCACCAACTATTTATCTTATCACCAATAAAAACTAGTAGCTGAGGTGGTTCAACCAATTGAATCTAATCTCATAGTTAGGCATTTATCGAAACCCTTGTTCACACAAACAAGGAGCTGTTTTAGATTATCACATTCAAATATGGGCCATCCATTTCATTCCTTCACACTATGATCCTTCAATCTCTATTCATTTCCCAAGTTTAAAATAGGTTCGTGGGATTAATCTTCTTTAAATTGGCATCATTGATCTTTATTTAATTTGCACTGCTAATCTCCTTCATACAGCCATTTCCATACATGAGGTCCACTAAAACATGTGTCCAAAGCCCACTATATCATGAGCTCTAATAATGGGCCCATTGATTCTCAATGGGCTGTTGAGCTATCACCATTTTTCATCCACATCACTATCAATCTTTATCTCCTTCCTATAAATTGCCACCAAAATACACCATGCATCATCTAATCACCACAATTGAATCAACATGATTGATTAATTTTTCATTGTTGTGTTGAAGGGACTAACATCCAGGTCCTACCTATATGTACCTTTCCCCTCGATGAGGTACCTTCATTGTCGATGTCACCAATCATTTTTTTCTATCGATATTCATATTTCTCCATGATGAAGTGCCTTCATTTGATCATCACTAGCTCAATCACAACTATTGATTAAGTTCATCATTGATAGACCTAGTCAATTCAATCATTTGTTGCTACTTTTCAGCGTGACATCACCTTCCTTTATCACCTTTCCCTTAGTCTAGTCCCAAAAAACTCTGCAAGGAGCATCATCCAATCACCATCGATCATTCTCCACCATTTCATGCCTTCTTGTAGGAATTAGTTAGGACCCACCAAAAACACAATAGGCTAGCATACACTATTCAATCTCTAAGGATTGATCTCCACTATTTCAATCAAGCTTCATTTCTACGTCAAAGGGACTTAAAACACTATTTCTTTGAAATTATTTTGTCACTTTTATGTATCTATGAGAGATCATTTCATTGAAGGGACTATAAATCATCTCCTCCTGATATGGTGTAGTCTCCCCAATGTAGGGCCAAATATTTGTTTCTCAACTTAGGAAATATTAAAATAAAAAAACATTAGCTCGGTTGGTAAATGCTAGGAAAGAGGGTAAATTAACCTATTTCTAAAATGGCTTAAGTTATAACTTAATCTACATGTAACCTCCAATAGGCAGTCAATGAAAAAATATAATTTCTTTTCACAACACCATCACTACAATCCTAGCATTTAACTGATAAACCCTGGACCTTTTCCGAGAGAAAAAATAAAATCATTCTGAGCATATCCTTCAACCTCTTGACCTACAAATTATATTTTTAATAATTTCTCAGAAAACCCATATTAAACCTATTGCCTATTTAACCTCTATCTTTGGAAGAACTCTTTGCAACAATATGTCAATATTTCATGACATTTTTGGAACATTTGAGAAACTTTGCAACATTTACAGATACATGCTATTGTCTTCATCATTCTGCACCAACTCTTCTAGACATTGATCCTCTAGTCTTCATAACATCCAAGCACACCTTTAAACTACCATTTTACACCAATGACACCTATTTTCATCATGCCAAGAATATTCCCTCTAGGATCAATTTCATCTCACTTATGATCTCTCCTTTGACATCAATGACACTTTTACATTAATTCCAACATTATCACTTGCAATATTATTTCCATCTCACCTTTGATCCCTCTTTTGACATCAATGACAATAATATGCCAACAATCTTCCCCTTTGTCATTGATGGAAAAACTAAATGCTCAACCTACAACCAATTTTCTAATACTGGTTGTGGATAATATTTTAGCTCAATTCTCCTTCACTTACCCTTATGAAAATTTTCCCACTTTTATCCTATGCTCCTACTTTGAGAATTTTCTCGCCTTTCTCCCCCTTTAACATCAATGGAAAAGGTTCATACTCTTGAACATCTTGTCTCAAGTTACCATGCTTCTACAACCTCTACTTCTTAGCAATGGAAAAAAGGGAACTTTCCCCCCCTTTTACTATAGTGGAAAAACTAAATGCTCCAACTACTCTATACAAATTAACACTATCTGATGCTAGTTGAAGTGCCATTTCATGCTTTGAACCAATCAGGTCTGATACCAATTGTAGATGTTTTCACTTTATGCTCTATATCAGTTAACACTCTAAATGACACTATACCAAATACAACACTAATTTAATATCAATAGGAGCCCCCCTTAGAAATTTCTCCACTCTTTACTTCATGTATACTTGAACACTTGCTCCAAGCCATGTTGTACCAACTAAAATATTATAAACCCTTTCACAATGGCCTATCACCAATTGGAACCACTTTATATGAATTATAACATAAGTAATTGTGAGTGTATTTATATAACAACTCCCCCTCAGACATATCTCCTCTTCTTGAAGTCAAGGAGAATTTCTCTTAACAAAGAACTTACACAACTTCTTTCTCTCTCAACTATAAATATTCTTCCCCTTTGAAAAGCAATTAAAAGAGAAAGAGAATGTAACCATAATTCTACAACCATCAAGTCATTGGAAACTTGCAAAATTTATTTTACCTGACTTGATCTTTCTTTTCATTTCCAGGGATGAATGAGATACCAATTAAGCTCCCTCTAGAATAATGCCTTATCACTAAGATTTAGTGATGTAAGGTAGGAGCAACCACTTTGAGTGCTATTTTCTGACCTTTCATTCTCTAGAGATTCTTTGAATTGTTCTCTATCTTATCAGTCTTCTTCTTAGGAACATGCGAACCATTGTTCACTCTAGGGGACATTTTCTTCTTAATTTGTGCTTTTGGTCTAATATAATTTTTTCTACAATATTCAACTATGTAACCAAAATTGTTGTAGTTAAAGCACAATACATTCATATCTATTAAAGGAGTAAATAAATTGTTATTCATATGTTTTGTGTTGCTTTTGGGTGTAGCTCTACATTCACAACCCTTATGACCAAATGAATTACATGAATAATAGTAGCCATAGAAAAATGAGGAGTACCTAGTCAAATCTTTTCTTTGTGTGGGATGAGGTGGTCTTCTTTGTTTTGACTTCTTCATGTATCTCATCCTTGTGAATCCATCTAAATTAACTCCCTTTCTATGCTACTTTTTCTTCAAATTTTCAAGGACTAATTTCTCCACCTTCTTATCTATTGTAGGCTTATTCTCATAATTAGGAACTAAATTATTCTTCTCCTTCTTTTCTACAACAGGTCTCTTTTCTTCTTCAAATTTCTTCATATCAGTAGTGGGATTATTTTTCTCTCTTTCTTCCTTCACTTTAGCAGTGCCTTTTTCTAATCTTCCATTTTTAGAGGCATTTTCCTTGAAGAAACTTGTGCATGCTTTTTCTTTCATTGTGCAAAATATTTATTTTGCTCTAAATTTGTTATATATTTTTGGAGAATAAATGGTAGAGGAATTCTTTCCTTTTTCAAAACCAAGACCAAATTTTTCTTTTGGTTTTGATGGCTTTGTGATTTCACCAATTCATCTAATATATCAAATCCACCTTTCAACTTTAGACCCTTCTCTATTTTCTCTTTAGATTTTTCAAAATCTTTTCTCATGACCACTATTTCTGCCTCTAGTTTCATGCACTCATTAGATTTAGATTGTAGTTCAAGTTTAACTATATCTTCTACTATGTTCGCTTCTTCCACTTGTGTCTTCAATATTTTCATGATTTGATTAGACTCTTTAAGGCTTTTGGTCAACCTTTATCACCTTTTTTGCATGGTTTTGCATCCTTTTGTTCTCCTTCCTCTAAATTTTAGTCTCATCTCTTAAATTATCAATTTCTTCTAAGGCTCATATGAGTTCTCCTTCAAGGTCTACTTCAACATCCTCTTCACCAAGATTTTTAGCCATACCATGCCTTTGTTTTGTAAATTTTTTGGTCATGAATAGGGATTATTTTCCTCTAGCCATCAATGTACAAGCATTTGTTGAACATATGGAATATTGAGAGGGGAGGGGTGAATTAGTATTCCTCTAAAAATATTAAAACCTTTAAATAGCTTTCCACATAACATCATTGAAATTTCCAAACAAAAATAATCTAACACAACACCACATAACACCAATATTTTTTACGTGGAAACCCGATATGGGAAAAACCATAGAGAGGGTTAACTCTCAAGTATCAAGTAACGAGTTATACAATATAGGGTAGCTCACTACCAATGTGGCTCACTACCTGGTTGGATCACTGTTGGTGGTCTCACTACCCTAGATATGAAAACTAGCTATTATAGCTAAGAGGTGGCTTATATCCAGAGTATATATTAGAAAATTGAACTACTATAGCTGCATCTACAAATGCATGAATAGAGTTCTCGTTGAAGCACAAAGATCTTCAAAAGTCTACACTATACTACTATAGCACATATACCAGTTCACACTATATATCAATAGATCAATATCACAGTCATATCATATCACATCATAATATGTCATCTATTTATGTATTTAGCTTCATATATATATATTAGATCTTCATATCCACTTAGTCGTCTTGCATCAGAGATAGAGTTGGGTGAACATGGTACACAAGATGTTGGAGATGTTGGCATAGATGAAAAATGATATCCCATACTATATTGAATAGGGCTAGACCAAAAACTTATGCCAGTAACAACACTTCTAGAACAAAGCATAATTTAGAGGAAAGAATACCAAACTGATCAATGACATCAATGAAAAATATCAACAACATTCCTATCATCTAAGCTATTACTGGCTTCAGATGGACCACTTTCTTTTCTTGTGTGCAAATTATTCTTCTTTTTATTGTACTTTTCTTTCTTAGAGTTATTCTTTTCACTATAAGTGCATTCAAAAGTGGGACTAGTTTTATCATAGTTAGAGCACTTAGAGGGTAACATACCTTCATATTTTCTAGTGATTCTTCTCAATCTTCTAATGAATTCATCTTCCTCCCTATCAGCATTCTAAGATCTAGACGTAGATGCTTCTATCATCTATCCTCTAGATGCAACTTCTCTCATAGATGTGTCTACACTCTTCTCATCTTCACTTGTCTTTATACTTTCAAACTCTTTCATATTGTGAAGTATGTTTTCTACCTCAATCATTTCTATTTTTGGCTTGCATAAATGTCTTTAGCTTCAGGTGCACCCGCGATCAAATAAAATCACTGGAAAGATGCACAATGTGCCATGTGAAGGCTATGCAACTTTTATCTTTTGTCTTCCTTTCATGAGAGAGTTTGAGAAACATGTTTACTCATTAGAAATTTTCTTGGGAGCTATATTTATAAGCTCGCTATTTTTTTCCTTGTTGACATATCATCTCTTCATTGTGGGCTATTTGCACTACCTATGAAGTAATCTGATTGAGGAGTTTGCTAGAGTTGTTTGGCCTTTTCTTTTCTTTTCATCGGTTTTTGGGATGAAAGTTTTGAGACATCGTCTAGGAGTGACATGATCGGTCAACTGGGTTTTTTTCTAGGCTATTGTTTTTAGGATTTGATTGTTTATGAGCTGCTATCTTTGCTAAATATCTAAAGGATATGAATGCAGTAGCTAAGAATTAATGAGAAAATATCTTATGTGGCCTAACCAAGGATCTATGATCGGATCATGTGCTTTCAACTATGAACACCTAGTTGCAATTACTTATGTGCTAAGGCAACATGTATCTTTTGTTTTGGCTATATAGGGAGGGTGGTGACACAAAAAGATGAGGATTTCTCCAAGTGATATTTTCTTTGTTAAGAAAAGTTTATTTAGTTTTCTTAGGGTCTTAGAATTATTTTTAGAAGCAAGTTGTAAAACTTCTTTACTTTGGCATGTTATATCTATTAAGGTTTAAACTATTGTTGGATTAGCATTCAATCTCTATTTCAAAGTTCATTTGATATTTAGAAGTGTGCGAACCCCAATCCAAATACCTGCAAAATAATAAGAACAAACACATTAGATGATAGAATGCAAGCAAGAACAAGGATTCCCCATGAAATCCATTTACAAAGCTCAAATTAGGAAAAGAGATGAACATAATAAGAAAACAATAAAAGAGAAATTGAATCCTAATTAAACAAGAAAACTCTTGATCCCATGGGGGAATCGGTGCCAATTTGATGTGAAAATTGGCCCTTTCCCAATTCCTATGATGCAAGCTTGATGAATGTTGATGAATGATCCACTTTGATGAAGGATGGTGAGTGCTCCAAGCTAAAAACCTGCATAACCTAGCTAAGAACTTAATGATATTGGTGAAAATGGCTAGAGATTTGGGTATAGTAACTTTGCATAAATTGTGGATGATCAAATCAGGAGATTAGCCCCTTATTTATATGTGAGATTGAAGGATGAATGTCCAAAATATAGAAATGTGGGACTAAAATTCATCCAATGGAAAGATGCCACTTGTCAGCCCATGAGTGGATGGAGGATGTGCAAGTTTTGAGGATTGTGCCAATAAATGCCTATTTTTGAATTTTGAATTTGTTGAAATGGCATGGAAGAGGGAAGAAATAATGCATTGAATTCCACTTGGCTCAATGAAAAGGACATGTAAGAGAGAGTAAATTCCTTGTTGGATGTACATGCCAACTTGGATTTTGAATTCAAACTCAAAAAATATTCCAAAAAGATGCCTTGTTGAGGAAAATAGAGATTTAATAAATTAGTTAAATCTATTTTTATTTGCAAGTGGTAAATGCTATAGGATGGGACATGAGAGGAGATTAAATTAATGAAAGTTTATTAATTTAATGAAGGGGGTTAAGTGATGTGACCTATTTGACTTAAATTTGTGGATTTATTTAAATAAAATAATGAGAAGAATGTGACAAGGGATTAATTAAATAAAGATTTTGATTTATTTAATTAAAAGAGATGATGTTAGATTAAACTAAATAAGGTTTTAATTTATTTAATTTAATAGATATACTTTAGAGAATTAATCAAATAAAATAAATTATTTAATTAAATAGGATAATTAGATTAAGATGACTAATTTAATTATCGAGAAGGGATGACTTAATTAGATAATTGGTTTATTTAATTAAGAGAGGAATATTGATGAATTTAATTAGATAAGGGAATTTGATTAAATGTTTAGACTGAAGGCTGATTCAGGATGAGACGATGTTAGTGGTTAGGATCAGGTGCACAATGTCAATCGATACATTGTACATGTCTACATTTTTCCCCTCTTTGAAACAATGCAATTGTTTCGTTGATTCAAAGAATAAACAATCTCGATCAAAGCCAAAAAAAATCATTTTTAGAATCTTGCCCCACTGCTGCTCAGTGAGAGAAAACATGCCAATATATTTCCCCTTTGAGAGATTGGATGAAAATTTGAATTTTTGGGTGATCTTGCGAAAAAAGAGGACAAGGTGTCTGATAGGTCCAAAAAGGATCTAGGAGGCCAAAAATATGTCTAAATGCAATAAAACAATGTAAAACATGCCTCAACTAGACAAAAACAAGCTCAAGGGTTCAAAACCCTAGTAGGATAGCCAAAGAGTGTTGAAAAACCCTAACTTTCAAGCTTAAAAAGGCTATGAGGGGTCACTTTTAGTTCATTTTCACACATCCATCTAGTAACTTTAAGATTTGAGCTTTGAACTCCCAACGGTATGGTGCAACGACACCTCCTGATGAACATTTCCAATTGAGTGTAGACATACCAACGACCACCTGACATTGGGGCACTGGTAAGTGATACTTATTTGAGCTTTATTTTTTGTTTTTAGCATTCATTTAATGCTTTCTATGTTTAGTTCTTTTACAGCCGTGCTATATAAAACTACTCAAAAATCAAACTGTGCCACTCGGTATTAGATTCCACTATGGTGGTGGAGTTTGGAGTTTGAAAATAAACTCTGAATTTTGACGCTGAGGTCATGGCCCATGGGGTCATTTCCAAAGTGCGACGCAATAGTGTGTTTTCGACATTTTGTGCCCCAACATCATAGTTTGATAAAAAATCAAACTGTGACACCTTCACAGATTGTGATGCTGGATTGGTTTCTTGAATGCTCAGCAAATTTTCTTTTTCACAATTTTTAACGTGATGACCCTTCCTAATGTAAGACGTGGTGAGGGAGCTCTACTTCTAAGAGCACAGGTTGTAGGATCTCTTCGGTTACCCGCAAGACCTAAGTGATAGAGATCATGATTGAATACGAGACATGGGGTTGTGGTACATCACCTACACATCACCCATTCGCACCCACCTTGGGATGATGTCAGTGCTTGCCAAGAGATGGAATAGTGAGACTTCTTCTTTCCACCTTCCCACTGGCAAGGCCACTATCACTTCAGAGGAAATTTGGTGCATCTTGAGATTTTTGATTCATGCTCAGTGTGTCATTTTTGATATGGATGAGGGGTGAAATGCCTGTCACAATTTCCTCTCCATAGAGTGTTGGTATGTGGTGACTGATCATGCTATACTATATAGCCCATGGTATACTATACACCCCGGCCCCCTATCCTCGCTGAGGTCCGGGGCCGGGCTGGGCCCTGGGCGGGGGTTCAGGGGCGGTAGCCCCCAAAAAGTGAGGGTTCGAGGGCGCATCCCCCGAGAATTTTTTTTTGCCATTTTTTTTCGCGTCGTCAGCGAAAAAGGAAAAATCTCTGAAAAGGAAAGAAAACCGACTTTGTAAAACCCTAATTCTGGAAGCTTCTAAAAGCTTGTTAAAAGGGGTTGGGATGGGGGTTATAGTATGATTACAAATGTGATTATTCGCAAGATTGTAATAGGTTTTGCACTAGATAATAAAACTATTGGATGGCTGCGGTTTGGTGGATGTAGCCCAGATTGGGTGAACCACGTTAAATTCTTTGTGTTATGATTTATTCTGTGTATGTTTTAGTTTCTCTATTTATTATTTAAATCTACATTTAATTGTTAGATATCTTCCATCTCTAACCCTAACAAGTGGTATCAAAGCAAGTTGTGTTTTTGATTATCGTCTGTAGGAAGATCTCATGGTTGAGTGGGAGTCTCACGGTTGAGTGGGAGCAATGGAAGATGAGGGTAAGAAGGTTGAGAAGTTTAATGCGCAGAACTATCAGTTATGGAGGATGCAGATGGAGGACTATCTCTATCAGAAGGATTTATGGCGGCCATTGGAAGGGAAAGCCAAGAAACCTGCAACAATGTCAGATGAGGACTGGGAGATCTTGGATAGAAAGGCTCTTGGTAGTATTCATCTATGCCTAGCATAATTAGTGGAATTTAATATTACAGCAGCAAAGACAACTCAAGAGTTGATGGAAACCCTGACAAAGTTATATGAAAAGCCTTATGCTTTGAATAAGGTATTTCTTATGAAGCGTTTATTTAATATGAAAATGGTAGAAGGTGGGTCAGTTACTGATCATTTGAATGAGTTTAATACAGTCACCAATCAATTAACTGCTCTAAAAGTAAATTTTGATGAAGAAGTTAGGGCTCTTTTGATTTTGTGTTCTTTGCCTGAAAGCTGGAATAGCTTGGTAATGGTTGTTAGCAATTATATTTCTGGTTCAAATACATTGAAGTTTGATGATGTTGTTGGTGTTATTTTGAGCAAGGAAATTCATAGGAAAAGCTCAGGTGGAACATCCACATCAGGCAGTGTTTTGAATGCAGAAAGCAGGGGTAGAACAAAGGAGAGAGGAAAAAATTCTAGAAATCGTGGGAAGTCACAAGGAAAATCAAAGGACAAAGGTCCCAATCCAGAGATAAGAGGGATTGTTGGTACTGTGGTAAGCCGGGTCATTTGAAGAAAGATTGTTGGTCTCAGAAAAATAAAGATGGAGACAACAAGGAAGGCAGCAAAGAGGCAAATGTGGTAAGTAATAAATCTGATGAAGATGCTTTGATTCTTTCCCTTGATAATGCTGATGATTCTTGGTTATTAGATTTAGGGGCTTCATTTCATGCTACCCCCCATAGAAGTTATTTTCTTGATTATGTCCAAGGGGATTTTGGGCTGGTTTATTTAGGAGATAATGAACCCTGTTAGATTGTTGGAAAGGGAAGAATCAAGATTAAGTTGCAGAATGGGAATCATTGGCTACTACGTGAGGTAAGGTATGTTCCAAAGTTAAGCAAAATTTAATTTCAGCAGGGCAACTAGATGATGAAGGTTGAATTGTTATATTTAGTGATAAAAATTGGAAGGTCACAAAGGGTGCCTTAGTAGTAGCAAAAGGTGTGAAAGTAGGCACCTTCTATCTTTGTATAGGACATACTGTTCCTTCTACTTTAATTGTTACAGAAAAGGGTTAATGTTCAGGAACAGTTGCTGCAGTTAAGCAAGTAGAAGATCATACAATTGTTGTGGACTTTGAATCAACATTGTGGCATAATAGACTTGGGCATATAAGTGCAAAAGGTATGAAAGTACTTCATTCAAATAATATTTTACTAGGTCTAAAATGTGTTAATATGGATTTCTGTGAAAGTTGTGTGTATGGAAAACAAAAGAGAGTTAGTTTTCTCAAGGATGGGAAGAAAAAGAAAGATGAGAAATTGGAGCTTGTGCATATAGATGTATGGCGACCAGCTTAGGTATCTTCTCTCGGTGGCTCTCTGTATTATGTTACATTCATTGATGGTGCAACTAGGAAGGTATGGATTTATTTCCTTAGGTAGAAATCTGATGTATTTGAAACTTTTAAAAAATGGAGAAGCTTGGTTGAGAATGAGATGGGTAAAAGGATAAAATGTCTTAGATTTGTTAATGGTGGTGAGTATTGCAGCAAAGAGTTTGAAGATTATTGTTCCTCTAATGGTATTCGTAGGTAGAAAATGGTTCCAATGACTCCACAAGAAAATGGAGTGGCTGAGCACATGAATAGAACAATAATGGAGCGTGCACAGACTATGAGATTGCATGTTGGGTTGCCTTTAAAAATGTGGGCTGAGGCTGTAAACACTGATGTTTATTTAATCAATAGAAGTCCCTCTAATCCTTTGGGTTGTGGTATTCTAGAGGAAGCATGGAAGGGTAAGAAGGTGAGTTATTCTTTTCTCAAAACCTTCGGTTGTAAAACATTTGCACATGTAGATTCTGAAAATAGAACCAAGCTTGATGCAAAATCAAAGAAATGTGTATTTGTTGGATATGGCATTGATGAATTTGGTTATAGGCTTTGGGATTTTGAAAATCGGAAAATTGTGAGAAGCAGGGATGTCATATTCAATGAAAAAGTGTTGTACAAAGATCTGTTGCTGCAGCATGAGAAGAAAGAAAATGATTATGTAGTGTTGGATGATATTCTCAACAATAATGTTTCAGTGGTTCCTCATGCTGGGCAACAACAACAGCAACAAATAACACAAACTCCTGTTAGACGATCTTCAAGGGTAAGTAGACCTCCAAAAAGATTCTCTCCCTCTTTGTATACTATTCTGTTAACTGATGCTGGTGAACCAGAATATTATGATGAAGCTATGCAGGTGGATACCAAGGTTCAGTGGGAGCATGGAATGAAAGAAGAAATGAACTCCTTGTTGGAAAATCAGACTTGGGAATTATGCAAGTTGCCTGCAGGGAAAAAGGCTTTACCAAACAAATGGATTTATCGGTTGAAAGAGGAGGGTGGAGGTAAGAAAAGACTTAAAGCTAGATTAGTTGTAAAGGGATTTGCATAGAAAAAGGGTATTGATTTTGATGAGATTTTTTCTCTTGTTGTTAAAATGACTTCTATTCATATTGTTTTAAGTATTGTGACTGCTGAAGATTTGCATTTAGAACAGCTTGATGTTAAAACAGCCTTTCTCCATGGTGATTTGGAAGAGGAAATATATATGGAACAGCCACAAGGATTTGAGGTCAAAGGTAAGGAGAAACTAGTGTGCAGATTGAAGAAAAGTTTATATAGCTTGAAGCAAGCACCTCGGCAATGGTATTTGAATTTTTGACAGTTTTATGGCTAAGCAAGGCTACAACAGGTGTAATTCTGACCATTGTGTTTATTTTAAGAGGTTGGATAATAACAACTACATTATTTTATGCTTATATGTTGATGACATGCTTGTAGCTGGGTCTAACATGGATCACATAAGTGAGCTAAAACAATAGTTAGCAAAATCTTTTGCTATGAAGGATTTGGGTGCAGTAAAGCAAATCCTTGGTATGAAAATTTGTAGAGATACGAAAAATAGAAAATTGATTTTATCTCAGGCTAATTATATTGAAAAGGTGTTGCAGAGATTTCATATGGAGAATGCAAAAGCTGTCAGCACACCTTTTCCTAGTCATGTTAAATTGACTAAGGATATGTGTCCAAAGACACAAGAGGAGGAAGAAAAAATGTCCAAGGTACCATATGCTTCAGCTCTAGCCAGTTTAATGTACGCCATGGTATCCACGAGACCGGATATTGCACATGCCGTAGGAGTTGTTAGTAGGTATTTGAGTCATCCTGGAGTTGAGCAGTGGAATGTAGTAAAATGGATTCTCAGGTATTTGAGAGGTACATCCAATAAGTGTTTATGTTTTGGGGGCTCTAATACTAATTTACAAGGCTATGTTGACTCAGATTTGGTAGGGGATATAGATACCAGGTGAAGTACCATAGGTTATGTATTTATAGTTGGTGGGATAACAGTGAGTTGGATTTCTTGATTGCAAAAGGTGGTTGCTTTATCCACCACAGAGGCAGAGTATGTTGCTGCAATAGAGGCAGCAAAGGAGATGATATGGCTGCAATTGTTCATGGATGAGTTGGGAAAACAATAGGATGGAAATTACTTATTTACAGACAGTCAGAGTGCTATACATCTTGCAAAGAATTCTGCCTTGCATTCTAAAACAAAACACATACAATTGAGATATAATTTCATTCGGTCAGTGTTGGAAGATGGACAGGTCAAGCTGGCCAAGATTCATACAGATGTCAATCCAGCGGATATGTTTATGAAGGCGGTGCCAAGGGAGAAGTTGAGCTCCTCTTCAGCTTCGGTTGGCCTTCAATGTTGAATTAAAGTATAACAAAGCAGCATGGTCCAAGGTCCTTATTTCCAGTGGGAGCTGTAAGTGTAGCAGTGTTGTCCAGGATCAGTCTCCAAGTGGGAGATTGTTGGTATGTGGCGATTGATCATGCTATACTGTATAGCCCATGGTATACTGTACACCCCGACCCCCTGTCCTCGCCGGGGTCTGGGGTCGGGTTGGGCCCCGGGTGGGGGTTCGGCAGGAAATTTTGCCATTTTTTCGCGTTGTCAGCGAAAAAGGAAAAATCTCTAAAAAAGAAAGAAAACTGACTTTGTAAAACTCTAATTCTGGAAGCTTCTAAAAGCTTGTTAAAAGGGGTTGGGATGGGGGTTACAGTATGATGAAAAATGTGATTATTCACAAGATTGTAATAGGTTTTGCACTGGATAATAAAAGTATTGGATGGCTGCGGTTTGGTGGATGTAGCCCAGATTGGGTGAACCACGTTAAATTCTTTGTGTTATGATTTATTTTGTGTATGTTTTAGTTTCTCTGTTTATTATTTAAATCGGCATTTAATTGTTAGATATCTGCTATCTCTAACCCTAACATAGAGGATGTTATTTTTTGCGAGGGGCAGATCGAGCTTGAGAGAAATAGGGCTCTGGCCCCTCCCTTTTGCTTGGTTGTTGTGGCCATTATTTTGGGTCTCACTACCCTAGATTGACAAGGTCTATACTTGAATCTTGGTTGGGGACTTTGCTGGGAGTGCATGGTGATGTGTGACAGACCTACTCACTTTGCTTGGGGACCAGTTTCAGACCAGCAGAGGGTCATAGTGACAAAGGTGAGGCTAGTAGATAGGAGGGTTAGGCCTCCTTTTGATCGAGATGATATCATTTTTTTTGTTCCTTATGTGCTCCTTTTTGATAGCCCGATGGGCCTTTTTGTACTTATTGACACACATGTACAGTGATCTGATTATTTTGTACTATGAAAGTTACCCAATGATGATATATATATGAGATGATGATTCTGATTATGATGTGATGTGTATCATTTATTTGTGCATGTGTGGATGATTCTACTTCTATATGCTATGCAATGATGTTTATGATGTTATATGATGCTTTTATGGATGTATTTATTTACGATAATATATGCATTATGTAATGATTATGACTAACATATCTATATTATGTCATTGCATATGTATTTATGTGATACGTAATGATGTATTCTATATGATGATTTGAAATGATATGATATGTAATATACAATATACAAAATGGTATGGAAATGATCTATGGTGTACACATAAAATGATATGGGAATTATGCTTTTAAAGTGAAATGATTATGGATGGATGTATGCTTTGCACGTAATGGATTTTGTATGTTCCTATTTATGCTTATAATGATGTGGAATGATTTATGCAATGAAATGTAAAAAAATTATTGTGATGTTATTTATGAGATGATATGGATGATTAATGAAAGATATAATGCAATGGTCATGTTTTGTATGATGTGTGTTGATGATGCAAGTGAGATGTTTTTTTAAGATGCTTAGAATAACAAATATTATTATCCTAAACATATTGAATGATAATGTAATGTATGTGATGCATTTAATGTGATGTGATGCAATGATATGTTAATATAAAGTGGTATGATGATGCTTTATGTCAAATGAATGCAATGTGGGAGATGATCTTATAATGTTATGCGAGTATGTATGTAATGGATTATCTATAATGCTTATGTACCTATTATATATGATTATGCAATAGGTGGTAATGGTTATGAAATTTTTATGCAAATGAATGTTATGCAATGACTGATGTGATGAATGCAATGTGGTGCAAAAAATGGATGCAATGCAATGAGAAAGGGATATGCTAATTTATGAAAAATTCTTATAATACCATGTTTATATGATGATGGAAATATGATGCATATGTTTCCTATATGATACATTGATGCAATATGTTAATGATTTGTGGATGCAGGATCAATGACAATGATGATAGTGCTAATGATCAACTGTCATAGTACCTTTGTTAGTGCGGTGAGCAAGAAGGAATAAAAGAGAAGAAGTCAGTTCAACAAGACACAAGATGATGAATATGCAAATGATGATGATTACTTGCCAAGGAATTGGGTTTTTTAAAGGGCCAAATTTATTATGTTTGATAACACACGAGGTACGATGCATCAAGGTATAGAAAACTAGGATAGCGTTGTAACTTGTGTGATGAACTTTGACTTGACAAATAGATAGGAGTATCCTTGTTCACACCTAACATATGGAAACCTTGCTAGGATGCACTTTAGAAGTTTCAAACACCTCATACCAAAACACGGAAAGGTATAACCTATCAATACAATAGTCAACAAGTTGCCCAAAACCTCCTCCATACATACCTAACAAAGCAAGTATTTGCCAAGGTTATATTACAAGGATGTCCAACAAGCACAACAGACAAAAGATAATGATCATTTCCCCATTCCTATTTCTCTAAATCCTCTATTCGTATATCATCGATAATTCCTTGGAATGAGCGCGATAAGATAAGTCAAAAGGATAAAGACAAAGTAAAAAAACAAGCTAATGTTCTTCAATACTGCTAACCAAAAGGGGATGTGTTTTTAAGGATAAGAACCAAAACTATTTCCAAAAGATAATGCCTATTGTAGGAAGGAAACATCCAAGGACATGTTAGTGGATGGTGGCATGCCATTTCATTTATCCAAAGTGTTATTTCAAATTATTGATATGGGACCAATTGGATGATAGGTTATTGACGCAAAGAGTTGACCATCTTGTTTACGTACTGACTTAGACCTAAGACTTGACATTTTGAGTTTTCACTTTTAGCCTACCAGACTTGTTTCTGATTATCTTACCAAAGATTGAGGATGATGATCATTTATTATGAATGATGTTATTGTAGGTGTAAGCAAGGTGAGATGGATGGATTTTTTCAAATATTTGGATGTTTTTGACGTTTTGCAATGTTTTGAGTTAGTTTGGTATTTTTTGAGATTTTCAATTTTTTTTGGGTTTTATGAGATTTTGACCAAGAGACTAACCTAAAGACCTATTGTAGGGGCCTCAATGGCTGATAAAAAAATTATCCTTGCCTATGTTATACACCCAGAGACCACGTAGTTCAACTGATGACTTGACCAATTTATAGATGAAAATATGCATGTTGAGATGTTAGTTTATTATGACAAACTCCTAAAGGACTGACCTAAGTGTCTCGAGGGATGATCAAAGATCAACCTTGCCTACATTCAAGGCTTAGAGACCCGTAGTTCGACAAGATGACTTCATTTTTTACTTTTGACTAAATTTTTGACCTATTTTGGAATTTTTTTATATGTTATGATGTTTTTGAATTTTTTGATGTTTTGATGTTTTTGGATTTTCTGATATTAGGACTTTAAGAATATACATGAATATGATTCGATGAGATCATGGCCCCATTGTGATGCAATAGACTACTTTGATAAAGGCAAGACAATTTGACCTTGAGGATGGGCCAAGTAGTTCTAGGAGGGATCATGATATGAAAATAGGACCAAGCTATGATGCAGATGTCAAATGGATGATGGATGGTGATCTGAATGCGATGGATGATGAAAACGTAATGGATGGATGATTGAGAACAAGCCATAAAGATCCTAGTGGATGGAAAGTGCTTATTTACACAAGGTGCCTATTTGCCATGTTTTCACCAAGGTACTTGTCCAAAGTGCCACCATAGTGGTTTTCACTAGAGGACGATTTTTTTCTCTTTACTATTTTTTATCCTTTTTCTAATTTTTTTTGGATTTTTTTCTTTTTTTTTCTTTTTTTGTTGTTACCAAGATGCCTATTTTCTAGGTTTTCTCTGAAGTAATCATTTTTTTAGGACATTTTCTAATTTTTTGGATTTTTTGGTGGTATACCTTGAAAGATTTAGGCATACAACTTTTTGAGATGAGAGCTATTCATGGGCTCTTACAGAGGTTCCCCTTTGAGTGTTGATAATTGATATTCCCCTGACTTATAAATTTCTATGATAACAAATGGTCCCAACCAATTGGGTTCAAATTTTTCTTTGCTGCTTGGGTTTGGGACATTCTTTTGATTCTCCTTCAACACTAGTTCTCTGACTTGGAAAGTCCTGCTTCTAATTTTCTTATTATAGATCCTTTTGAGTCTATTCTGATAGACTTGCAAATGATTTAAAGTTTCTATACACCACTCATCTAGTAGCTCTAGCTCATTTAGTTTGGATACTCGATACTCTTCATCTATGATGAGGTTTTGCAGTGATATCCTGAGTGATGGGAGCTCAATCTCAATGGGAAGTATTACTTCTGATTAGTAGACCAAGGAGAAAGGGGTGGCATCGGTGGGTATGTAGATACTAGTTCGATAGGCCAAAAGGGCAGGATTAAGTTACAAATTCCATTCATGGCTTGGGTCATTGACTGTTTTCTTGAGGATTTTCAAAATGGTTTTTTTTGTAGCTTCTACTTGGCCATTGCCTTGGGGATAGTATGGGGTGTAGAAGCGATGTTGGATTTTTAATTTTTCACATAAGTTATAGACATCCTAATTCTTGAATGGTGTCCCATTATCTGAGATAATGGCTTGTGGAACACCATAGTAGAAAATGAGATAGTTCAGGATGAGCTTTGATATTTTCTTTCCAGTTATATATGTCATGGGTATGGATTCCACCCACTTAGTAAAGTACTTTGTCGCGGTTATGATGAATTTGTGGCAATTAGATGAAGTGGGAGTGATTTTTCTAATGAGATGGAGTCCCCACTACGAAAAGGGCCATGGTGTCATGATGGGATGAAGCTCTTGAGCTAGAGCATGGACGAGGTCCCCATACTATTGACATTGTAGAAACCTTCTGACATAGTCATGTGCTTCTCTTCCCATTGTAGGCCAATAATACCCCATCCTCAACAATTTATTGGCTAAATTCATTCCACTCAAGTGTGAACAAAAGATACCATTATGTACTTTAGTTAAAGTAGTCAATGCCTCCTTAGCATTTAAGCAACATAGTAGGGTTCCTTCTATGATCCTTCAATATAGGGTATCTCCTAGGATAATGAATCGGTATTCCTTTTTTACAAAGTTTCATTTTAGGTTTGAAGGTAAGTTGGTGGGTATGAATCATATTCAAAGGTATGTATAAATGTCGTGGTACCAAGGATCACTAGGACCAATGATTTCACACACGAATTTTGATTCTGGTACCTTGAATTTGGGCACGAGAAGTTGTTCTATCAGGAATTCATATTTTGGAACATTGTGAGGGATATCTAGTAAGGACCCAATTGTTGCCATGGTGTCTGTTGCTATGTTGTTGGCTCTGTGAATCTGCTCAAATGTAATTTCGATGAATGATTCTCTGAGAGTCTCCACCAATTTCTTGTATGGAGTGAGCTTATAATCTTTAGTTTGGTAATCATCATTCACTTGGTTTATTATCAATTGGGAGTCTCTGTATACTTTGAGAGCTATAATGTTCCACTACACTACTATTCTGAGACCTATGGTTAAAGCCTCGTATTCTGCAATGTTATTGGTTCAAGGAAATGACAACTTATAGGACCTTGGTATGCAATCCCCTAGTGGGGTGATAAAGAAGATGTCGACTCCTGATCCATGCTATGTGTATGAGCCATCAAAGTAAAGTTTCCAATGGTCAGCTATGTTGAGATTGAAAATAGATTCGTCTAGAAATTATGAGACGAGGGGATTCTTTGAATAGATTGGTGCTTCTACAAGTTGATCTATGATGACTTGGCCTTTGATTGTTTTCCGATCCACATATTAGATGTCATATTCTAATAGTATCATCACCCATTTGGCCATTCTTCCTATGAGCATTACTTTTGACAATAAGTACTTGAGGGGGTCAATTTTGGCGATTAGTTTTATTTTATGTGCCAACATGTAATGTCTGAATTTATGTGATGCAAAAACTACTACTAGACATGCTTTCTTGATGAATGAATAGTTTAGCTCATTCCCCACCATTGTTTTGCTGATGCAATAAATTGCCCTTTCTATTCCATTTTCATCATGCTAAGCTAGGAGAGCTCTAAGGGCTACTGTTGTTGATGACACAGAGAATTAATGTTTTTCTTGGGATTGGTGGAATCTTCACACTTGTTATCCCATTTGTACACTACTCCCTTGTGAAGTAGGTGAGAGTATGGGTTCTGTTTGCCCACCAACTATGTTATGAATCTTCAAATGGATTGAAGCCTCCCTTGGAGACCTCTTAATTTATTTAATGTTTTTGGTGCCTCCATCTCAAGGATTACTTTTAGCTTTGATAGATCTACATCGATACCTCTCATTGACACTATATATCCTAACAAATTTCTTGATTGTATGCCAAAGACACACTTCTTTGGGTTTAATTTGACTTTGTACTCCTCCATCCTGTCAAAAATGGGAGTTAAGGTTGCTATGCGATCCTTTCTCCTTTTGGATTTGGCTATAATGTCATCAACATAATCTTTGATTGTCTTATGGATCATTTCATGGAAGATTAATTTCATGGCCCTTTGGTATGTTGCTCTTGCATTCTTTAAGCTGAATGTCATCATACTCTAGCAGTAAGTCCCCCATGGACAAGTGAAATTTGTTTTATGTTGGTCATATGTAGCTATCATGATCTAATTGTACCCTGAGAATCCATCCATTAGTGAAAAAATTTCATGTCTGGCTTTCATATCTACTATCATGTCAATTTTTGGAAGTGGGAAGTCATCTTTCAGACATGCTTTATTCAAATCTTTGAATTCTATGTAGATTATGATGCCCCCATTAGGTTTTGAAACAAGCACCAAGTTTGACACCCATTTTAGATAATCTATCGGTCAAATGAATCTTGCATCTAGTAGCTTTTTTAATTATATTTTGACTAATAAGGTGATTTGAGGGAGCATTTTTTGAAGCTTTTATTTGATAGGCTTTGCTTCTAGCTATACTACTAAGTGGTGAACCATGATTTCTAGATCAAGGCCTAGTATGTCACCATATCTCCATGTGAAGTTTATCTATCTTTCTCTTAGGAAGGCTGCTAAGAGCTTGATTGTTCCTCTAATAGTAATGACTCCACATAGAATGTGATATGCAGGGTTTCCTCTATTCCCAGATTGACTAGATTGAATCTTTTTGCTAGGACTGCTAATTTTTCTTGATCAATAGCTCTAAAAGGAAGATTGAATCCCTCATCCTTGGGTGCCTTGAAGAGGTTTTCACCATTGGATGTATCCTTTCTTTTCAATTTTTTTCTGGTCAAAGAGTGCCATAGTGTGGTTTTCACTCAAGGACTTAGATATTATTCTTAATTTTTCACTTTTTGATTGAGGGATTCAATTGTTTCCCTATAATAGGCATGCGTATCTAGCTCAATTATGAACCCTACTTTGTGATCCCCATATGGAATGTTTTCCCCTAGTCCCATGAATTCTAAGAGCACCTCATCATTTTTGAATGTATCAATAACTGGTGGTCCTCGATGGTTGTAGTTGATGAGTTGGGGGTATACTAGGTAGATATCATGATTTTGGTGGTCTGATTCAAAAGATAGGGTGCTAATCATGTAAAAAGTGGTATCCTCAAATAGCCTAGGTAAGTTAGTCATGGGATCCTCATCATCACTACTACTACAGGCACCGATTATGTGAAATGTGAAGTTATCTATGATGAGACTTGTAGATACTAGTAAGCATAGTTTTGTTGTAGTTGGCTGAGGAGGATTATTAACCGTTCTAACTAAAGGACTTCAGCCACGTATTGTTATACTCAGAGGGGTACATCTAAGGCCAAGATTTTTTATCATTCACTTCTCTAGAATGATAGGTATTATAAGCCCATCATCTTTTTTTCCAAGTCTATTTCTATCATAGCCCATTGTGAGCATCATTTGTAGACCCTTGCTTCTATCATCCATTGGTAAATCAACTACTAGTCTCTCATCTTAATATAGCAGATGAGATGGATCTGCCTCAATAAATTCTTGTCCAAGATCTCCCCAACTTGTGAAGTTGGGATAGTCTTTAGGAGACGTTTGAGATGTGGAGGCTTCATTTTCTTGTGGACATCCCCATGATCTAGGAGATTGTGGTAACTCTCCTACTACAAAATAATTTTTAGGGAGCTTGTAGTTTTCAAAACCGTTATCTTGGATGATGACCTTAATGTTTGAGATAGTGGGCATGGTGGGAGTGATGGGTGTCTCTGTTGTAGAAGTTGATGCGAGAGTGGTGGGGTCAATGTATGGTGTAGATGGACCCTCATCATTTTTTGGTACTTGGGGAATTTTATAGTACTTTGCTTCAAGGCTTTTGCAATAGGAGAATGGTTTGGGATCTTGATGGATGGTAACTTCTTGTCCTTCATGTGTAAATTTCACACATTGATGGAAAGTTGATGCTACTACTTTTATCGAATGAATCCATGGACGTCCCAAAAGGATGTTATAGGGAAATTTAAGGTCCAAGACCTGACAAGTGGTTTCCATGATAGCAAGCCCTACTTGAATAAGGAGTTTGATCATGCCTTGGGATACTATTTCTTGATCATCATATGCTCTTATTGTGATACCCTTTCCATTGTTGATAGAATCTTTTGAGATTTTTAATTGTTTGATGAGCTTGAGAGAACATATATTCAAGCCTGCACCTCCATCCACCAAGACCCTTTTGAATTTTCTTTTCTGTACTATAACTTTTAAGTGGAGCGCATGGTTGTGAGATGGTTGAGCAGGGAAACCTTGGTCAGAGAATGTGACAAGATTTGGCGTAATGATATTTTTGACCATAGCTTGGAATTGTTCTACATCAAGATATGCAAGGACAGTGGATGAATCCAATGCTTCTTATAGGATTTTCTTATGGGAAAATGAGAGTTTTAGCAACTCTACGATGGAGATTTGCGTTGGCATTCTTTTGAGCTGATCCAGGATGTTATATCCATTAGGGATAGATCTAGATGTAGAGACTCTGTTTGGCTGGGATGATCTTGCAATGGTAACTTTTCCACCTCTTGTGGTGACTCCACAATCGACATGCGTGCCTTTGATGGTGATGATTGTGCAATATTTATCTAGGGAGGTGACGACAATTTCATACATATGATTCACATTTGTGTGGGTGCCTTTCTCCTTATTGGTGTTATTATTCCCTTTATTTCCATGGTTAGGCATCAGATTTGTGTATATCTTAAGGTCTTAGTTTCCTATTGGTTGTTCCACTTTTATAATTTTTTGATTGCTGAGATCTTGAATTATTTTTTTTAGCCTCATACAACTGTTCAAGGTATGCCCTTTGATTTTATGGAAGTCACAAAGTTGATTCTCATTATACCAAGAAGGTTTTACATCCGGTTCTTGGTAATTGTCATAGGTGGGAGCTTTGATGAGTTTTTCATTTATCCGCTTCTTCATGATGACTTCAAGTGGTTCCCCCATAGCGGTGTACTTTTGCTTGGGGTAATTCTTTTTCAGTTGGGGTGGTCCCATTTGATCATTGACATTGTTAATTACTAGATTTTTGTTTGGTTGTTGTGTGGCTTGATGATTGTTTTGGTGTTGGATTTGGATTTGTGGTGTGGGTGTATTTTGGCATGGGGCATTGATGACTACCTTAGCATCAATGACACCATCATTAGTAAAAAAAAATTTCCTTTCCCACATGCAAGGTTTATCTTTGTAATTGGTGGGTGGGTGGTTGTTTTGTTGTTTGGGGTATGAAGTTGATCTTGTAGGTTGTGTCATAAGGGTTCATTCGATGTTGAGCACCTTGGAGATCAACTGGTCATATGTGGTGATCCCTTGTACCTTGAGATGAAATTACAAGAGGCCGTCAAGGTTGGATATAATGGTGCAAACTTATTGTTCCTCAGGCATGGTCCATTTGCTCCGATTGGCCTTGGATCACCATCATTGTAGGAATGAAGTGAATGATTCATTCTTTCCTTGTTTTAGAGCTGAGAGTTCTTCTAGACTAACATCCATTGCAATGTTGCATGCATAAATTTTAATGAATGCATCTATAATTTCTTGGAATTTTTTGATGCCTATAGGTAGGCGAGAAAACATTCCATGGTGTGGCTAGCCAAACTCCTAGGAAATAGTTGCATAAGATAAGTATTGTCATATGCAACTTCCATGCAATGAACTTGAAATTCCCTGATGTGATCTTTAGGGTTTCCTGTCCCATGATATTTGTAAAACTTGGGGATCTCAAATCCCTTGGGGAATGGCTTCATCACAAGGATCTTGTCAAATGGATAGGGACACAAGTTTCTTGGTGTTTTTGTGGTTCACCCTGATTGAAGATCTAGCACTTGTTGCGAGAGCAACCTGATTTGTGTCGTTATGTCATTTTGCGGATTAGGGGGTGGGATGAAGGTGTTATAGGGGTGTTTCAATTGTGGGTTAGATGGGTGGGTTGGTTGGTGTATTATTTGATGGTATTTGTACATTTTTTTGAGCCAGGTATGCTTGCACTTGCTATTTTATGAACAATGTTTGTTGTTGATCTTGTTGTTGTTGTGCTAAGATTGATTTTTGTTGTGCTTGTTGTTGTTGTGCTAGGATTTCCTATTGTTGTGCTTGTTGTTGGGCTGATTCCTACTACTCTTGATATTATTTTATTTTTTGTTGATATTCCTATAGTTTCACTACCTGTTTTTGTGCAAGAACTTGTGCTTGTGCTTGTGCTTGTTGTGCTTGATATTGGGTGTGCACTTGAGCTTGGGCTTGGGCTTGTGCCTCTTGTTGTTTCAATAGAATTTGGGCTTGGGTAGCCTTTTGTGCTTGTAATGAAGTTTGGGTTGCTTGAGCAGCTTGTTGTGTTGTTGTTGTTGCAATAAGTCCTAGAATTGTGTGGCCTATTGCACTTGTAATGTGGCTTGCGCTACTTGGGCATCTTGCACAACTTGAGTGGCTTGCTGAGTAGCTAGTTGGGAAAATTTTTGTTTTTTCACTTGTAGGAATCCCTTTTGATAAGCAACTTGTTGAGTTGCTTACAATGCCATGTTGTATTGCCTTGATATGCTGGAAGTTGGTGGCGGTGGGGGTGGTGGTGGATTTGGAATGGCGTTTGTGGTGGTGGTGAGTGTTGATGTCGTGTTGGTGATTTGAGTGGTGGATGGTGCTATTGATGTGGTTGGTCCTTGAGAGACCATGCTTTGAGATGCTAGGGGGTGGTTGATGATGTCATGATTTCTTGTGTAGTTTTCATTTGTTGTTGCGATGTTGATGAAAATTTCAAAAAGTTTGGCATGATGTTTTGATTGATATTTGGGATGGTGGTTTGATTGATACTTGGTAAAGGGGGGAGCCCTAATCCAAGGAGCGGTGTGGATGATGATGTAAATGGAAGAAGTGGTAGAAATGTGAGGGGTGTGATTTTAAAAATTCCCCCTAGTTTGAACATGTCCCCCTCTCATTGTGAAGTTAGGGGAAGAGAAGTTTGAGGTGTTGCGTGGAAGGATGATAATGATGGATCATTAGGATTATGGAAAGTGAGAGGAGCATACTTATGTAATGGATTTTGGGGTGTGTTTTTTTCCAAAATGGTATTTGCCTCTAAGTATTGATTATTAACAAGGGGGTGTGTTTGAATAGCATTAAGAAATGCATTTCCCTTATTGACATTGGGTTGGGTTGGAGCAAAAGATGTCGTGATTTGTGGAATGTTTTGAGTGATGTTTTGGGATGGGGGTGTAGATGAGATGGGGATGGTGGATGAGATTGGAGGTAAAGATGTCTCCACTATAGTACTCATGTCGAAATTAGAAGGTAATTTGGCACCTTTTTTTGCTAGTTCAAGCATGTATAGTGAAGGGTTAAGCCTCATCATGATGTTGATGATTTTATGGTTTTCCGAATTTTGGAGCATTTCAGTTATTTCATGTGACATCCCAAAGGTAAGATCTTCTCCTTGGGTTTCATCTTGTGGGTTTTGAGATGACGAGATAGTCAAAGGATTGCTTGATTTGACTGGATTCATTTTGACATTCATTTGGCTTAGATCACTTGAAGCGGGTGTTTCTTTGTTGGCTTCAATGTTCTTGTATGAGATCTAGTTTGAACCATAAAACAAGGATCAATTTTCAAGAATATGGGAGATGAATCTCTTAATTCCTTGGGTTGATCTTTACTTTATGTAGGAAATTTTAGGATATCTTAAGGATCAAAAGGTGATATGATGATGATGCAAGAGATGGATGATGTGGATGTTTTTATCTTTTCATAAATCTTGAGGGGAATGCTAGGCTTTTAGGACTTTTGGATATGTTTCGGATTTTTATTTTTTTATTATTTTCTCTTGGGATTGTCCTTGATTTGATTGATTTTGGTTTTCTTTGATTTGAACAAAAAGACCCTAAAATGTTGGATGATTTATCTAAGGGGTAGTTTTTCTCAAAGGATGATAATTTGAATATGTGTAGGGAGAAGGATACATCTACCCACACCTATTCAAATAAGATGATAATTTAACCAAGCATATGTAGAAGGATGCATCTACATATACCTAGATAACACAAGATGGTTTGATAATTTTGACTAAGTATATGCAAAAGGATGCATCTACACATACCTAGCCAAAGATGATTTTGATAAATATTTCAAGGAATTTGTCTCAAGGACTTGATGATTTTGATTTTTTCCAAAAATCATAGCATGAAGGATAGTTTCGAGATTTCTCAAGCGGTGATGATGAGATGATTTTTGTTTTGATTGTTTGAAGGATGGATGAAAATATATTTTGATTTCTTTTGATCCTAAGATGAACCTAAAAGGACACTCTTAATACCTAAACCTCGGAATTGAAGAACATGCAATGCTTCTATAGACCTTTATAACCAAGAAGTAGTTCAATTTGAGCATACATTTCTGGATTTTGAATCAAGGACTTTCGTTTTGGGGATTTGAATTCTTAAAAAATCGTGAGGTTTCAACACATATGAGAGTTCATTTTTTTTATCTTTGCTTAGTGGCTTTATTTTACCACAAACACTTTCTTTGATTAGGTTTCCAAACTAGATGTCCAATGTCTTAATTTCTTTGAATCCCACAAAGTATGTTATGTGGAAATTTGATAAATTCAAGGCAAAGGTTACCTATTGTTTAACTTTAGTAGACAAATTGAGATGTAATCCAATTTTTTAGAAACCTCTATGGATTTGAATCCCAAGCGAAAGAAATAACACATGAATTGAGTCAATTGTATTTGTCTCCTAAAGGGTTTGAAATTTTGACGATGATGTTAAGTGTTTGTTTCCAAATGTTTTCGAACAAGCAAGGTGTTTTGACTCATAAGAAATATAACATCGTATCTCAATTTGTATGTTCTTCTTGGTGGGCTTGCCTCATGCCCTTCGTAGTAGAAGAGATGATTTTACATGCAACCAAGGAAAGAGTATAAAGGTATGTTAAGAATGAAGTCTTAACCTCTATACTTTAACCAAGATCGGACATGGAAATTAACTTCTTGGAATCTAGTTCCAATGCACCACTTTGATAAACTTGTTGAATGGACTAGTTGGCCACTACAAACAAGGGTTTTAATTTGGAATTTCCATTCATGTAGATTGACCCATATGGTAATAGTCCCTTTTCAGATCCATCTCGTCGAAGCCAATCACATGATATTGGCGTTTATTCCAATACCCACATTTATATCCCTGTTGGAAATACTCTTGGCTTTAGAGTGTTACTGGTTGAGTCGTTCCCTTGGGTGAGTACATTTTCCCCAAGGAAGGCCCTCTAAGATAAACAAAAGCAAGCAAAGACAATATCTATAACCCGTTCAATCTTTGTTTGCAACACAAAGAAAGAGAATGTATGCAATAATGCTCTACTCACACTTGCACAATTTCTTGTTCAATTTTTAAACCCAAAATGAAGTGTGGAGGTGATTGGTTTATCTTAACCTAAAATCACAAAAAAGTCCTTTTGATTCTCAAGATCGCTATAAAACGTAAGAGAAGTGCATACATCCTTTTTTAACAAAGTTAGCTTAAGTAAGCCATCATGAAGACAAAGTTGCACTTGTTCATTTTAGAGCCACAAAGCAATTGTGAATTATTTTTAAAGCACCAAAGGAAAAATGAGAGTTGTTTTGTTCAATTGTTAACCAAAAAAAAACTCTAGTAAGTTGTAGTCCTAATGTTCATTTTAAGCCTTTGTAAAAAAATTGAAAAGATTATTTTTAAAAGCCCAAACGAAATTAGTATCCTAAGCAAGAATAAACAACAGTTTCATAAGAGTGTTAAGAAAACACTAAAGTATTTAAAAACACTTTGATTTTGTGAAATACCATCATCATGCTTCTCTTTCTTTTGTATTTAATTGATCCAACCTACAAGAAATAAAATCAGTCAAATTTTACAAAACACAGAGGTTAAAAGGAAGAAAACAAAAGATAAGCTCATCATTTGACAAAAAGTATGTGCTAAAATGAAATTCCAACTTTTTACTCCCAGCCAATGGTGCAACCTGTGACTGCATCGCATTTTGATTTCTTTAGTGGTGTTGTATAGCACCACTTACTACTCAATGATACTTTGTACCTAGACCAATGAGATCAAATGTGTTGCCCTTTTGCTCAATGTCACTGTTTAAAATTCAAATTCAAAATTTTTAGGCGGGATGGCTAAAGCATTGCAGTTTGATTTTTCAGCAGTGCTCTATGGCAACGCTAGAGAGCTAGTGGTGCTAAAACAACGACATTGAGCTTCCAGGGTTGGAATTTTCCTATGCACAAAAACAAAAATGTGGAATTTTTAGAAAAATGTGATTAATAACGAGATTATGCCCTCCTTCTAGTGCCAAATGTGTGAACCCCAATCCAAATACCTGCAAAACAATAAGAACAAACACATTAGATGATAGAATGCAAGCAAGAACAAGGATTCCCCATGAAATCCATTTAAAAAGTTCAAATTAGGAAAAGAGATCAAGAACACAATAAGAAAACAATAAAAGAGAAATGGAATCCTAATTAACCAAGCAAACTCTTGATCCCATGGGGGAATTGGTGCCAATTTGATGTGAAAATTGGCCCTTACCCAATTCCTATGATGCAAGCTTGATGAATGTTGATGAATGATCCACTTTGATGAAGGATAGTGAGTGCTCTAAGCTAAAAACCTGCTAAGAACTAAGAACTCAATGATATTGGGTGAAAATGGCTAGAGATTTGGGTATAGTAACTTCGCATAAATTATGGATGATCAAATCAGGAGATTAGCTCCTTATTTATAGGTGAGATTGAAAGATGAATGTCCAAAATATAGCAATGTGGGACTAAAATTCATCCAATGGAAAGATGCCACTTATCAACCCATGAGTGGATGGAGGATGTGCAAGTTTTGAGGATTGTGCCAATAAATGCCTATTTTTGGATTTTGAATTTGTTGAAATGGCATGGAAGAGGGAAGAAAGAATGCATTGAATTCCACTTGGATCAATGAAAAGGACATGTAAGAGAGAGTAAATGCCTTGTTGGATGTACATGCCAACTTGGATTTTGAATTCAAACTCAAAAAATATTCCAAAAAGATGCCTTGTTGACGAAAGTAGAGATTTAATAAATCAATTAAATCTATTTTCATGTGCAAGTGGTAAATGCTAGAGGATGGGACATGAGAGGAGATTAAATTAATGAAAGTTAATTAATTTAATGAAGGGGGTTAAGTGATGTGACCTATTTGACTTAAATTTGTGGATTTATTTAAATCAAATAATGAGAAGAATGTGACAAGGGATTAATTAAATAAAGATTTTGATTTATTTAACTAAAAGAGATGATGTTAGATTAAACTAAATAAGGTTTTAATTTATTTAAAATTTAATAGATAGAATTTAGAGATTTAATCAAATAAAATTAATTATTTAATTAAATAGGATAATTAGATTAAAATGACTAATTTAATTATTGAGAAGGGGTGACTTAATTAGATAACTGGTTTATTTAAATAAGAGAGGATTATTGATGAATTTAATCAGATAAGGGAATTTGATGAAATGGTTAGACCGAAGGGTGATTCAGGATGAAATGATGTTAGTGGTCAGGATCATATGCACAATGTCAATCGGTACATTTTACGTGTCTACAAGAAGCACAAACTATTGAGGGGAAATTGTTGAGACTGTGCATGTATGGCCTTTTTCAAAATTTTATTTCTTTATATTATCATTTTGAATGAAACACTATCTTGCGAGCTATATCTGGGTAGTTTATGTAGTGGATTTCTATGATTTATGCTTGTATGGTGGAGTAGTGGCTTAGGAAAATTAGACTATGTCATTGGAATTCTTTGTTTTATTGAAAGTTGTTATTTTGTTGTGCTATGTTGTATTAGGAGGAAGAGTTTATGTGATTTTTGAAATATTGTTCTGTTACCCATAAGAAATTTTTATGTTTGATCAGACCTTAATGAACACTACCTACAAAAAGATTTGAAAGTCTACATTGTGCTTGAAGTTAGCCTTTGTTTTTTTCCGAAAATGATGGTTTGTGGTGTTATGTATCTATTTATATCAATCATAGGAATGATTTAGGTTTGAAATGTTGGAAAAGCTTTTGCCGATCACCTTTTATGTTTTATGTTTACATTTCCTTCTCCCCTTATCTGAAAACCTTAAAGAAGAGTTAGATTTCTATAAAAAACCTGGAGGTATTCAATGAGACACGATTTGTCCCCCGCTTGTTAAATTTCCCATAAGACTTTCAGAAAGGCACAAAATTTGATGATCAATAGTTCTTTTTCTAGCATGCTAGATGGGACAAAAATTTTCCAAACACCTGATTAGAAGTCAAAATGATTTCTTGAATTAGGCTAAGGAAGGAAATTGGAAGTGTCATGCCCAGAGTCCAAACAAGAGAATCCTGAAGAGGTCACTTCCAGTACTCTCAGTTGTCTCAATCCCTAGAAGGAGAAGACTTACAAGTTATGTATCACTTGTAAGGATTAATAGAGTGAGAAGTCAGAACCCAGTATCTAGACATTTATCTACTCCACTCAGAGGCTTAAACATCCAAATAAGATTACCTGTATATCCAATTCATAGGAATCTTCTCTCTGTCACTCACGTACCTCCCCTTGCTCCTATAAATTTCATAATATGGGATAGTGGTAGTATAGTACAACTACCTACACCCCTAGATGTATGGCCTGATATACCTACTATCACGTTTAAGGCTATTCCAAGATTCTCTAGAGAATATTTCAAAACCCCTGTTGACTGTGGTTTTGGCACAACAACATGCAAACATAATATTGCTATTTTGCTTCTCCTAAAAGAGAAAGGCAACACATGGATGCCTTAGCTCCCAAGGTCCTTGTAGTTGGTTCTCAATTGTGTTGATGTTACTCAGTGGTCAATGCAAATAGTAATATTCAAGGGGCCTACTGGTGTTGAAATTTTGGATTGTTATGGGGGGTAAGCATAAATTTAAATCTACTCTAGCCGAGGTTTTCAAAGAAATATAAAAAGATAGATCAGGGCTTTGGAACAAAAAAGAATGATACTTCACCCAAATTAACCAGACCTGTCACCTTCCAAGGAATTCCTAACTAAAACTACAGAACAAGATTAACTTGTGACTAACACACAACTTCATTCATTTACAGTGCTAGTTCCAACATCAGATTGCAAGTTACCACTTTAAACCAAACATAAAATAAAACCTCATTCCTTGAAAGCTTCACAAATCAAATCATTAACTTAAGAAAAACACCATTCTGAAACACAACATGAAGTAGATTAAGATCTTGTTGCTTCTATTGTTAGTGAGACAGATAAGCAACATTTACAAAGCTGGCACAATCACTAGTGTATAGAAAATCTATGGCTCCAAATTGCTTCCATTTACACTAAGGAAACTGAAAGATACATTGGTCTATTCTGATTCTAACTCCTAACTAAGAAGACAAAAGAAGCTCCTATTATAGAGAATCAGGATTAGCTTCTATCCCTCTACTTATACTGATTTCTAACTACTAGTTCTAAATATTCTAACCTAGAAACTGCTAACACTAAAAGTTCTAACCTTTACCAAGAGGCAAGAATTGCTTATATACAAAATATACCAACAAGAATGATGCACTATCCCCTTGCATTAGGTTTTTACAAAATATTTGTCTCATTGTAGGAAGATCAACTCTCAGATCTTTTGAAGAAAGTTGGTTGTGCATTCAATGTGAATCCTCATTATCCATGCTAATGAAAGATCATTCTAGAAAAGATCTATAGATATTTTGCTGCTACAACATTTACTCTTATGTCTCCATGTCTATCTTTGAAATCCCTCGCAGAGTTTCTTTGAATGCTCCAAGATATCCCGCCATTAATACTAACTGCCTCTATCAGCAGTGGTCAACATAGCTATCCTTTCAAGTCACAGTTTCTCCTTTCCTTTGGCCTCCTTCTGTCCTAGACTTCTCTACACGTTGACCATCCTCTAGAAGCACCGTCGACCCTCCTGTAGATCTGAACACCATTGCCTGAGTTGATCCCTCTTCATCTGTTCTCAAAAGAAATCCATATTATCTGCCTTCTATTAGCCTCCTCCACAGGGGTGGTCAATCAGTCAAAGGTCCCTCTAAGCTCCCTCTGATTGGATGATCATAGGCCACATAGGATTCTTCCTATTTCGGTGTGACCTTCCTTCTTCGCTAAGACTTTTTTGGCAAAGGCGTGATCCTTCGCCAAGCTTCATTTCTCTTTTGGTGAGGTTCCCTTCTTCTATCGGCAATACATCACATGGTCGGTGAGACCTCTCACCAAATTATGTCATTCTCCCTGAGCCCAATGTATTTTGGTGAGACAATCTGTAGTCACCCAGACCTTACAACAAAGACAAAATCACTCACCGAGCTCAATTTTCTATCATTGAGAGCTCATGGTGATGTCAAACCTTGGGCGAGCTCATCTTAGATTTTGGGGAGACTTTATCATGTCAAGGAGACCTCACAGGGACATGATCCTTTTCTGGCTCGGAGCTCCTACCAACAAGACATTTCAGGGTCGCTGAGACTTCTCAACAAGCTCCAATTGCTACACCGATGCCTCTTCATTTCGTTGAGACTTCTCCTGATCAATGAGACCTTATACCGAAGGTTTTATCCTTTGACAAAACTCATATTCTTAGGTGGGACCCTCCTCTGTCGGTGGGACTTCGCTCGGTCAGTGATACATTATACCGACCGAAGCCCCCTTTTGCCGAATTCTGTTGTCACCAAGACCCCTTTTATGGTCATAGCGAAATGTTCTCTTTGTTCCACATGTATCGATTTAACCTTCCTTTGTCAGGGAGATGTCACATAGTAACCTCATGTCTCAGCAAAAGCCTCTGCATTTTCACTCTTTGGTCGCTGAGACTTATTAACTCTCTTACCGAAGACACCCTTGTTAGTGAGACTGCACCCACTCACCGAGACTTCTTGGTGATGTTATCTTTCTTTTTCAATATGCAGACCCTTCCCTATTGGAAAGACTCCTGGCATTCGGTGAGAGCACATCCCGAAGAGATCAACTCCCACTGAAGTATTAGACCCTTTTTGCTAGTCGGTGAGACTTCATGAATTCGCCAAGACCTCTTGGCAGGGAGAAAACCTTATGCCGATATATGAATCCTTTTGATAGAGGTCGGCGAGACATGGAAATTTCATTGTGACCTCACTCCGGTGATGATTTCTCTTGCCGATAGGAATTCTCCAGTCGTCAAGATGATGAATGATATCTTGGAAACAGATGCTTATGTCTAATTTATGATCACTATGACATCTCTAGGGTCTTGCTGATAGGCAACACAGATGCATATTGATAGAATGCACTAGTAGTCGGCAAGACTACTGCAAGGTCTTGCCAGCCTTCATCTTCAAGGGAACTTATGACAAATTGGACTGAGGAAAGCCTTCCAAGTGAACTCACTTAGGAAATATCACCATGTGTGTGGCCTATTCCTGCAAAACAGATGCTTCCATTAGTCATCAAAAAGACATAAGATACATTATCATAAGATACACTTTGGCTTGTGATTACTTCATTGAATACATAGCAAGAAGGGAAAAAAATTAAGCTAAAATAGAACCAAAGTTTAAAAAAACCATAAGATAAACTCAAGTAGAAGACAGAAGCAACCCAAGAGCAAGGCAAATGACCCAAAACAAAGAAACCAAAAGAGAAGGGGGACCTATTTTGATCCAGATCAAAGTGGGGTGGTTATGCAAAATATCTGTCTCATTGTAGGAAGGTCAGCTCTCAGATCTTTTGAAGAAATTCAGTTGTGCATTCAATGTGAATCCTTGTTATCCATGCTGATGAAAGATCATTCTGGAAAAGATCTGTAGATCATTTGCTGCAGCATTTACTCTTATGTCTCTGTGTCTATCTTTGAAATCCCTCGCAGAGTTGCCTTGAATGCTCCAGGATATCCCGCCATTAATACTAACTACCTCTTTCAGCAGTGGTCACCATAGCTGTCCTTCTGAGTCACAATTTCTCCTTTCCTTCAGCCTCCTTCTATCCTAGATATCTCTGTACGTTGACCGTCCTCTGGAAGCACCATCGAGCCTCGTGTAGATCTGAACACTATTGCCTGAGCTAATCCCTCGTCATTGGTTCTCAGAAGAAATCCATCTTATCTACCTTCTATTAGTCTCCTCCATAGGGGCAGTCAATCATTCAAAGGTCCCTCTCAGCTCCCTTTGATTGGATGATCACATGCCACGTAGGATTCTTCTTGTTTTGGTGTGACCTTCCTTCTTCGCTAAGACATTTTGGCGAAGGCGTGATCCTTTACTGAGCTTCATTTCTCTTTTGGTGGGGTCCCCTTCTTCTATCGGCAAGACATAACACGGTCGGTGAGACCTCTCACAGAATTATTTCATTCTCCCTAGGCCCAATGTATTTTGGTGAGACAATCTATAGTCACTCAGACCTTACATCGAAGACAAAATCACTCATTGAGCTCAATTTTCTGTCATCAAGTCCTCATGGCAACATCAAACCTTGGGCTAGCTCATCTTAGATGTCGGGGAGACTTTATCATGTCGGGGAGACCTCATAGTGACATGATCCTTTTCTGGCTCAAAGCTCCTATTGGTAGGACATTTCTAGGTTGCCGAGACTTCTCAGCGAGCTCCAACTGCTACGCTGATGCCTCTTCATTTTTCTGAGACTTCTCCCGATTGGTGAGACCTTATGTCAAAGGTTTTATCCTTCACCAAAACTTAGATTCTTAGGTGGGACCCTCCTCTGTCAATGGGACTTCACTCGATTGGTGAGACATTATACCGACCGAAGCCCCCTTTTTCCAAATTTTCTTGTTGCCAAGACCCCTCCTGTGGTCATAGAGAAATGTTATCTTTGTTCCACATGTATCACTATAACCTTCCTTTGTCGGGGAGATGTCACATAGAAACGTCATGTCTCAGCAAAAGCCTTTACATGTTCACTCTTTGGTCACCGAGACTTATTAACTCTCTCACCGAAGACACCCTTGTCGGCGAGACTGCACCCACTCACCGAGACTTCTTGGCGACATTATCTTGCTTTTCCAATATGCAGACCCTTCCCCATTGGCAAGACTCCTAGCGTTTGGTGAGAGCACATCCTGAAGAGAACAACTCCCACTGAAGTGTTAGACCCTTTTTTCCTAGTTGGTGAGACTCCGTGAATTCATCGAAACCTCTTGGCGGGGAGAAAACCTTATGCCGATATATGAATCCTTTTGATAGCGATCAGTGAGACATGTAAATTTCGTCATGACCTCACTCCGGTGATGATTTCTCTCACTGATAGGAATTCCCTAGTCGCTGAGATGATGAATGATATCTTGGTGAGAAACGCCTATGTCTAATTTCTAATCACTATGACATGTCTAGGGTCTTGCTAATAGGCAACATAGATGCATATCAACAGAATGCACCGGTAGTCAACAAGACTTCTGCAAGGTCTTGTTGACCTTCATCTTCAAGGGAACTTATGACAAACTAGACTGAGGAAAGCCTTCCAAGTGAACTCACTTACGAAATATCACCATGTGTGTGGCCTGTTCCTACAAAACAAATTCTTCCATTAGTCATCAGAAGGACATAAGATACATTATCATAAGATACACTTTGGCTTGTGATTACTTCATTGAATACTTAGCAAGAAGGGAAACAAATTAAGCTAAAATACTACCAAAGTTTAACAAAACTAGAAGAGAAACTCAAGTAGAAGATAGAAGCAACCCAAGAGCAAGGAAAATGACCCAAAAAAAAGAAACCAAAAGAGAAGGGGGACCCATTTTGATCCAGATCAAAGTGGGGTGGTTATGCAAGGCATAACAACCCCTTTTGAACACCTTCATGATATAACAGAGGTATGTAAAGTACATAACTTATTAGACGAAAACATCGCGTTGAGACTACTAGCTACCTCTTTTAAGGGGAAGGCTCAAGATTGGTATTGATCTCTAACCTTGGGTTCCATCCTCTCAAAGGACCATCTCAAACAATGCCTATTTGAATGATTCATAGAAAAAGGAGACAATTCCTCATTGCTACAACAACTAATTACCATCAAGAGGGCTCCACAAGAAGCCATGAGCAATTTGAACACTAGATTCAACAATACCTAGCAAAGGATCCCCGTAAGTGCTCAACCCTAGACCGTGATGGCATTCATGTTCTATTTGAAGGCCTTTAACCCTGATATCACAATAATGATAACCTCCATGGGAGGGGATAACCTCCTCGACACATATGAGTTGGTGCTACATGTAGAGAATAATTTGATCAATGCCGAAAAGCTTCAACCTTGGCCACCAATGGTAGTGTTTGCAGAAATTTTCCATGGCCATAAGGAAGAACCCACTCTAAGCACTCCTACAAAACAATTTCTTGGTGTTCCAAATATCAATAGAAAAATTGAATCCTAAATACTTAGCCAAGGTCTTATGCTCAAAATCAAAGGTTGATTTGGCCAACTAACAAGATTCAGTCAAAGACTGAGATCTTCTACACTTCTGGCTCCATAGAACAAAGGTGGGTCAACCTATATAATGCCTTAAAACTTAAATGCAACTATACCTAGACATTGCCTTTTATAACAGATAAATTCCAATGATAATATACCAAGGAAAGCATTGATAACTTCAAATCTAGCTACATTCTTAGTAACTCAACACTCACTCAGCAATTGGGAAGTAGGACTCAACACCAAACAATAGGGATTAAAATGATTTTGAATTTAAACTTGTTTTTGAGGTGCATAAAACTGAATGATAGACTAGTGCCTAATTCTGGGCCATGAAGTCAAATTTATGAAGATAATTCATTAGTAAATAACGTTCAACTAGTGGATTCACAATTATTAATGCATTACATCAATAAATTATCTCTTGTTATCAATCAAATTCTTTTATAAATCCAACCTGCACAGTTCAATCATAATTATCTGCTCAAAACATTTAACCATTTCATTGAAATAGACTCATAAGCAGATAAAATAATCTCATGATATTGAGAATCCAAACTCAAATATACTTGGTATTATTGAACTTGAATGACTGAAAAATGTACAAATTTGGAGACAATGTGAATATATTTCATGAATGTGCAAACACTTTGAAGGCATTCATGAATTCCCTGCACAAACTAGCTAATATTTTCTCATGAAATCTAAAATTAAAGGTTACAAATTCAAAAATGACTCAAAACTTAACATGTTTATATACCCATCCCAATCTAGAACCTCAGAACTAGAATAATGAGAGAAGAGAAGAAGATATAGAAGAATAAATAATTCCATAAGAATGATTTGAAATTGCCATCTAGAAAATCTATCACCATTGACCAACAAATCTACAAAGCCTCTCTCCTCTCTTTGTAAATTGAATTTTCCTCTCAACTTTCCTTTTTTCAAGTTGTTCTTCAACAAAAAATAAGCCCATGTGAGTAAATTCCATCAAATTCACTAAGTCGTGTAAAGATTTCTCCTTGCTCATGTTCATTTTTGTACTCTTTGTTGTGTTTCCTTTACTTTATTTCCCAACAAAGTAAAATATTTCCCATTTGCACTTTACACATTCACATGCATTGTTTTATCTTTATCAGATAAAATTCTCCATTAAAATGTTTACCTTTTCAGATGCAATTTTATCTCCCATCACATAAAACATTTTACCTAGGAAATTAAGATATTTATCCACAAACTCCACCTTTCACCCATTTGCCTTTCATTTACCCGTGGCTCTTTATTCTTCACCTTATAATGAAGGTCTTGAAATTTGAGGTGGGCCCCTTTTCTCCTTGCTATTTAAAATATTTTTCGCATAATATTTCATTTCAATTTATCAAAGTGAAAGCTTTCCATTTGAAAAACTTATCCTCAAGCAAATGAAACATTCACTTTCTAGCCCACCTTTATTTACTATTCATGCCCCATCATTTTAAAAGTTTTGCTTTGAAAAAGAAAATGAATGCTTTAATACTTCCATCGGACTTTATTTGAGAAAATAAAGTTGTGCCCACCATACACCCTCCTTTTCTCTCCATCCCCACAAAAATTAACATACGAGCACCTCCAACCTGTGAGCCAACTGGGTGAGGCTAAGATTTTCCCACATTTCCATCATTTCATTTTAAAGTCTTTCACTTTAAAATAAAACATTTACTCACCCCCTTCAAATGTCCATTTAAAAATATTGGAGAATTTCTAGATATTTATCAGGTGTCTTATTTTTACAAATTCATCTTGGACCCACATTCCCTTGCCTTCTCGCTGATTCTGTGGGAATTGAAGAGCCGTTAATAAAATTCCTCGAGCTAGTGGGAAAGAAATTATCACCAAGAAATTTTAATTTTTTTCAAAAAAATTTCCCATTTAAAATGGAAAGCCTTCGATAGAATGTTTTACCGAGCCTATAATTTTCATCCCTTTCCTTTATTACTCGGGCCCATACTCATCACATGTTTAGGTTTTTCCTATTTTTCTTGTGTTTTTCGAGGGATTTGGCGTGGAGTGGCTGAGATTTGGCTACATCCTTATCTTGCTTGATAGTTGTTGATTTCCCTTTCACTCTTTCACTTGTTTAGGTTTTTCCTAATTTTCTTGTGTCTTATGCGTTTTATACATGCTACGTATTCTTCTTTGTACCTTGATGGTACGTGAACCCTTGCATTTACCCTAAAGTTTCTAAAGTCTCCTCAATGAATTTACTTCGTGCATATGCTCTACAATTTTTGGCACCACCTTCTTCCCATGGTGTGGCGATAGATAAGTCTATGTGGTCTTCTTTAGATTACATTTCCTTGGGTTTATTTTCAGGCAAGATGCATTTCCTCATGCTCCACTGGATGCATTTTCTTAAAAGTTTTAGAGACCTTTTAAGCACATTGGTTCGCATCATACATGCCTTGGCTATGCATTGCATTTGTATAGAGGTTTATGAAGAACATTCAGCTAGAATCTCACTTCTTTGAAATATTCACTCAAACAAATTATGTGCCTCCTTCTTCATGTGCGCATTCATTTGATTTGATGGATACTCATGCCCTGCTTCATGCGCTAGAAAACAAGCTTGATCTGGAGGTTTAAAAAGTATTTTCAACAAATCTTTTGTGTATTCTATAGCCCTCTTCATTTGATTCTCCCCCTCTCATTGCTAAGGGCGACAACCTTTGTCATCCAGCATAAGTCTCCTTCCTTAATGGCATGGTGAGAATGGCAATATAGTTGCTAAATTTTTTTGCTTCCTAACTGCAGTTGTTTGAAATTTTCCAGGGTCTTCACAGTCTATTTTGTGCTTTGATGGATGTTCCATATCTTTCCTCTTGTTGCACAACTCCAAAATCTTTCATTTATTTGGCATTTGTTTAAGAGTTTGTATGTCTTTTCATAATAACTTTTTATTGCCATGCTTTCATTTAATGCGCTGGCCTCTATAGGGGATGGTTGTGCATGTCCTATTTTTGATTTGATTGATGTTCATACCCCTCTGGCCACGCACCTACAATTTCATCTACTTGAAGGTTCTTAAATATTTTCAACAAGCTATCTTGTGAGTCTCCAGCAATACTGGCATCCCATTGTTAAGCATTTTCAACAAATGCCTTCTGCTTACTCCAGGTGTGTAGCACTCCATGCATTTTTTTAAAACTTTCTAAAGCCCTTTCAATTACATTTTCTCTAAAGCTCCAAAAGCTTTTCAAAAAATCTATTTTGATGCCCATTCATCTATGCTACATCCATCTCCTCAAACACATCATTTTTTAAAGCAAGATAATCATTTTGTGAAATGGAATTACCATTACCAACATCATCTTCAAAAGAAATATGTTCTTTTACTAGGCCTTTGTCCATACTATTAACCCTCACATCTTTGGCTTCATGAACCAAAACATTTTCAACAGGTAAGGGCTCATAAATGTTACCATTGATAGACAATACCCTTTTATTTATTTTGGAAATTATCTTGCTGCTCCACCACTGAATTTGTCCCTCATTAGATGTGTCATGGCAAACTGATTGTCAAACATTTGCAAGGGAAACTAAAATGGTCAAATGTACACATTGTTGACAGGTATAACTGCCATAGTTGGCCACTGTACATTTGAGATTCCAAGCAAATTTGGAGCTCATTTTAAATCTAAAGCATGGCTGTAACAATACTATGTACATTGGATTGACCTTTTTAATAACATGCAAATGCTTCAACAATTGAACAATATTAAAAAGTGTTGTAGTCTTATCCCATGGTAAGCCAAATGCAACACCATCCCCTTAGAGTCAATTGAAGGGGCTCATAATAATAACTAAAAATTCATTGAAGAAACAATTCCCTACAATTCATGCTTCCATAACCATAATGTTCTCCAACAGGCTGTGATGCAACACTTGCAACCTCATCACAGGATGGACCATGTTGGGTCCCCAAGTGGGCCCAACTAATTTTTTTTTGTTTTCAAACAAATTTTCCCTTGAATTTATCAAACACAACCTCTAAATGAATCTGGAGTGAAAACGCGAAATGGGTTTTCATCAAAACTTGCTTTTTGGCTCATTTGGAAAGTGGTGAAAAATGGCCAAGTTGGCTCTAGAATAACTTTTGAAAACTAGGCAAATGACCTTCTAGAGAAATAAGAACTCGTAGGCATGCAAACATTGGTCCAGAGAATTGAATGCAAAAGACAACTCAGCCAAATGAGTTACGAGGTGAAAGTTATTAACTGGAAAAGTTTCCCTTTTAGACTTTTCTGCAAATGTAGCTGTTCAGAACCAGTTAAAACTCAAAAGATCACCTCATTGCAAAAATATGAAATCAACTCCTGGCGAGCTGCCACTAGACACAATAGATCACCTTGGTATTGTGAACACGTGTACAAGAGGAATTTCCTTGGATCATCATTCACCAAAATATATTGATGGTCAAAGTTGATCTCTCAGAAAGGTCTCTGAAAATGCATTTGCAAAATTGGAGAAATTCCATTTGGTTTTGGTCTACTAAAAATAGCAAATTAACTTGTATGGATCTAAAAATTGGCATGCAAGCTCATCTTGGTATGAAGAATGCATAACAACATTCATTTTCTCTTGAAGATCACCTGGTTGCAAAATGCAAGGTCAAACAGGGGGCTACATTGCAAAACTGAACGTTTGCAAACAATAGAAAAGTGATAAAACCCTCCAACTTCACTTTTTGAAATCTCATCAAAACTCATCATGAGAAGCTGAAAATAAACATGCCTACTCACATAGGACACATGAGTGAGTGTACAAAGGTATTTTGCATGAAAATCAAGAAGCTTCAAATTATGACCCTCCAAAGTAGGCCATTCAGGCATATTTCTCAAGTGCACTTCTAAAAGTGCAGAGGAAGTTTTTTGAAATGGGCATCTCAAATTTGCAAAATTTGAGAGTGCCATCAGTGGATCTGACTAGGGATGTATGCCCCATGTGGGCATAGCAAGATTCCAAATCTCTAGGGAGTACACCAAATACTGAGTCCATCAGGGGTCCTGAAACTGCTCCTTAACTCATCTTTCTTTTTCAACTTCATCTGATGACCCCAAGCCACCAAATGAAAAAGCAGAGTCAGTATTTACCTATGTCAAACACCAGTTTTATAAAAGAATTGACCTCCTTCAACTCACGCTTGCCTCTATCAAACCACAACAACATATGTAACTGCACCCTTGCAAACACAAGTATCAGGTTGCATTTGTGTAAGTGGAAACTTGCTCTCTGTTCATATTTGTCATCACATGGCAACCAAATCAAAGAGGTTTCATCATCACTACTCTCTCTATTTTTTGATTTACTATCAAGTGGCAACATTTGAAAATGGTGATCAAGACCATATGAAAGCATAGCTTGATCATAACCATTTACCTGATTAAACATGCTAGTACCTCTTAACAAGCAATCACTTAAAACATTATCAACATGTTCATAGTCATTATGCATCTGAAGGTTAGGCATACATTCAAAATACTAATTAGCATGTGGCAACAACTCATCATGTTCATCATGTAAGTCACTCTCAACCTGAAAACAACTTGCTTCAGTGTTTTCTACATTGCCACAATTTTTGAAAACTCCTTCCAGCTAACAAAAATAGTACTTACATTATGCTACATGGATGGAACAATCAAGTTCAATTTGATTACTAGTTTGCATGTCAAAATTTAAACCATCACAATAACTTACCAGAAGATTTGGCTCATCATGCAAACTATCTTCAAGTGTATGCAATGAGATACACTCATCTATTAGCACACTCTATAATTGTTCTTCATCATGCTGGTATTGAGAGTCATCAAATATTTCTGACTCATCATCATTTTTCATCATTTTATCATCCTCTGAACCTAACATGTCAACCTCTTCAATATCACAAGCTAGCTCAACAACGAGCAATTCTGGTTTAGAAGTATAATCAAATTTACCATGGAAATCAACATCTTCATTCACATGAAAATATTCATGCCTAGGCTCATTCAAGTCAACAAATGAAGACTTGTCTAAATCTGCATTGAGATCTTCAATACTTGGCTCATCAGATGCACAAAGCTCATGGTCATCTGCTGCTTCAAACTCATCAAAATAGATTTATGAGTTTGCATTAGCATGCACATTGTCATACTCATCATATAAAGAATCAGTGCATTCAAATGGCTGCTTGTCTTCATCCTCATTATCATCATCATGATCAGCTGGTTCATCATTGGAAGAAAAATCAAAGACACATGCATCATACCTTGTCTCTTGAAGATCATCCTCATTGTCAAAGACTATAGGAGTAGCACTCAACAGCTAAGAGTTGTTCTCACATGCACTTTTCTAATACTCAGTGGTCAATAGGTTTGAAGTTTGTTCACAACTCAATAGACCATTGCTATGATCTATCCTCTCAACCACTTCCTCTTCTTGACCTTCATTGGAATTGAATGCACTAGTATCAAATTGCAAATCAAGGTATGCCAAGATGTAATCATCATCAAAGTTTGAAGACACAATGGGCTGATCATAAACTATATCTCCCCAATCATATGGGACCAAATTGCTAACAACATTGTCACATGCATGGTCACAATCCATCATAGATAATAGATTGTCAATACCTTCATTCTTAATTGCTTCTGGGCTGTCATAACAACAATTCACATCCTTTTCAATCTCAATATCAGACTGGGTGTCTTCACTGAGCTTGTCACTTTCATCCTCTTGAGGGTAGACATAAACATCTTCATTGTCAAAGTAAAAACCATCAATGGTTTCCTCATTGTAGATGCTTGTGGCTTGTCTTTCAAACTGAAATTCATTTCATTCTTCATCATTTGCAGCTAGTAAACTGTTGTTCTCAAGAGAATTCCCTAAGTCATCATATTATTTTGTCTCATTATAGAGACTTGCATCAAGACTACACTCATCACATATAGGATTGACATAATCAATTATATCATCACATTGTTGATCACACAACTCTTCTTCAAATAGTAAGTCTAATTGATATTCTTCATCATGTTCTTGGCTCAGAAGACTCAACTGCTGATTTTCAATTGGGCACATTTCTTTTGTAATTTGTTCAAAAACAACTTTCTCATCACTTGATGATGCATCATTCTCATCTTCAACCTTCTCAAGTGTGCACTTGTATGAAGACCTCTTATCATTTGCATTCACATAGTTTCTAATTTCATCAGCATGCTTACCCATAAGTGAAGACAACAAAATTTGCACACATTCATTCCTTCTCTTATCCAAATCATCTAGAAATGAATAAGCCATCTACATACTCAGTATTCTAAAATCTTTCAACAGTACACTAGACCCTTCTTCAAAGGCTTCAAAATACATATGGATGCAATCAGGAGTACTAGGTCAGAAATTCTCAGGGATTAGTGACAAAGAAGCAACAAATCTATGACTGAAATCAACACTTGACTCTTCATTTTGTTTTTTGATCTACTTTAATCTTGTGACAAGATCTAAAGGATCTCTTGTAAATTATTCTCTATAAGCAACCACTAATTTATCCTAGCAAGGAAATGACTTCTTAGGAAAACTCAGATACCAATCCTGAGCTCTTGCTTTAAGGGATCTGACAAATAATCTCATCCACATATCTTGATCTTCAAATGAGTGTTTCTCCATGAAGCTGGAAATTTTTTTAACATGTGCATCTCCTTTACAAAAATGGTATCCATGAAATCTAGGAATCTTCTTATAAACTTGTGCTAACATACTTTGAGTTTTGTAATCGACCCATGACAAATCTAACTTTGCATATAGTGGATCAAAGGAATTGACAAAAGGTGCAATAACTTTGAAAGTAGACACCGTATGATGGTCTCTTAACCGGGCTTGTTGAAATAGCCGGTGTCTTTCATCCATCTGTCTAAGTCCTCTTTCAAACACAACTTTCCATTCTAGCCTTATCCTAGACTTATGCACTCTTGGATTCTTGCACTTTGGGGTGTCAACTCTGTGAAGATTATCAGATTTTTCACACTTCTTAACAAGCTATCTAAAAGTGTCTACAGGTATGGCTATCTTATGGTCCATGGATATTACAAATCAAGGCTCACTAATTGTGCATAATTACAAGCATGACCAAATGGTGAGAAACTATGGCAATTAATGACATAATGACAACCTAGGCTTGAATCACATGACAATGTGAATGGATGGGAATCCGTAGAATATACAAATGCATTCTAACCATCCATATAATCAAATATTTGAGCACTAGACATAATTATCTCAATGAAACAATAATTCATTCAATAGATCCAAGATATTGGAGTGTGCAAACTCAATTTACTACTATTCATTCCCTTTTGTAGTGCTAATCACTTAAGTGGGAACCAAAATTTTCTCCTAAAATGTTCAAATATGGTTTTCATACAAGATTTTCTTGAAAACCAAGAGTGAAGAATACCTAGAATTGTTGCAGTTGTTGTAAATTGTTCTAGAAATTGTAGATCTAGAGCTTTTCTTCAAATCTTCAATAGGTTCTTGACAAAGTCACCGCCTCTCTTTGTAGAGGACTGAACTTCAAACAACAGAAAATTCTTTTACTTGTAAATTCATTTCTAAGTTCCTTTCACCACTAGAACCACAAATTATGAAATCTTTCAAGTTTTGTAACAAATTCTTTCTCCAAGTTTGAGATCCTTCAATATTTGAACAAATTTAGAATGGAAAACAATAATATGACTCTGTAAACAAGCAGTCTGCACTTGGAGATTCAAGTTTATCCCTAGGAGAGTCGCCATTTTGTTGGTGTTCCAAATATCAATAGAACAATTGAATCCTAAAGACTTTATGGTCAAACTTAAAGGTTGATTTGGCCAACTAACAAGATTCAGTCAAAGACTGAGATCTTCGACACTTCTAGTTCTACAGAACCAAGGTGGTTCAACCTATACAATGCCTTAAAACTTAAATGCAACTATACCTAGACTTTTCTTTTTATAGTAGATAAATCCCAATGAAAATATACCAAGGAAAGCATTGATAACTGTATCTAAGGGTTATTTTCCTAAGGTTAGATTATCAAATAATAAAGCACAAACCCAAAGAAGCTATCAAGAACGAAGAAAGATAAAATGAAACAAGTATAGTTGTCACTCATCAAATCTTCCATTGATTTACCTTTATAGCACCTTCTAACTTGCTGGAAAGATGTGTTACCCTCAGATTCAAAGTACGAGCAATTTGAAAATAAGACTATGTCCTACACAAGCTTTGAAGGATTTGGAATATGACAAAATGAAATCTAAATGTCTATGACAATTATGCCAAAATCATAAAATGAAAATGCAAGCATCTATGTATTGTTGTGAGTATGTGTAAGTGTCTAAGTGTCTAAGTGTCTAAGTGTAATCAAAATTGTGAGTAAAATTGGCATTTTATAGAAAATGAAATTTTGGACGGAAGTACGAGATTGAATTTTGATAGAAGCATAAAATCAGAGGACAAGATTTAATGTGACAATCCCTAATTAGGATTAGGGAAAAATTATTAAATGAGTAGTTGAGATATCATCTGAGAAGATTGAATCGAGAGTCGAGAATAAATGAGATAATTAGTAAAAAAATTAAAGATTTTTGAAAATCAAGAAGATAAAGACTGCCTAATTTGTGAGATTCGAAAAATAAAAAAGATAAGAGTTGAACTGAAAAGCAGATCTGAAAAATCAGGAATCAAATAAAAGTTATTTGATTTTTTGAAGGAAAAATATTATTTTGAATTAAAAACAAATTTAACTCAAAAAGGAGGAAAAATCATGTGATAGTAAATAATTAAAATCTTTAATCATTTACTAAAAAGCGGAAAAATTAGAAAGTGGGATAATTTAAATAAATGATTTTATTTAAATTAGAAAAAGCCAAGAGATAGGGAGTGGAAAATTTTAAATAAATATCTTTATTTAAAATCGGAAAAAGCGATGGTGGATGATAATTAAATAAATTAAAGAATTTATTTAATTATAAGGTCATGAGATATTGATGACACATTAAATAAATAAAACTTATTTATTTAAATAATCAGAAGGAAATAAAAGACAAGGATAATTAAATAAATTAAGAAATTTATTTAATTATGAAAGACATTAGATAATTAGTGACGCTTTTAAATAAATAAATAAAAATTATTTATTTAAATAATTAAGAGGAATAAAAGATATGAATTAATTAAATAATTATGAATTATTTAATTAATAGTTGAATTTGGACTATAGATGAAATATGATAAGACATAAAAATATGGTTTACGAGTCTAGGCCATTTTTATGTGTCTACATTTTTCCCCTCTTTGTCATAATGTAGCATGTTGCATTGTGACAAAGAAAATAAGTTAAAGTCATGCCCCAGTGCAAAATACGATGAGAAAAAATGACGAGGAGGGTTACGATATGCCCCCTTGAGAGGATAGATGGGTTCCAAGAACACGAGTGTGCTCTCGAAATTGATGAGAAAACTAGAATATGAAGAGATAAAGAAATGTTAGTGCGGAAGATATGGATGATGATATTGATGCAATGCCTATATGAGATGGGTGAGAGAAGATGACAAGACAAAAGGAGATGCATGTTAGTTCCTAGACCAAATTCTTAAAAAAATTACCATAGGACTTTAATATTTATTACTCTTAATCATCATTGGGTAGATTATTGTAATGGCCAACAAACACCATGATATGACATAGATCAAGGTGTATAAGGTCATACCATCACGTAAGAAAAGTAGCCATAGACAAGGATGATCATGACTCATACAAAGAGCACAATTGCCCCAGTCTTTTTGTCACAATCAACCACAAGCAGAAAAATACAAGAAATACAAGTCATGAAACATCATTGCTTTTCTAAATCCTGTTTCGAGGACATTGTTGAGAAACTAGCAGCATGATTGCCAAAATACAAAATAGAACCATTATCATGATACATCGCTGTTTTTCTAAATTCTGAAATTAGGACCTCGCTAAGAAAGTTAGTAACATGTGAGTCAAAATTCAAGACAAATGTCATGATACGTTGCTACTTCTCTAAATCCTATTGTTGGGATTTCACTGTAGAACTAGTAACATGATGAAACCAAAAGAAAAGTGCCAAGTGTTTGCCAAGTGTTTTAATGTCAATATTTTAGGTTTGATGATGTTGAGATGCCAGGGTGTCAAGGTTTTGACGATGTCAAGATGATGAATGTCAAAGATTGCCAAATTCAGGAATGACACATCCTGAATAATGTTAATGTCGGGAGGTTTGATCCCTAAATGTCAAAAGGGATCCCTCAAAATGTCAGTGATAGGGATGGTGACGATGCCTAGGAAGGACACATCCTAAGGCATAAATGACAAAGTTTGTTCTTCAGAAGGAGACATCTGAAGAATATTGATGTCGAAATGAGTGATCCTTAGATGTCAAGAGGATCCCTCAAAATGTCAAATGATAGTGACGATGCCTAGGAAGGACACATCCTAAGGCATGAATGACAAAAGTTATTCTTCAGAAGGACACCTCTGAAAGATAACCAAGAGTTTACAATTTGACTGGTTAGGATAATTTAACTTGTTTTGACTGAGTTTGACTTGTGTTGACCATATGGCGATTTCTTTGACATGTTGATGTGATTGTCATGTTTGAATAAATGATTTCCATACTTGGAAAAATAATTTTTCTTGAGTTGAAGACTTTTGACGTGTGTGCCAATGTATGCCATGAACCCTAATGGACTGACCTAGTGTAGCCTCGGGGACTCATCGACAGATGGCCTTGCCTACATCTTAGACTCAAAGACCTCATAGTTCGACACAACCAATGACTTTGTCCTGATGACAAAAGATTGCATCATAATTTTATTTTGAAAAATGTAAAAGGACTAACCTAATGTCTCAGGGACTCAAAAATGAGTCTTGTCTACGTAGCAAATGCACAGAGATAACGTAGTTCAAACAATGACCAAGACTGACAAACTTTGATAAGGAATGACTATTTTTGTGTTTTCTAGACATTTGACTTTGTTGTGGTTTCTTCAGGACGTTTTTCAATTTTTAGGTCTTTCTTCAGGATGTTTTATGATGTTTTTAATCTTTTTTTAGGACATTTTATAATGTTTTTGTCTTTCTTCGGGATATTTTATAATGTTTTTTTCTTTTTTCACAACATTTTATAATTTTTTTGTCTTTTTTCAGACCATTTTGCAATTTCTGAGACCATGTGTGATACCCACTGCATTTACCCGATAAAAAATTTGCCACTAGTCATGTCCAAGACTTAGCTAATTTTAAAGGACATGAAAGGGATGTGCCTGAGGTGCCAGATGGATAGTATTCAGGACTTGACATCAACCTTTTGTCAACTATGAAAGGAAGGGTATGATGTCATGGAAAATGTCGTGGTGGTGACAGAAAAATGTATTTCATCCCAGGCCAAGATAGACAAAGTAACAGTAGATGGCAGAGAAATGATTGATTATGCATGGCGCCTATTTGCCAAGTTTTCACCATGGTACTTATCTAAAGCACCTATTTTCCAATATTTCAATGTTGGACGAATTATTTTTCTTTTCTATTTTTGTCTTTTTTTTTTTGGTGTTGCCAAGATGCCTATTTTCTAGGTTTTCATCAAGGCAACAATTTTTTACCATTTTTTTTTTTTGTATTTTTAAAGTTTCGACTCAACTTTTTGATGCTTATGCATAGAACTTTCAAAGATGTAGACTATTGATAGGCTTTGTAAATTTTGCACCATCTGGCGTAGCCAACTGATATGCTCCAAAACCAAAAGAAGTCATGATGACGTAAGGACCCAACCAGTTTGGTTCAAACTTTCCTAGCTTTTCTCTGTTAGCCCGGTTCTTAGGGTTTTGCATGAGGACTAAGTCGCCAATGTCAAACTTCCTAACTATAGCTTTCTTATTGTATTTGTGACAGAGACGGTTCTGATACACCTGTAGATGGTTAAGGGAAATTTTTCTTCTTTCCTCTAACATCTCCAACTCATGTAGGCTTGACTGTCTATACTCCTTGTCATCAGTCAAACCCTTCAAGGAAACTCGTAAGGAAATAATTTCAACCTCGAAGGGAAAGATGGCCTCAGCTCCAAAGACTAGGGAAAATGGAGTGGCTCCTGTAGGTGTGCGAATGCTAGTGCGGTAAGCCCACAGAGCAGGGTTGAGTTGAATATGCCAGTCATGACCAGTGCCATTGACAGTCTTTTTCAGGATTTTAATAATGGTTTTATTTGATGCCTCATCTTGACCATTTCCTTGTGGGTAATAAGGAGAGGAAAAATGATGTTGAATGTGAAATCTCTCACATAACTCACGAATGTCTTTATTTTTAAATGAGTCTCTGTTGTTAGTGATGATGGATTGTGGAAGGCCATACCAGAAAATGATGTAGTTAAGAATGAATTTAGATTATTTTTTGCTGGTTATGTATGTTAGCGGGATGCCTTCGATCCACTTCATAAAATACTTAGTGGCGGTGATGATGAATTTGTGGCCATTGGATGAGGTAGGATGGATCTTACCCATGAGGCCAAGTCCCCATTGTGCGAAGGGCCAAGGAGAAGTGATCATTTGGAGTTCCTGTGTTAAAGCGTGAATCAAATCACTATGAATTTGGCATTGGTGACAAATCTTGACATATTCTAGTGACTCTTTTTCGATGGTCGGCCAATAGTATCCAAGTCTTGTTATCTTCTTGGCTAGAGTGGGACCACTCAAATGATACCTGCATATACCCTCATGTACTTCATGTAAGGTTGTATGTGCTTCGTTGGTGTCGAAACATCTAAGGAGGGTGTCGTCAAAGCTACGGTGGTAAAGGGTGTCACTGACGATGGCATATCTTGCAGCTTTTTGGATAAAAGACTTCTTCTGGTTATTGAAAAAATTAGGTGGAAGGGTTTGTGACTTAAGGTAGTCATAAATATCTTGGTACCATGGAGAGTCAGGACCAACAAGTTTGCAGACTATCTCTGACTTTGGAATGTCATAGGTGGGGACCAGCAATTGTTCTATTAGGAATTCCAGCTGAGGCATATTGCTTGGAATGTTGAGGAGAGAGCCTATTGTAGCCATTACATCTGCTGCTTTGTTTTGTGCTCTCAAAACTTGTTCAAAAGTCACCATATGAAAATATGTTTGAAAACTAGTAACCATTCATTTATAGGGCATGAGTTTCTCATCCTTTGTGTCATAGTCATCATTAACCTAGTTGATGACCAGCTGAGAATCCCCATAGACATGTAGTGTTCTGATTTTTCATTTTATTGCCATTCTAAGTCATGTAACTAGTGCCTCGTACTCCACCACATTATTTGTACATGGGAAAGCTATGTAGAAAGACTTAGGAATGGAATCTCCTTGAGGGGTGATGAAGAGGATCCCTGCCCTTGAGCCATGATTAGTGTGCGATCCATCAAGTAGAGTCTCCAAGGTGACTTAGGTTCTGTATGGAATATCAACTCATCTGGAAAATATGCCACTAACGGCTGATCACTTTGTAAAGGTGCGTCTACCAGCTAGTCTGCTATGAATTGTCCTTTTATTTCCTTTTTTTCTATATATTGAATATCATATTCACTCAGAATCATGACCCATTTTCCACACGTCCTGTTATTACTGCCTAACTTAATAGATATTTGAGGGGGTCAATATTTGTGACTAGTTGTGTCTGATGGATTAACATATAATGTCTTGGCTTCTGTGCTATGAAGACCACCACTAGACAAGCCCATTCAATTGATTTGTAGTTCAGTTCATACCCAACCAATGTCTGACTGTTGTAATATATGGCTCTTTCTTTCTCTTCATGGTCGTTCTATGCTAGTAATGCCCTCAGTGTTGAAGTAGTGTCAGAGATGTATAATATCAAAGGCTTTCCTTGAATGGGAGGCATAAGGACCGACAACGACAATAGGTTGTCTTTTATTTGCTGAAAGGATTCTTGGCATTTGTCTATCCACACAAAGGGGATACCTTTGCACAAAATATATTGGAATGGTTGGAATTTATCGACTAATTGTGCTATGAAGTGCCAGATAGATTATAGTCTGCCTTGTAGGATTTTGAGTTCACTTATTTCCCTAGGAGGAGGCATGTCCATTATGTATTTTACTTTTGCTGGATCAACCTCAATGCCTTGTTGAGACACTATGTATCCCAAATTTTTTCCAGATGTTATGCCAAAGACACATTTCTTAGGATTTAGTCAGACTTTGTATTCCTCTAGTCTCTTGAAAATTGTGTCTAACACCTTCGGATGATCTTTTCTTGTTACTGATTTAGCCAAAAGGTCATCCACATAATCTTCCATTATTTTATGCATCATGCCATGAAAGATTGTGGTCATAGCCCTCTGATATGTGACGCCTACATTTTTAAGACCAAATGGCATGAAATTCTAGTAGTATGTACCCTAAGGGAAAGTGAATGCTATTTTATGATGGTCTTCAAGGGCAATACGAATCTGATTGTAGCCATAGAAACCATCCATGAGGGACAACATTTCATATCCTGTTGTGAGATCGACTATGATATCAATATTCGACAAAGGAAAGTCATCTTTTGGGCATGCCTTGTTTATGTCTCTAAAATCTATGCGGACTCAGATCATCCCAGTTGGCTTTGTTACTGGCACCAGGTTAGACATCCATTCAACATAGTCAATAGACCATATGAACCTAGCGTCTAGAAGTTTCTTCAACTCAAATTTGACTAGTAGAGTGACCTAAGGATGCATTTTGTGTAGCTTTTGTTTAATTGGTTTGGAATTTGCCAGTAATGGTAGATGGTGTAGAACTAGTTCTAGGTCTAGTCCAGGCATGTCGGCATAGGACCATGCGAAGTTGATTTTATGTTTAGCAAAGAATTTGTGAAATTCAAATTTCTCTTCTTCAGTCAGGGATGCTGCAAAGAGGAACATTTTGGGATCTTTTGGTGATGATATGTTGTCTTCCATGGTGTCTTCTATGAGCATAGCTAATTTCTTCAGCGTTATAGGAAGAAAATCTAGTCCTCCATCTTTGGGTGCCTCACAAAGGGTTTCACCCATAGATACGTCCCTTTGTCTACTTTTTATCATCAGAAGGTGCCTTTCAGTTTTCACCTAAAGATGTTTCATTTTTGTTTTATTTTTATTTTTAATTTTGCGACTGGAGGATGGAGCATTCTTGCTAAAGTAGGTTGTACAATCTAGGTCAATGGAGAATCCTACCTTGTGATCACCACTGGGTATGCCCTCACATAATCCCATAAACTTTGTGATAGCCTCATCATTCTAAAAGGAATCTAGGATTGGCGAGCCTTGTTGGTCCCAATCGATTAAGTGTGGATAGACTAAGGAAATTCCATCGTTGGTGTTGGTGAATTGATGGGAGGATGCGGAAAGCATGCAGATGGATTTAGAGATACTGTAGATGAAATTATCATCATCCAATTCGACATCAAACTGTATCGACTATTCCACTTCACTTTTCTCATATTCGTTGTCAAAATAAGGGGTGAAGGACTCATACTCATGGTTGTCAATGTAGTCTGGAAATTTAGATGGATTCGACTCAAGGGATTCAGATGGTGGGGTTTGTATGTCATGGGAAGGGAAATGGGACTGTGACTATTCAGTGCCTGGTCGATTTTAAATGTTTTCCAAAATTTTTGTTTAGAGGTTAGTTCCCCTTCTTCAATGAACAAATCATCAAGGCAATAGTCACTTGAGGATCTTTGGGAGCCAAATTCCCACTCTTTGGAGTCAGTTTTGGTGAAGGTTTCCTTGATGGTCTCGAAACTTTTTGAAGCATGCACTCACTCACTTGAAATTCCATTGGTACATCGGTCGTCATTGTCGGGCAATCCAAACCCTAACCTAAGATACTTTGGTGTTTTGAAAGGTTCCATGGGCTCTCTTCATCCAATTTTATTTCTGCCTAGGCCACTAGTGCCATCATAGCCCTTAGCCAAGTCATTATGTCATATCCCTTGCCATATTTCTTAACTAGTAATGGGGGTAGGTCTTCCATTTCCTTATAGAGCCATCTTGTAATATCAGACAGGTCCTTGTTACTCATGTCTCCCCATTTGATGAAAACCATTTTTGGTGGAACTTTGAAAATTTCTTTGGGTTCCATTCTAAAACATGGCTGAACATAGACCTTTGGAGACTTGGGTAATGTTGTGATGCAATATGTTGTATGCAGTTTGAATTCTCCACAGCCTAGGTCCTGGATCTTGACAATGGTCTCAGCCTTAGGAAATGTGGAAGATGGTGGTGTAGCAGAAGATGTGGATGAAGTGGACATGGAAGATGATGTGAGTGTGGATCGGTCAATGTATTTAGAAGAAGAGGAGCTAGAAGCTTCTCGGTTGATAGGCACTTGGTTTTTGGAAATACCCCTTAGGTTGGTGCAATATTGAAAAGAGTCGGGGTCTCCATATATGATGATTTTTGTGCTGTGAAATGGGAATTTTAAGCATTAGTGATATGTAGAGGGAATGGTTTTAGGGCATGAATCCATGGGTGGCTGAGCAAGATGTTGTAAGGTAATTCTAGATCTAGGACCTGGCAAGTTGTATACACAATGATTGGTCCCACTTTGATAGGAAGAGAAATAATTCCTCTAGAAGAATGTTCTTTGTCATCATATTCTTTTATAACTCTACTCTTTGTAGGGTCTACACATGCATCAGAAAATCCTAGAGCCTTAACCAATTTTAAGGAGCATATGTTCAATCCTGCTCCACCATCTACTAAACTCTTTTGACCTTGTGTTTATGGACGAAAGTTTCAATGTGTAATGCATCGTTATGATTGGTCTTGGGTGATGAGTAATCTTGATCAGAAAATGTGACATGGTGAGGTGTAGTGAGGTATCCCACCATGGTCTCAAATTGGTTGACATCAATATCCTTTGGGATGGATGAATCTTTTAGGGTTTTATCTAAGATAGCCTTATGCAAGGGAGAAATTCGAAGCAACTCAAGTATGGAAATTTGCATAGGAGTTTTTCCTAACTGATCAATAAGGTTAAACTAACTCTTTGGTTGCCACTGATTTGTAGATGAGCTGAGTTGTGATTGCTTAGTAGATGGATTAGGTATGATGATTTTAGGTTGCCTAGTAGGAGGTGGACCAACTATGGTGATCTTGCCACTTCGAGTAGTAGCATTGCATTGGGGTGCTCTTTTGACTCTGATGGTATTGACACATTCATTATCATTTCAGATATTGTTTATAGTAGTTCTACCGAAATAGTCATACTTGGCTCAGGAAAAATTGGCTTGATTATTGTTTGTCTTAAGACTTGACCTTGAAGCATTATTAGAACCATGGTCTTGCAGTGGGTTCTTATGAATGGTATGATCTAAATTAGAGGAAAATTGTGGTCCACCTACCTCAATGATACAATTCTCGATAAGGTCTTGTACAATATTTTTCAGTTGTCGACAGGAAAAAGTTTTATGTCCTTTTGCTTGATGATAATAGAAAAATGCATTATCATCCCACCATGTAGGTTTGAATCGTCCTGGGTCATATGGTTTTGGTTCTTGAAGTGTGATGATGCCAATCTGAAGGAATTTCTTGAGGACTTCCTCAATGGGCTCACCCAAGGGAGTGTATGTGCGACCCCTGGGGAATTGTCTCAGCTGATGGTATAGTCCTTGATTATTTTGGCTATTTTGGTTGTTTTGGGGTACATTGGTAGGGGTGTCAATATTGTTGTTGATTTTTTTTGCAGTTGAACCCTTTTTAGAGCCAATACAAAACACATAGTGTTTACAGCCTTGGCATCAACAACACTGTCATTTGTAACATGTTTATTTTTGATCTGATACTTGTTTTTGTTAGTGGGAGGATTTGCATTTGTGTTTTTAGGACTGTACTTTAGCTCTCCCTTTTCAATAAGGGATTTTTCTATCTAGAAACCTTTTTCAACTAGGTCTGTGAAGGTTGTGCAACAATTCACTTGCAACACATATTTTAAGGGTCCTAGAAGTGTTTGAATGAACATGTCTACCTTTTCCTTTTCGGGTATGCCGATGTGACAACGACTAGCTAGACTTCTCCATTTCTGAAAGAATGGGATGATTGTTTCACCACCATCCTCTTGCATGAGATTGCATAAGCTAGTAATAGAGGTGTCCATGTCAATTTTGTATGCGTAATTTTTTATGAATTTGTGTTTAAGTTCATCCCATGTTTGGATATCCTTTTGAGTAGAAAACCATTCAAGGGTAGAACCTACTAGAATTTTAGAAAAGAGTCTCATGAAGTACGTTTTTTCATAGGCAACATCCATGTAGTTGGTTGTGAATTCTTGGACATGTTCGATAGGGTTTGTCTTTCCTCTGTATTTGATAAAATTAGGTAACACATATCCTGGAGGAAATGGTGGCATGTATAAGTTCATGTCAAAGGGATATATGGATAAATTGTATGACACTTCTAATTTCTTGGTGGATATTTGAATGTTTCCTATGGTCTTCTCTAGACCTATCAGCTTTTCTTGCAAGGCATCGATTATAGGGTCATTTGTGGCCCCATATAGTGGATTGATTGGCACACCATGGGTCCCCATTTTTTGTGCGTGGATGTTGGTGTATTGTTGAGGGATGGATTGTTGTGACATGTGTGATGTGTTTTGGTTTGTGTGTTGGTATTGAAAGTTTGGATTGGGGACATGTTGATGGGTATGAGTATGAGATGAATATGTTGGAATATGTCCCCCAGTCATTTGGGTTGATATTTAGGGAATATGGTGACCATGAACTTGTTGATGTGTGAATGATGCCATAGGTTGTGTGTTTTGACTCCCTTGTCCAAATTGTTGTGATTGTACAATGGGAATGTTGTATTTTGTCCTTGGGAGGTGATGGCATTAAGTTGTGTTGATGTGTTAATAGTCGGTTGTGGTACCAGAATAAATATGTCATTTATTTCGTCCCAAAGGATTAAGTGAGGTACCAATGGGGGGAATTGATGAAGATGCACTCATGGTACTAGATGTAGTTGTCAATGGAGGGTTTGTATGGCTTGATGATGCCCCCATGGAATTTATCGTAGTGGTAAAGAGAGGATTGAAATAACTTTCCCATATTGTCAGGGAGCCAAAAGTGGTTCCAGCCAACTGTGACAACATTGTGGATATTGTGGGCATTGTGATGGATTGTGTTCCTCCAATGGATGTAGTGTTGATTGAATTGGAGTTGTGTGGAATGTTGGAGGTAGCACTCATTGTCGTTGTGACATTTTGTGAGGTAGTGTCAAAAAAGTTATTGCTCATGTTGTTTGGATGTTGACCACTATTGGACATGTTATGCGTGTTGTTGACATTAGGGTCCGGAGATATTGTTCTCAACGTGTTAATGTCGAATCCATGGGGTAATTTAGCTCCTTGACTTAAGAGTATGGAAAAATATCTGTCTCTATCAAAATATCTGTCTTTGTCATATAGGACCATTTGTTCCATAGATTGGGATGCCTCTGGATCTTGTGCTGCTACCTCTAGGTTTTCCTCAAGTATTTTTTGATATTGATCCTTACGTAAGAATGGTTCAAAGGGATTGTTTGATGGGGATGGTATGGTCATGAGAGGTTGAATGTTCATGTTGCTAAATGGGTTGTCAAAAGTACAATTTGGGTCATATGTGTGATTGTTGATGTTGGAAGCGGAGTCTTGTCTAAATTTTTCCATTTTCTGTTTCTTTCTTTGGAGTCGAGTTTCCACCATAAAATGAATTTGCTCAAATGATAATGATGAAAATGACAACTAAATGTGAGGATGATGCTGGTCTATGTTTTTGGATTTTTGATGAAGGATGAAAATACAAGACTGTGTTTTCCAAAGAAAATGTCGACTAGGATGACTAGGTGATGATGATGTTTGTCTAAGGAAATGATTGATGTGAGAAGAAAAGGCTATCAAAGCCAAAATTTCAAATGAGGACTAAGATTATAATGTGGACTAAAGACTTAATATTATTAATGCAAGATCTAGGTTCAAAATGATGACTAGGATGAATAATATTTTTGTATTTGTGGAAATAAAGTATGTAAGGTAGAAACTATAATACAATTTGGAGAAAAGGATACCTAAACACTTCTAAGCTTAGTCTTTGTTTTTTATTTTGGTTACTAAAGGACTTGTTGAAAATGACAAAGTGAAAAGCTCAAGATGACTAGTGAGTTTTCTTAACTAGACTGTTGAGTTGGAAATTCTCACAAAAGGGACAACTGCTGAAAAAAAAGAATGACGATTAGGTCCAAGATAACCTAGTTTCGAAAGCAATGATGTTGCAAATTGTGATGAGGTCAACCTAATCCAAAGTATGCAAGGATGAAAACCTAGGTTGAAGGTAATGCCTAATGTACATGCAACTAGAATTTTGAAAGATTAAGCCTATGGTAAACTAATGGTTGGATGATTAAAAAAAAATTGAGCAATTTCAGGGTTGGTTTCTGATAGAACTGTCTTGGAAACAATGTCTGACAATCGATTGACAAAGTTTAGACTTAGATTTGACTTTTTATCAGGGTTTTACTTCTGATAGGAAAATGCATTGTTTGAGACCACAGATGCATCACAGAACTTTGAATGCATTACAGTTTAGGTGAATGTGGCTTTGGAATTGATGAATGTGGTGTAGTTTTGTAGATGTGGTTCTGTGAGCTTCACATGCATTGTGATGCAATCAGATGAGATGTTTGTGGGATCAGATGTAGTTTAATAGAGTGATTGCATCTCAGGAGTTTTCAAATGTGTTTCAGAACATTAGATGCATTTCAACAGTTGTGTCACAGGTTGTAAAAATTGGGTTTTCTAATGTATTTGGAGAAAATTTGATCTTTCAAATGTTGAATGTTTTGTCTAGAAGTGTAAATATGGTGAATAGTGTTTGAAAATCTAGCAAGCACTTGACCAGCATAATTTTTTGGTGTAAGAAAATGCACATAAAACAAGCACAATCCTAATAGGCAAAAGTTTGTATAATTGGTATAGCCCACTAATATACCCCAGATTGGTGTTGAACACCTCTCCTTCTCGAGAGCAGATAGATTAGAAGTTTGGTGGCACTGGCTCCCCTCCACGACACTCACTTCTATAGGCACACCAACTTCAGATTCTTGGGTAGTCACTTCCCAAGAACTACTATCTCTACTCAAGGGGATCAGTAGTGAGTATCTTCGGGCATGATACTGTACCCCACATTATACTGAGCAATGAGTGAAAATGGTTGGCTTCTAACACAATTGGTCTTTAGTAAGGGCATCCGTTCAAGTGGCCACACATGGGGCAAGATATTAATCACCAATTAGGTGGCACTCCAACTTGAAAAGGTTACACTCAACATGGTTTATGGGTGTACTACTCCATCTGTGTGACACATCCACACTCATGGTACTTAAACTTTCCTCAAGCACCCATTTTATATTCTAGTTGGAAGTGGCTTGGCTTTAGCCTGTTACTGGTCGAGTCGTCCCTTAAGGTGAGTACTTTTTCCCTTAAGGCAGACCCATTTCTAGAAATAATAACCATTTCTCTTACACCCAGGATCGTCCAAAAGTGCAAGGGGAGAGGATACTTTGATTATAAAGTCTTAAGGGTTTATAACAAATAAAATGGGTCTAGTTTTCTTATTACCAAGTTTTCACAAGGTGAGAGCATAATCACCTACCATTTGTTCAAACACAATCAAAAACTTGCAAACAAAGTTCATTTTAGTGCACCAATGGAAATATTCCTAAACTAAAATTCACAAAAAATTGTTTGAATGATAAATCTTCAACAAACAGAGTTGCAAATCACATGTCAGTAGTTTGGATATATGCCTTTGACTCATGAAAATTCCAATGCCACATGTTGCAAATCAATATTAGTAACACGAGAAACCTATGCTAGAACAAAAAAATAGTATGCTAAATAGATAATAACAAAAAAATAGAGAACAAAATGCAAAACCAAAAAGGAAAAAAAATAGAAAAACCAAAATGCAAAGGGAAGAAAAATTCACAGGAAGATGCATCGCATCAGAGTGAATGTGTCACTGTGTAATAGTCAGATGCATCACGTTTCTATTGAAAGTGTCATTTCGTACTTCCGATGTGTCACCTCAGAGAAATTGCGTCGTTTTATAATTTGAATGTGTCGCGACACATCAGATGTAGTGTGGTAAAACTCAAATGCATCATTTTGTACCTGTACCTACAAAAAATGATAGAAAGCACAAAAAAGACTATACAAAACAGAAAAAGAACAGTCGGATTCACCAATGTATCTAATGGTTATTTTCCTAAGGTTAGATTATCAAAATATTAAAGCACAAACCCAAAGAAGCTATCAAGAACGAAGAAAGCTAAAATGAAACAAGTATACTTGTCATTCATTGAAGCTTCCATTGATTTACCTTCATAGAACCTTCTAACTTGCTAGAAAGACATGTTGCCCTCATATTGAAAGTACGAGCAATTTGAAAATAAGACTATGTCCTACACAAGCTTTGAAGGATTTGGAATATGACAAAATGAAATCTAAATGTCTATGACAATTATGCCAAAACCATAAAATGAAAATGCAAGCATCTATGTATTGTTGTGAGTATGTGTAAGTGTTTAAGTGTAATCAAAATTGTGAGAAAAATTGGCATTTTATAGAAAATGCAATTTTAGACGGGTGGATGAGATTGAATTTTGACAGAAGCCTAAAATCAGAGGACAAGATTTAATGTGACAAATCCTAATCAGGATTAGGGAAAAATTATTAAATGAGTGGTCGAGATATCATATGATAAGATCAAATCGGCGGTCGAGAATAAATGAGATAATTAATCAGAAAAATAAAGAATTTTGAAAATCAAGAAGATAAAGACTGCCTAATTTGTGAGATTTGAAAAATCAAAAAGATAAGAGTTGAATTGAAAAGAAAATTTGGAAAATCAAGAATCTGCTCGATTACTTGATTTTTGGAAGATTATTACCATTTTGAATTAAATTAATTCAAAATATGGATTTTGTGTGATAATAAATAATCAATTTTTAGATTATTTACTAAAATGAACTGACAGTCAAGAATGTGAGATCATTTTAAATAATTTCATTTATTTAAAATGAGGAAAATGTTAATTTTGACAATTAAATAATTAAAGATAATTATTTAATTTAGAGGATATGATTAATAATTAAATAAATTAATAAATTCATTTAATTATGAACATATTAAATAAATAAATAAAATTTATTTATTTAATAATCAGGAAGAATAAATGAAGAAAGGTAATTAAATAAATTAAGAAATTTATTTAATTGTAAGAGGATAATAAACCATTAGTGACATATTGAATAAATAAATATAATTTGTTTATTTAATAATCATGAAGAATAAATAGACATGAATTAATTAAATAACTATGAATTATTAATTAAGAGTGGAATGTGGACCAGGACATAATTAAATGTCATAATTATGCTAGGAAGAAAGTGGTAAGAATAGAGCTTGTAGGCGTAGGTAATTTTTATGTGTCTACAAGTAGATAAATGAACTATCATCAACCCCCTACTATATCAGACCTTGTGAATAATGCACGAGAGAAAAGTAAAAATAAAAAATTGGGTCAACATGGATGGGAAGCCTAAATGTCTCCAATTATCAAAATCCAAACATAAACATGGAAGAATGATGATACAAATAGAGGAAGGTTTACAACACAAGAACCACACTTGTCTCCAAGCACCAATAGGGTTGACAAGGATCATTTGGGCACACATAGCATGATCATGAGGGAACACATCAAAAAACACACACACACAAGATCAAGAAGGGGCCTCCTCCTAACATTGGTCAACCAAGAGGTCATCCACTTTCCACTCTAGGTCATTCTAGGGGGGAAGTAGGAAGAGCCTATAGTGGTAGAATGTTAAGAGGAGGAGCATCTCGACCTCCTACAAAAAGGGCTAAGGAAGAGGGCCCCACAAGGTCTTCTTCACCAAGCTCTTATGGAGCTAGGATCAACAATTTCACGAAGATCGTTGGTAAGGCTAGAACTTCATCCATCAAGTTAAGCATATGCCCTACATGAGAACCATGTTTAACTTCAATGGACGGGGCAGGCTGCACATGAGATTCACCACTAGGTTCGTTGAATGACTTGGGAGTGGTGACGAGCTCAACAAAAGCTAAGACTAGTTCCATCACTAGGATAGAACAATTTAGTATGGGACCACCTTGTGAAGAAGGTGGGCTCCTCTTACATCCTTCATTGCTATAAGGATCACACTTCACCTTTTTCTTTGTTGAAGGAGATGAAATCCCCACAGATGAGGCTACAGGTGTGAAGGAAAAGAAGGAAAGAATTGTAGTGGATACAACCAAGGTATTAATCATATCCATTAGCCTTGGGAAAGGTCGGATATCCAGAAAAGACATCAAGAAAGGTGGCTCCACCGAAGGAGCAATGAACACATGGGTATGTGCAGGATCATCATGGAAAAAGCAGGCGCTTAAGTGGCAAAAAATTCAAAAACATCAGAGTTAGGCAACTTGACTTAAAAATTTGAATAAGTTATCTATATTATTTCAAAAATATGTAAGAATAGAATCTATAGAAAATTAAATGTAGTTTCTAAACTACTAGGTTTTTCTAAAAATAAAAAATATCTATTTGGAAAAAAATTGAAATTTCAATGCACTTAAATTTCAGGGAAAAAATAAGTAGGTGTCTTTCTGACCACCCTAACCACAATAAAATGATAATATTTTTTTATAAGATTTTAGATATAAGTAGAGGACTCATGTCCCAATGTGATGCATATTTTTTTGTGATTTTGTTTCAATTAAATAATTAATTATGAATTTTTTATTACAACTTTTAAAAAATATAAAAAAGTCGTATGTCTAACCAACTTAACATGGTCAAAAATTCATGAAATTCAATTTTTATATTTTTAATCCTATTGTATACAAAGCATAGAATGTGATGCATGTTTTGGATTCAAAAAATGTGATACCATTTGAAAGCTATAGATGTTTTTCAATTAGCCTATCAATCAAGAATTTATTTGTAATTCAAATAGAAAATGAATAATAATTACTTATTAAACTCAAAAGTAAAGAATAATTTATATTGGTGGAAAGTTGAGAATCTCCTTTAAAAACCCTTTTGATTTCATCAATTTTGGGTTAAGAAAAAGTCATCAGCCACATACCCATCATATTGCCAATTTTTGGCCCATCATGATCTTGCACATACCCACCTATACCCCATTATGGTTAAGTGCATTCATACTTGCAAAGGAAGCTAGAAGCAACATGGGACTAGACTGAAGAGAAGTAGAAGGAAGGGGAGAGGAAGACACTATGGGAGGCCCTAAAGTAGGGGTGGTCATATCTTCCTCCTTCCTCTGCAAGGCGGCGTAATTACCCAAGAAAGCCTTTCACTTGCACTTGTAATTGTCTGCAAGGTAGTTTCTATGACTCTTTGAGTTGGAGGCTAGAGGCTATGAAGGTAGAGAAGGCTCCTGCTCAACCATTGGAATGCCCACTACAACCGTCTCTAGTGGAGGAACAGATTCTTGAACAATATTAGGAGGAATAGGTTGAGAAGTAGCAGGGGGAGATGGCTCAAGAGCCTCTCCAGTGGGCCTCTTCACATTCATTACTTTGGGAATAGGAGCAGTATGAGGCCATGAAGGTTGAGACAAAGAGGACTCTATGCTCTATCAGCAAAATAGGAAGTTTGAATGCAGGATGCTTAGGCTTTTGACTAGCGGACACCATAGGATTCTCCCACAAGTGCAGGATAGAATCTAATAGTACCATAGTAGAGTGAAAACAAGCATTAGACTGACTAGAAAAAGAGGAAGAAGGAGGATCTCAGGACTGCTTATCTTATTCCTTCATACATGCCTTAGTGAAACAACATAAGGTGATGGAGGGTATCTCACTTTAGGCCTTAAGAACCCTTTCTTATAGTTCTGATATGTTTGGTGCCAAAGGTCTATCCTAGGTGGAATAGGACAACTGGTATAGGCCAAGAGTAGTCCAAGGAGTAGCTACCATGAGCAATTGGTGGTTTATAACTGGTGTCATGAATTACATGCATGAAACACCCATGGATAAATTTTAAACATTTATGCATGACCGAGGGCACCACATTCATAGTTACCAACCAAGGGATACCCAATTTCACCCTAAAGATCTCAAACCTAGGGTTAATGTTAAATAGGAGTTTCATAGATTTAGGTCCTACCAAGACTGATAGGACAATATTTCCCAAAGGGGATATGAAAATCCTACCATGTGTGTAGATGGTACTCATAGGTGCATCATACCCATCTTTATGTAAGAAGTTAATCGACATGATCTCCTTAGTTGTGATGTTTACTTTTGAAGTCAGATCAATGAGAACAATTGGTATCATGTTTCCATTGATCCACATGGGGATGTAGAGAGGAGTTCATTCCCTATTAAAAACCCATCGATAGGTCCTGTGGAGTGAAGGTTATATCAGTACCATTGTCCATAGGCTATGTAGAGGGGATAGGTTGATGCGGGAAGGAGGCCATTACACACACTAGACAATATGTTCACAAAGTCCCTAATGGTCAAAATATAAGACAATGACCCAATTAAGGTTTTCTTATGGAACACCTTTGGAACCTTCCAACTACACCAACTAGGGGTTGTAGGTTAGGTTGTAAGGCGATAACCTCACAATAGTTGTACCTACAACACTTCTATAGTATGAGGAAAGGAACTCTCAATATAAAAAAATGGTTCACATCAGGTTCACCAAAAATGTAAGAGGGGGACCAACCACATTCAATGCCCCAGGTCAAGGAGGTCCAAGAGCAGAATGCTTCCCTAACTTACCTCAACTTTATGGGGTGTTAGGAAATCTGGGATGAGAATGATGAGGACTATAAAGTCCTTCAATCACTTTGCAAATCTAAAATAAAAAATGGGTCTAGGTGAGATGGTTTTCAAGTTCAACACTATACCTCGGGAAGCTATATGCCTGAGGATGGAAGTGCAGTCTTGTGACGTCAGCACGGCCCGCTGGAATCTCTCAAGTGCGTTGGCATCCATACAACCATACAACTAAAGAGACAAGGTCGAACCTAGGAAAACAAGTTAACAGCCTAGTTAACTGCCACTAAAGGGACAAAATAGCACTATTAAGTAAACAAAATATGCTCTAATATGAAAAAGAAAAAATGAAAGTTAGGGTTACAAGAATATTCTCACAAATACATTTTTTCACTAGGTAACTCTCCAAAAGCAGCTTCATCTACACACAAAGAGGAGGAAAAATGTTGGGTGGCTATATAAGGGCCTACCTCAATCAAACCCCCATTTAGGTGTTTCCACCTCCATGGACAACCAAGAAACTAAGTGTGATAAAGAAAGTAATGTAATGAAGAACACTAAAAAACTACAAAATTGTAAATGTGCTTACTCAACCAAGTAATAGAGGAAAGGAATGGGAAGCTTACCACCTCCACAAAGAGAACTCAAGGCTAATGGAGGAGAATGAGAGTACTCGAGCCTCTATTGCAATGGTGTTGTCCAAAAATTTCTCTACTGAAGTGATGGAGTGAGGTTGTTGCTATTGTGGATTGCTAAAGTGTCTCTAGAAGTGCTTGGAATTCTTTGTGTGAGTGCAAGAGAGTGTGTAGAAGTTGAACTGAAAGCTTGCAAAAGGTTGAAATGCATGTAGAAGGAGGGAATTTGAAGGAGAGATGAAGAAAATTACCATATTTAGGTTGGTCGACTGAAGAGTGCATTATAAGTCAACTACCAATGAGAAGTGTAACGCTTCCATAGATTCAACCACAAGAATCTACTAGGGACGTAAGTGTGCCACACAGACATCTACATTTCGCACAGGCTTCCTCAACACTCAAAATAGGCACAAAGTGGAATGAAAGTAGTGGAATTAGGTGTAATGAAACCCCCAAACCTGTTTTTCTAAAGTGGAAAAAGGAAAAATGGGAATTCGCATAAGGGGTGCAAATTCATTCCTATACAATTGTAAGTAAATAGGCACAATAAATCTTCCTTTCAGGTGAGATTTGAAGGTCCATTTAGAAATCTACATGCTCAAAAAAATAGAAAGCAGAGATGAAATTCCAAAGAATCTAATCAAATATCATAATACAACTTCCATATGCATTCACTAAACATGAAGAGAAAAAAAAATGATCTGAACAACAAAATTATATTGAAATTATAGAAGCTTCATAAATAAACTACTCATTGCATCAAAATAGCATAGAATAATGTTTTATCAAATAACTAAGAAATAGAGAGGCCAAAGAGATTGGCACAACATGAAATTCTTAATACAAAAATTAAAAATAATACAAAGGCTAAGAGTCTTTTGAGTGCTTTCTCCACATATTTTTTAACCCTTTTTCAAAGAGACAAAGCAATATATATATATATATATAGATAGATTTTTCCCACCCCTTGAATGTTGGATAACATAAAAGATTCCTAGGCATGAGTCATGCCACTCCTCACAATGATTTTCCCCAACCAAAATGGTATTTTGTTGCCTCAAACAAAGTGTTCCATCCTACAAATGATGGTTATGGTCCAAAAGTGTAAGCGTAAGAAATCTCTTAATGACATGTGTGAAACCACCCAAGGAGTCGATTAGGAAATGTGGTGTAGGGGTGGGGCTTCTCATTCTTTTGGGAAATAACGGGTTTTTTTCTATGGAATGAGAACCCAAAAATATTGGTTCTAAGACTAGAGCCATATCCATTGGGAAACACTTAGAGCTTCAAAAGGGTGATCTGCAAAGGTAGCCAAGCATCCTCTGAAGGAATCAATAAGGAATGTAGATTCTATTGTACCTCATGCAGATCAATAATTTCCTTGAATGGAAGATCCATGGAGATCTTGATCCTGAACTCTAGCTGAAAAAGAAGCTACGTTATCTGATGGATGGTGCCTTCAATGTCCATTGTCATAGGAGGTTGATTGAACAACTAGAAAGCAGATAGATCCTGCTTCTTTTCTTTGATTTTTTCTACAATATGCTCCAAATTTTCCACTAAATTGTTAGAGAGAAAAGGGGAGGGCAAGCCCATCTGATTCAAATGAAAAAAATTCATCAACATATTATTCATAGTCAGACTTAGTGTGACCAAGAAATTGTTTGCTTGGAGGATCATTGCATGATAATTGATGAATTCCTTTGCCCTTATGGTAGCCAACCTCTAGTCATCTATTCCTACCTTCACCAAGTCTGAATTCATTATTGTGTACAATTTTCTCAACAACTACTTAACCTCAAACACCTTCTCAGTAATAAATTGTGGGGCTTGTTCAATTTTACGATGCACCTCCTCACTTAATTTTTCTGCATCCAACATGAATTTTAGTGCTGGTTGCAAGGATAAATAGAAGGAATTAACTTTCTCCTAGTAGGGGATATATAATTTTTGCACCACCAATAGAAGATCTGATTGAGGAATAGAGGGCTAGGAAGGAATTTTTAAAAGATTTATCTTAGCCTCCTTTGACCTGATTTCTTCCATCAACTCCTTAATCTTCTTGATAGATGCAATGAGTTGTTCCTTTAGATTTTTCAACTCTACATCTTTTCTTTTCAATAGCTCCTTAGCTTGATTTCAGGTTCCACATTCTTTTTCTAGAGATACATTTATCTCTTGGATCTCCTTTTCAAATTAAACCCACTGGTCCTAAAGCTAATTATCTGTCTACTGCATTTCGTTCTCCAATTGATATTTTTGATCTTGAAGCTCTTTATTTTTCTCATGGGTTTCTCTCTCCATTTGAGCCAATTGGTCTTCAAGTTCCTTATTTTTCTACTACATATTAGCAACCAAGTTTAGATCTTGAGATTGGAACTTTGCAATTTCCTCCTAGAGCTTTTCCTTTTCTATTTGGGATTGTTGAGACAAGCATGTGATTTCAACATCTTTAGTCTTTTCTTTCTTTTGTAGGATCTCCACTCTTTTTTTTATGTTCTTGAGCTCTTCTTCCTTTTTGGTCAATTATGACTACACTTCAAAAATTTTGTAGTCACAACTCTCTCAGTTTCCGCCATTAGTTCAAATTTTTCTTGTGGTCAGGCCTAGTGTAGATTGAACCCCATGGCATGGACTATGTAATCTTTGGGTTGCATCTTCCCTTAAGGTTTGATGGTATTGGGCATCATGGATGTAAACATTATTGACCCTTGATCCTCATTAAGGAGGGTCTGCATGAATGGCTTGATAGGTCTCACGACATCCTTTTCTTTTATTTTCTAGGCTCTCCTAGCCCACGCCATCTTAGTCATACTATTTTTCCCAAAGAATTTTGATGGTGACCTAATCTATTCGCCAGCAAAGGGTGCATTCTTGAGGAAGAGAAAAAGGGAAAGAAATCATCATAGATTTAGATGATGTTATTTTTGGCAGAGTGACCATTAATGGGGAGAAAGGGGGAATGCTATGTGAAGCTTTGGTGAAAGGGGGAGTGACAGAAGGACTCATGAGGGGTAGTGGGGTGGGTTACGAAGATGTAGAGGTAATCATTTTTTGGGTAGGTTGGGTTGAAATCAATTCCATGGAAGAAAAATGGTTTGCAATAGAGGGCTTAAAAGGGGCCCCAATGAAAGATGGAAAAAACCTACGGGGGAGGAAAAACCACCTTTCCAATGGGGGAACGAAAGACTAAGAGCAACCTTGTGTGAGTGTAGAAGCAAAAAAAATAGGTTGACACTTGAGGTAGTCAGAGATGCAGACACAACTAGCTTAACTAAATACTAATATGTGAGAAGAGGAGAGAAAATTACCTGTGTTGCTGAAGACTTTGATCCTTGGCTTGTTATTGCATGAACTTGTGAGCTTTTTCCTTATGTGATATTGGTGTGTAGCCTCTTCTTGGGTGGAGAATCATCCATGTCTATGAATTCTTGAGATTTTTGATTTACTCTGGATCTCCTAGTGGCATGTGTACATGGTTGCATGACTACCACATGGATACAATTACTTGTGCGCTCAATGGATTTTCACTGGGCCTTTCTACCACTTTTCCATCTCCCTACATTTGAGCCTTCTTTACCTATCTAGCTCTTATTATTGTAAATCTTCTTCCATTTATTCATCTCCCTCAACATTAGTGTCATCATGCTCTTTGTCCTAGATATCGTCAAATTTTTCGTCCATATATGCATCTTGGAATTTGGCCTTGAGACATTTGGTCTCTTGCCGATAAACCAAAAAGTCAAAATCTTCTCCTCACTCCACTTGTTCCTGACCAATTCATTATAGATGGTGGCTCTGATTTTGCAACTATCATTGGCTTTGACCAAAGGGAAATAAAAAGATAGCAAGGCAACCATCCCATATCTGAGGGAATATAGGATAAGTCCAAAAAGAGACTATGAGTCCCTAACAACGGAATTTGTTGAGTCTCCTAGTAGGTTCAGGAGCTATGAGTCACCTTGATGTTGAGATTTACTAAGTCATCATCAGGATTGTATTCCCATTTATCACAGATCAACACAAACCCTAGATGAGTAAGCTTCTTAGATAGCAGACCTTTTGTCTATTCTTCCCCATTATTATTGTACCAATGCTTAAGGGGCATTTTAAAAATCCTTTATGGTGCTTTCTCGAACAAAAATTATAGTCTATAATGGCTAGTTGCCTAAATAATTAAAGAGCCAACACCCTATTTTTTTACAAATATTGGGAGCTGGAAAGGTTCCTTAGTAAAACCATCCATCTTGAAAAATGAAAATTCCTCTCCAAGAAACCAATCATAGGGAGGGAAAAAATCTTTTATCCATCTCTCTTAGTGGAGAATTGGAAACATCCAATGTGACACTCTTTAGCAAAATTTTGCAATATTGGAGTCAAGAATGACTCATAAAATGCATAATAATCATGAGTCACAAAAAGGAGATGGGTCCACGTAGAAACTAGCTTCCTCACCCCATTCTTATCAAAAATGGATAAATTCATATGCTCTTTAAAGAAGTCAGGGTTTTGATGTAAAAAAATATGAGTGAGAAAAGAGAAAATCCTAAATTTATACTGCATGTGATACTCCTTGAACTGGTGTAGCATATCCCAAAGAATGGCCTCAGTGAAGTCATACCAAAATAGGGTATGTTATTTTCTTAATTGGAAACACGTACCCATTTGAAACTCCTACACCATATTGCCACTATCTAGGTAGTAAACAAGAGCCAACATCAAGAAAACATATTGTATGTCTAAATTTAAATCATTGTTCCCAAGTGGAAAGTAAGGTGTGCACTTGTCTCCCTTGGGCCTTTTTGCTTCATTATTGTAAAAACTTTGGGCTTGGGTTCTAGTCTTCCATAAACTATCCAATTTTTTTATAGAGAATCTCTTAGGAACTTCTAAAATATGCCTAGTTGGGATACATATCATATATGGAAGAGCATCAACACTAATTACTACTCTTAGGTTTTGACCTTCTATGATTCCTATATCCGGATTGAAATTTTGGGCACATTCATGGACCCGCTCTATTCAGTGATGTGCTAAGGGGACCATATACTATAGAATATTGTAGAACCATAGCTTGTACCCCAAAGAGTCTTTGTTATTAGTCTCAACCCGTTTCATTCTTTCACAAGCTACTTCCCTAAGATTATTAGGGTTGGTTTTGAGCTGAGGGTCATAGAAATTATCCCAATCTCCTGCTATTTGGACTTTGTTTCTATGAGAAGTCTTATGTATGACCTTTGTGTGAGGCCACATTGGCTTTTCTGGCATCCCTATCAAGATGTAAGAGATATCACTAAAAACATGTGTCATTGGCACTACCATGATGGAATCCAATAAGCTTCTAACCATCTCTTCTTGTGCTTCCATTCCAAGATTCTATGCATTTCAAGATTTTGTGCCATCTTAGAACTCTATGAATCTTTTTACAAACACTTAACCTCCCTCTACAACTCACAATTGGATTCTTTCTCAACAAACTATATACTCAACCCTCTTCATAGTGCTCTTCTATTTCATACAACATTACCCTTCTAAAATTGGAGTTGGAAACAACAAATGATTTTAGCAATAATTCAACATGTATTTCCAACTCATTTGTTTATGTGAAATGAATTCCTACCCTTTGGAAAAGACATTACTTCATTATGACAATTAGACATCATGTCCTACAGTGCCACCCCTTGGGAATTTGAGCCAAAAATTAAAGGCATACAAATCCTTTCACATGATTTTACACTTAATAACTTTATGAGAATGATTAAGCAAAAGGTGTAAAGATTACACAAAAATATTTTGATTTGATCTTTGTAGATTGAAATGTGTCCATAGCTAGGCACTTGGCATTTGACTGTGCAGATTACCACTTGCATATGCTAAAAGTTTTAGCTGATTAATTACTCCATCTTACCTCACATGCAACAATCACAACTTGGTGGGATTTTTGAGTTTGCACCTTGATAAAAATCATATCACATGCATCATACTCCTAGCTACCTCTATAAATAGACGTAAGGATATCAATAGAATTCATATGCATCATACTCCTAGCTACCTCTATAAATAGACCTAAGGATATTAATAGAATTCATACTTGGTAATTGGGTCTATTGGTAGACATAATGGATACTCCCATTAGGTTGACTTGTAATAGAGCTCAGGTAGCTTTCTTAGGAGAAGTTTCAAATAGGATTTTGATGTGTATGACCAAGAATAAGCACACCTTAGCTATAATTTCAATTAAGTGAGTGCTAGGAAAATACTTTGTAGAATAGGAGGAAAAATATGGAGTGAATACTGATATTTGTTCCCACTTTGTTGCCTCTCTACTAGATATTCAAGTACCAAAAATGATGATATTAAAACTTACTAGGATGATTTTTCCCAAGCACTATCTCAGAGGCCTTGGGGAGACTATGGAAACTATAGTGCATGGCCTTGGTATTCCAATTGCATGTGATCTCTGTCAACTCATTAAAAAGGATGTAGTGGTGCCTTGGGTACCTTTCTTGAACAAATTTTGTGTTATGACCATTGGACAACACCGTCAAAGGGCATCTCGTGCCTGCCACTTACTACTGAGGGTGCTTCAATGTAGAGCCTATCTATGATGTTGAGTGGTACACTAATTTTAGAGACTTGGTGTATCCTCCTCCATCTACTACTAGCATCATAGTACTTGTTTCTATCATAGATCCTATTGCTGCTCAAATTTTGAATGAATGAAATATTCTCTCTTCTCTTTTCCTCTATGTCTATATTCTCGAAATGATTGGCCTAAGAGGCATTTTGTACTGTAATATCTTGAAGTGAATATTACTATAAAATGAATATATATATATATGCTTTGCCTAAGATCCATTTTGTACTATTGTAGACACACAAATTTGATCACTCCCATATGATCAAATTTACCTCCTTATTCATCCATTCTGTCAATATTAATTTATTTAATTAATATTACACTTCCCACATAATGCTCTTAAAGTATTTAATTTAACAATTAAACACTTTATCTTGTACCCTTTTCCTCTCTAAATTAAATAAATACATCAATTTATTTAATTTAGTCATTTTAATCTTTTTGAATTAAAATCAATTTAAAATTCTTATTTTCTCTCTCCTTGTCACATCCTCCATAGGCCATCTCTAATTTGGATTAATTTAATTAATCTATGATTAGTATGTGCATCCTCTTAATCAAGGATTAATGTCACATCCTCCTACATTTTCCACTTGTCTCTAATCTTCCATTAATTATCATAATCAAGTATTTGCACAACTTTAATCAAAGTCATTAACCACTTTTAGCACCACTTTTTAGTCAATCTTTCCATTTTCCTTTCTTGGCATTGACCCTCTTTTCTATGTGAATTTTTAATTCACTTTTATTCATCCTAGGTCTCTCTCCTCCCCATGTGAATTTTTAATTCATATTTATTTCTCCAACCACTTTCTCTTTTCCCATGGAGATTTTTGAGGAATTCCAAAATTCTTCAACTGCCATTTTCATTCTCACTTGGGGACAAGAAGTTCCTTTTTGAGGAAATATTCTCACTCCCCAAGGTACTTGGAAGGTACTTGTCCTTCCTCCATGTCATGTACCTCCCTTCCACATCACCTACACATCATCTAACCCTTAGCCACTTCACATTCCACATGTCAAGATGTGAGGGATTGTGAGTCCTCAACTCACTTTGTCCCTTCATCTTGGCCTTGTTGGATAAATCTCAACCATTGAATTCTCTAGAGAATTCAAGTTTCTCTATAAATACCCCCTCCTCTTAGGCATTTGAAACACTTAGTCATTTCGCAACTAAATACTGTCATTTTGTGCACTCATCTAGCTATACATTTTATCTATTTGCATTTTCATAAAACCATATAGTTAAATATTGCATTTAGCTACATCAAGAGCCATCCAAGGAGCATACAAAGCAATTCAAAATCAAGGGCCAACCAAGGAGTTTCAGCTGTAAAGAGAAGGTATAACCACTTGCAATCATTTTACACTTGTTCTCTTTGCATTAACAACTTTCTTAGGCTAATCTTGAGGTGTTTCATTGTGTTTTTCCATTGAATTTTAGTTGTTTAGAATAGGTAAAACATTTGGATATCACAACTTTAATATCTCAAAGTGAATATTACCATACAATGAATATATATATGCTTTTGCGTCTAGTTCTTGTCTCTTTTTCTTTTGGCTACTTTTGACTTAAAGGGTTCTACTTAGATAAAGACTCATCCAACAAAACATACAAAATAATCACATATTTACATGTTGAATGGTTAATCAAGCTAATTGAAAAGTTTAAGGTGAATTACATTGATAGGAATTCTTAGTGATTCTTTTTCGATGTTTTCCAATTCAAATACATTGTGTCGTTTGCATTGAATGATGTGATAAGGACCCTCCCTTAAACTATCAAATTTTCTATGTTGTCCATCCTTCATAGCTCTCTCATTGTATTTTAGCACCAAATATCTACACTTAAGACCTTTGTTGGAGTTTTTCTTATCAAACCATTTCTTAACCACTTGTTGTCAGGTGCACATGGTCATTAGTGCATTTTTCCTTTTCTCTTACACCTCTAGCAATTCAGCTAACCAGATGTCCATGGCTCCATTTTTCTCTACTTCCAAAGATTTAAGCAATTGTAGCGTCAGAATTTCTAGGGAGACAGGCAATAGTGCCTTCTTCCCATATACTAGCTCATATGGCAAAGTCTTTAATACTTTCTTGGGAGTTATGTGGTCTACATAGAGTGTTTCTTTGATTTTCCTATGCCACTCTATCTAGTGTTATGACCCTATTATTTTGATAATTTGGACTAAATTATTGTTAGTCGACTCAGCCAAACCATTTTCCTATGGGTAATAATTTGAGGATGTCTTTAGGAAAATTCCATTCCTAAGTGCAAATTGACATACCTTCAAACCTAGGAAGGCTTTTGCAATGTTAGAGATGATGGTCTTGGGTGGACCAAACCTTGTTACCAGCTCTTCTAGGAAGTTTCCAATCTTCTCCTCAATTGCATTCTTCAAAGGCATGGCATCAACCCATCTAGTGAAATAATTTATGGCTGTAAGGATCCATTTATGCCCAAAATTGGAGGTTGGATTAATCATCCAAATGAAATCAATACCCCATTGCACAAAGAGCTCTTCAAACACTATCAGATTTAGAGGCATGGCCAAGTTCTTCATCCTTCCTATGAAGAATTGGAACTCTTTGTAGGATTTGACTAGAGAGTGTGAATCATTGAATAGTGTATGCCAAAAATATCCCACACACATAATCTTAATGGTAGTGGCCTTAGCAGAGAAATGTCCACCTATGGGACTATTATGGAATACATCCAAAAAATTGTGTTTGCTCTTGAGTTATGCACTAAAGAGGAACACCATTAAAATTTCTATTGAAGAGAACCCCTTCAATGAGCACATACTCGTTGTTTTGTAATCTATAAAACCTTTTCTTTTGAGAAGGGAGGCCCACTGGATATTTCTTGGTCTATATAAACCTCATTCTTCCACCAACTAGTAGCCTTCAAACTCAGATTCATTTAGTATAACTAGCTTAGATTTTTCCTCCTCAGCTTCCACTTCATTATCTTGTGCCAAATATTCACATAGTCCTCTTCCTCACATGGTCTTTGTGGACTTGACCTGAATGTCATACTCAAGGATCTTGGTTATCTAGTTGGACCTCTTTTCGGTTATCTCTCCTTCCATAATGTATTTGCACACACTAGAATGTGGTACATATGTGACCATCTTACTACAAGATATGAGGTTTTATAAATTTTTGAGCCCCTTGACAATGGTGAATGCTAGCCTCTCGATGAATTTTTACTTCATCTCATAGTCCTTTAAAGTCTGGGCGTTGATGGGTATCAGATATTTTCCCTTCCCTTCATCATATTTTTGAGTTAAAATAGTAGTGATGCAAGACTTGCTATTGAACAAATACATTATAAAGTCCTTTGATAAGTCTTGGTTCAGTAGCACAAGAGCTGAAGAAATAGCTTCCTTGACCTTCTCAAAGGATTCTTTGGCCTCTTTTTTCCACTTAAATAAATGATCCTTTTTGAGCATCAGGGTGATAGGTCTACTTAGACATGCCAAATCTGAAATGAATTTTCTTACAAAATTTACATTTCCTAGGAAGGACTGAGCTCCCTTTTTCTTACTTATAAGGGAAGTTCCTTGATTACCTTCACCTTATATAGATCAATAGCAACTCCATCTTTGGACATTACATGTCCTAGTAATTTTTCTTGATGCACTTTGAAAACAATTTTTTTTGGGTTTAGGGATACACAGAACTCCTGACATTTTTTGAAAACCATTTCAAGATGATCAAAATGATTATATTATGACTTAGAGAATATAGTCAGATCATCCAAGTAGATCAAGATGATCTTACTAATTAGGTCTCTATAGGTGATATCCATCATTCACTGAAGGGTGGCTCCTACATTTGAGAGGCCGAAGAGAATTTTTGCATAAGAAAAAATTCCCCAAATTGTATTGAATTTTATTTTGTGTTAGTCCTCCTCTTTGACTTGGATTTGGTTGTAATCGAAGAATCCATCTAGAAAAGAAAACATTTTTGAGCTAGCCACTATTTGCAAGATTGATTCCATGGAAGGAAATAGGTAGTGGTCCTTCAAGAATGCCCTATTTAGATCACAATAATCAACATAGAGGTGAATGTCCCCATTTTTCAATTGGACCAAAACTAAGTTGGACACCTATGTACTATGCTTGATTGAGAAGACAATCTAGGGATGGATTAGCTTCCTCAACTCCTATGCCATTATTGCTTCAATATTTGGGTTTACTGGTTATTACTTTTGGCGGATAATTTTTTCCCCTTCTTTTAGTTCTATGGTATGTTGGATGACTTCGGGATGATATCCCCTGAGGTCATCATATGAGCAGGCCTCTACTCCTTTATATTTTTTATAAAAATGCATGAACCTATCTTTATCATGTTGTAGAACATATTTCTCAACCTTAAGGTGCCTCCCTTTTTTGACCTAGAGATCTGCATAGTCGCCTTTGTCCACTACAAAATTCCTCTTGACATTTCTTTCATCATCGTAATCAAATATATTTTTGAGAGTAACCAATCCTTTCAGAAGCTTGTTTGATTTTAGCTGAATAATTTTCCCTTCATAAGCTTCTACATTTTTTGGTTGGAATTGATAAGAAAAATCTCCTGAGTGTTGAATGAATGAGGTGATTTGAACATCACTTGCGAACACTTTCCAATTTTGGTCATTTTCTGATATTATAGGCTAGAAAATAACTCACGTAGAGTGTATGCTCTCAATTAAGTTAGAAATAGGGCCAAATTGAGATCCTATTATTGCCATATGATCTGTAGCTACATTCTACTCTCTGGCATCATTTGGATATTGAAAGCTTCAAATTTTTCAATTAGGTCTCAGACCCTATGTCTATAAGATCACATGCAAACATTATTATCTTTAGAGACACCTTAGACTTGATTGACTATTAGCTCAGTCTCCAAACACCATTATCTATTTAACAACCATCTACTTTGCAAGGCTTAGACCTTGCATGAGGCATTCATATTTAGTTTCATTACATTTGAATAAGAAAATTGAAAGAAAAAATATCTTAGTGTCTTTTCATTGGATGGAGACGTAAGACATATCCTAGCTCCCACACCATCTTTACATCTTACACCATCAGAATACAATGTTCATAGCTCAAAGGTGTGACCACCCTCTGGTTCCTTAATCACCTTCAGAATCACTTGATCCTCATCATAGATCATATAAGTTCCCAATCCATTGGCATGATAATTATCAAAAGGATTAATGTCTAGAAATTCACTCAAGAGGACCTTTGCTTCATTAGTTTGGTCTCTGATCACCTTCTCACCCCTAAGTAACCCAGTATAATACATCTCATCTTTGGTGATAGAGGTATGAGTAGCCTCAAAATTTATCATGGCCTCATCTGCTATATGTTTCAAATGAAAAATTTTAGACAATATTTTCATCTTAGCTCCATGATTGGTCCTAAGAATTAAGTGTGACCAATATAAAGAAAAATACCCACCTATTTTGGCAATAAACTCTCAGGATAAGCAAAGACCGAACATGGGAGGGACATCGATGATCACAGTATCTTGTGTGACTATGATACTGGGGTAGGAGAACAAATTCAATGGGAGGTTCTTGATGAAACCTATAGTTTCAAAATTATTCCCATCAAGCTGCATAGCCCCTCTATTTAAAGGTTCAACTAGGTCATAAGACTTCATCTATTTCCTTGGGCATGACTGTGGTGCTAGCACCAGAGTCAATCATAGAATTATGCAACAAATTGTTACCCACAATGAGAGTTATGAAAAATGGTTTTGGTTTTGGCTTACCTCGACTTTCGATAGAGTCTTCCTCTCCATTTTTTTTGAGGAATTTGGCCTAAGACGATTAATCAATGGAATTTTCTGTAGATGGTTGCTTTGTTGGCTCTATGTTTGCATCTTTTAGTAGGGTCTTCCATAGTAACAATTTTATCTCCAGGATAGATAATACATCCCAAAGGGATACATTAGTAAGGGATTTCTTCAACTATTCCACCACATTGAATGGTGGTAGATTCAAAGACTTCTACTCAGAAATTTTTTATAGCAATTTCCTTTTCTAGTTGAGCTTGCTACATAACTGCAGAGGAACTAGGAGATTGGTTGGGAACACTTTTGGGCTATTGAGCAACTATTTTATCCATGAATCTCCTCTCTGAGGAAATTTTATAATCTATTTGCACTTGTGATGCCTTTGATGTGCAAACATCATTTTCTAATGCCACCTCTTGTCCTTCTATCCATGAGAAGAGAGCATGATCGAGAGCTATATTTATTTATTGCTCCAAGGAAATTCCTTGGATTTGAGCAGTGAGTACTACATTTTCCATTTGCGGAGAGGTATATGCATAACCTCTAAAATCTAGCTTGACACCTTGACCATGATGTTCTACCACTTTTTGCTATAAATTTCCACATAGGTAATTTTGGGATATATATGCTTCATTGTAGGGGAAGCACCAAGAATTGGTATCATCAATGAGATTAGTTTTCCCCACTATCATCTCTTTATTTGAACTTTGTTGAACATTCTATAGTGGAGTAGGCACTGGCACAATATAATTATTTGATTGAGTCTTTGGATTCATGTACATACCTCCTTGGAACTGGTTTTGCTAGTAGGAAGGTCTTCTGCCTTGGTAATTTTGGAGAGTTGGCTTCATAGGAATAGACTATTGTTGCTTGATATTAATTATTTCATTTGAGAAGGTCTGCAACAAATCCTTGATGTCACTCACCTTAGTTGGTAAAGGGTTAGATATAGAAGAAAGATTTTGTGGCATGCTCAGATACATGTACATAGATTGGAGGGGAGTAGATGCATTGGTAGAAGCTAACTCTTCGACAGTTGCTGACAATTCTATGAATACAAACATAGCGGGCCAAGGTAGTAACTTTTTGACATTGATCAAATTATTCACTACCTTAATAACAATGTTATACGCATTTGGCAAGGTTTTCCTACCAAGAGACTGAATCATCACTGAAATGTCAGTATTGAGAGATTTTAGATAGAACATGAATACCAAATTTATAGGCTGGTGAATAGTAGTTTGGATCCTTTGCCAAGCTGTGTGAAACCTACCATAGAAGTTGGTCATGGCCTCTTGAGGGGCTCACTTAATGGTCACCAACTATTGGAATAGCAAAGAACGATCTCCATTGTCTAAAAATCACTCAAAAATAGGATCTTCAAACTGATCCCAGGTGCCAATAGTATTAGATTCTAGAGTGCAATACAAATCTAGTTCCTTGCCTTTGAAAGAGGCTATAAGCAACCTTAGTGCTATATTTTGATGAGTGACACCATGCACCAAGCACACGTTTGCAACATCCTATAGATGGTTAGATGGTGTTTTTGAGCCCTCCTCAGTAAATTTTAGTAAAGCATTTAAAGTAGAGGTAGGGATAGGAGCCCATACGACTGGTGCTAATGGTGCTATGAGAGGGCTTCTGGCATCCCATGCAACATAGTTTCTGTTAGCCATTTTAATGGGACCTATGGAAGTGTCAATACATTTGTTGGATGGGCTCTTGTTTGGACTATTACCAACAGTGGCACTAGCAAGATAGGGTTATTCATTGTCTAGGATCTAGTAATAGGTCTATGGCTCATACACCCACTCTAAACTTAGATACATTCAAATAGAGTCCCATTGAGTGTGCTAGAAAAAGAACTATTGATGCCTAAAATTTCTAAACACACAACCTTATGGGAAACTTAGTTAATGGGGGGACCAATTGCACTAAACTGAGTAAGCTCTAGGTTTTAAAGAAGCTATCTCTTCATACATTGGAGGGTGAAAAGGGAAAAGGAAGAAAATATATGAAAATAAAATCTAAAGCTAAGGTGATGCACCAATATTCCAAGGAAATAGGCACAAGAAATCTTCCTTTTGGGTGAGATTTAAAGGCCCATTCAACAATCAACATGCCCGAAAATAACATAAACCATAGATGAAATTTGAAATAAGTTAATTAAATAACATAATTCAACTTCCATATGCATTCATTTCACATGAAGAGTACAAAACATGATCGAGACAACAAAATTTTATTGAAATTATAGAAGCTTTGTACATAAAACTACTCCTTGCATCAAAATAGAATAGTATAATGTTTTATCTAATAACTAAGAAACAAAAAGGATGAATAGATTGGAACAATATAGAAGTATTAATATAGAAATTAAAAACAATACAAAGGATGAGAGTCTTTTTAGTGCTTTCTTCCCATATTTTTGAACCCTTTTTTAGATACAAAGTAGTATATATATATTTTTCCCACCACCCAAATGTTGGATATACAAATGATTCCTAGTCATGAGCTGTGCTTCTCCTCACAATGATTCTCCCCAATTGAAATGATATTTTGTTGCCTTGAACAAAGCACATCCTCCTTCAAATGATGGTTGTGGTTCGGTAGTGGAAATGATATAAATCTCCTAAAGACATGTGAGAAACCACCCAAGGAGTTGGTTAGGAAAAGTGGTGTAGATATGGGGCTTCTCAATTTTTTATCCTTCCCTTGTGACTATGGTCCCCATGGAGATTGTATGTTGTGTGGATTCACTCAAAGCTTTCACTACATGGTCTACCAAAAAGGTATCTACAAAAGATGCAATGTGGCACATGGGAAGATCTCAAAGACAAAGAAAAGGGAGAGAATTCTTAAAAGCACATGTTGCTAACACATGTCACAAGTGGATGATGACACCACCAAAAGGGAGCCCAGAGAGTTACAAATGTATAACACATGAGCCGAGACCAATGCAAAACCAAAAAAATATACTCGAAGGGAGCTTAAGGATTATTTAAATCCACATGACCAAGATTAAATCTTAGTGAATGACTTAGATTCATTCGAACATATGGTTTTCACATCACCCAATATAAATACAAAAATTACATTATAAAATAGGCTACTTAAATTTCTTTTCCCTATTTTTTCCTTTAGCATATTTTGTCTTTAGATACCCTTTTAAATATTCATCATCTATTATAGGATTTCCAACTTCCTTTTGTAGTTCAGAATAATAGACAAACTTTCCTATAACAACTTGGAGCTTCTCCCATTCTGCAAAGTTAGATTTGGTGATTCTAAAGGAGATCCTTCTAAATTCTTCCACCATTTCATCATGATTCCTTGCACATGTATCCCCCGCTTTAATCATTTTCTTTGACTTTGAGAAATCCTACATAGTAAAATCCTACATAGTAAAATCTACGAAGTCCACTGACAAAGTTTCACTATCTCCTTGTTCCATTCTCTTGTGAAACTCATGTTTCACCACTTCTTGATCCAATTCTTAGGCTAGCATCTTGTATCCTATCACCAATTCTAAGAAGTCATTAGCCATAGCCAAGTGGGCAACAACACGGGTGATGAGCTCAAAATATGCTCATAATTTGAATATTATGATATATTTTTAATACCCTTACTCTTATTGCTGATGGTTGTTTTAACTCTTTGATTAAAGGCTTTTTATCTAAAATTGTGTGGTATCTTGTAGCAACACATTCCTATATTCCTGTAGCTTAACATCTCTGTGTGTCTGTATTAATTGCCTTGTTTGACCTCCTGAATGAATGATATAATGCATCTAGTTTTTGGATAATGAAATGGATTTAATATGTGATTAATGGATGTGTATCATGTTATTTTCCATGCATGCTTTCTTCCACTTATGTCACTATGTGCATCGCAGGTTGTTGAAGGAAGCATGAATGAGTCAAAACGCAGTAGATCTCAGCCTTGCAGTAAAGTCCATTTCCAACAGGACATTGAGGAAGTTGTTCTAGCAAAGACTCTCTAACCAGGTCGTTGGGAGGAAATCTAAATGATCATTAATCTAGGAAGAGTGGAATACTAAATTCTCTTTGAATCATGTTGAATAGATATGCCTTCGTTTAAGAGAAGTCTGTTCCTTGGTTTCAGGATGCATTTATGTCCATGTCTTTCTCTATTAGAGTTAGGTAGTTAGTTGCTTTTCTAATATAAATAAGTGTTCCTCCTATGTGAGTGAGCAACAGAGTATGTTAAAGTTAGTATTATAATGAGAAACAATGTTTTGTGTTAGTTTTCTTACAAGTAGAACAATCAATGTATATGATTCCAAGTTTATGAATAAAAGTTAATGAAGTTTTGAGTTCAATTCTTGCATAAACTGGTTGATGCTTACTAAGGTGGCCCACTTAGTGAGTATCTATAGTTAGTTATTTATCTCTTGTTGATTATAAGTTAGATTTCATTCTTAAAGGTTTTAGTTTAAACCCAGTCTTATATTGTTCCTACAACATCGGGAATCCATCCCTGTGCTTGTTCTTGCAGCATAAGGCTAGTTCATAGTTTGTTTCTTAGTAATAGTTGCCATGATTTCTTCTTTGATTAAGTTATGCTTAAGTTAAGAAGACTTTACATTACATTCTTGTAGCATAAATAGAATTCCTTCCAAGCATTTATTTCTGGTAAATTGTGACTGAAACTGGTTCTTAGTACACATATAATGCCACTCGATTTGAAGTATACGTTCCCTGGTTTGACAATGTAAATGAATGACCATAAAAAGATGTTAGTCACCTATTGGAATGTCCAATTCCCAGGTTAGGATTTTCCATGACTTTTATATCCTTTTGTGGAATTGACCATTTTTGGCACCATTGTCGAGGATGGTGTCAAGCTAAGAACCTATCATAGTCATTGTTAGCAGTAGTTTAGTGGGTTTATTCAAGAATTTTCAAATTCCTTCAATTTACGGTTAATTCTATTGCATGCATAGAAGAAGAGATGCTCTAGGAAGATTTCTCCCTAACCCTCCATTCATTGATGACAATTCTGAACCAACTTATAATCTATTTGAGGAAGGAGGAGACCAAGATATCAATCCATTTGCTGAAAACCTACTTGCTGAATTGTCATTTTCCCTAGGTGATGAAGAACCTCAAGAAAATCCATTTGCTTTGATACTCCATCAAGAAAATATGGCATGTAATCCAACTAATCAACCTCCTACTTTTTAATTCCCCATCATTTCTCAACAAGATAGTGATAACCTTAAAAATATTCCTTCTTCATTACTTCCCACGTTCTATGGACTAGTTACAGAGGACCCAAACACTTTCTTGTTTGAGTTTGACATCCTCTATCATAGCTATGATTACACTTCAAATGCTCACAGGCTGAAGTTGTTTCCTGCGACTTTGAAGGAGGGATCTCTTAGATGGTTTATGAGTTTGGGAAGGGATGTTGTTGATAGTTGGGAAGCTATGCAAACAAAAATTCTTGAGAAATACAAGGAATATTGTAAGAGTGATAGTAAGGGTGATATATTTAGAATACAAAAAAAGGAGGATGAAAGCCTAGAAGAGTATATCTCAAGATTCTTGTTTTCCCTAAAAAAGAATTCAGACCATACTCTCAATGAAGAATCTCAAAAACTACTTTTTCTAAGGGGAATTAGTGACACCTATATAGATGCCCTCGATTTGATGGGAGAAGGAGATATAACCCAAGTTCCTTGGGATGATATCAAGAACATATGTCACAACTACTCTCGAGAAATTGTTAAGAAGAGTAGAGGTCATCAAGCTATAGTGGGAAAGTCTTCTACTAATGGAGTTTCACGGATAGAGATCACACATTTGCCATTTGATTTCGAGCAGGATATCATAAACAACATGGCTACATAGTTGGATACTATGCAAGCTCAGAAGAAACGTGACTGCAGATGTAAGATGGAGGCTAACCTGGAGGCTAAGAAATTACCTACTAGTTTTAAAATAGTAGAGGGTGATTATGACCAAGTATTCTTCATTGCACAAAGGCAACTATGGGCTCAAAGACAAGGTATGCCTCAAAACCCTTTGACTTTTGGTAATCCCTATTCTAATTACAATAACCAATGACAACCTATAGATGGCCCATCACCACTTTGGAATACTTATCAACCACACTGGCTTAACTATCAGAGTCATCAGTGGAAATCTCCTCAAGGAGATTGGCAGTAGCCACAAGGACAATGGACTCCACCTGAAGGTAATTGGCAGCAAAATACTCAATGGAGAGGTTCTCAGCAATGGCAAAACCAATCCTCTAGATCCCTACAGCTTCAGCAGCCACAACCTCTGGCCCTCATGTCACCTCCTGCAGTACCTGCAACAAATATTGGCCCTCCAAAACAAATGCCTATGCCTGCTCAACCATTTCCAAATCCTAATAATAAGTAGCAACAACAACAACAGCCTATGTATTTTGCAGAAGCCAATCAGTATCTAGCTTATGCCCTGAATATTAATGATATCCATCTCAGGTTTGGAACCACTCTCCCTACTCCACAACTGCATGTAATTACAGAGATTTCAAACTCTACCTCTGAACAACCTACTGATCCTAGAAAACATATACCTGCATGAGATACTATCTCTAAGGAGCCTATCCTGCAGCATCAAGCCAAACTACCTTTTCTGTAGAGATTGCAAATTACTACATCCAAGTCTATGGAAGAGCCTACCTTTGATATTTTGGATTAGCTAAAGAATGTACACATTTAAATTCCCCTTTTTCAAGCCATTAAAGATGTCTCAATTTATGGAAAAGCCATTAAGGAGGCATGTTTAAATAAACTAGGAAGAAAGAAAAAGGATCCCCAAGCTATCCATGTTCTAGGACAGTTGGAAGATATTATGTTAGGGAAGGCAGTCATTTCAAAATATACTGACCTTGGGAGTCCTGTGGTAAAAATAAATATTAATGGCCAAATAGTAAAGAATGTTTTGATTAACCTTGGTGTAGCCATCAATGTAATGACCAAGCATACTATGGAGTATTTGAATATCCTAACCATTCGGTCTACACCTACCATCTTGTAGCTTGCTGATAGTTCCACAGTAACACCTGATGGAGTGGTAGAAGATGTCATTGTCATCCTTTAGTCTTGGGAATACCCAGCAGATTTCACCATATTGTCCACTAAGACAACTTTGGAAGGATATCCTATCATCCTAGGTAGACCATGGTTAGAAACAAATGATTCTTTTATAGGATGCTATTCATGAGACATGACAATTTATGATGGTTAGTCAAGAAAGAAATTGGCTTTATACCCACCTTCCCAGCCTCAGCTAGACTTGTCTCAATCGATTTGGCAAGATTTAGGAGAGGAAACTAAAAAAGTCAATTCATTGGCTTAGCTAATGATGCTGAAAACTAATCTATTTTCCCAGCTTCAGAGTGAAGATGGCCTGCTTTTACACATTTTGTAGTCTAACTCTGATATGAGTATCCCATCTATTCCAGATAGTTGTCTTCAGTAGTGTTTCCTACATCAATTGAATCCTGAGAGCCTGCCACCTAAATTTCCTACAGTTTATCACAATTTTCTTCCACATAAAATAAAGACACCACCTTTATTAGTAGCCTCCATGAATTATCTTTCCAAGCAAGTAGAAGTGTCTCTAGGCCTCTGTCTAAACATCAATAACAAGCTGCCTCAATCTCAACAAACTGCCCTAGTCACAATGTTGCAAGATCAACACAAAGCTTTTGCATGGGACTATGGGGATATGAAGGGAATAGATCCTCAACTCTGTACTCATAGGATCTACATTAAGGAATACTGTTCACCTGTTAGGCAGCCTCAAAGAAGGATAAACCCAACACTCAGGGAAATAGTTAAAAAGAGCTCCAAAAATTGCTTGATACTGGTTTTATCTACCCCATTTCAAACAGTCAATGGGTATCTCCATTGGTGATTGTTTCTAAAAAAGGTGGAAAATGGAGAGTTTGTATAGACTACAGGGAGTTGAACACAACAACTAAAAATGATCACTTTCCACTGCCATTTGTTGACCAAGTGCTAGACTCATTTTCTGGTAAAAAGTATTTCTCCTTTTTGGATGGATATAGTGGGTATAATAAAATTTGAATTGCCCCTAAGGATCAAGACAAAACAACTTTTATTAGTCCATGGGGCACTTTTTCCTACTTTGTCTTACCTTTTGGCCTGTGTAATGCACCTGGAACATTTCAAAGGGAAGTGATTAGTATTTTTGTTGACATTTCTCATGATTCTATAGAGATCTACATGGATGACTTCACCACTTATGGAGTTACTTATAAAGAAGCATTAGCAAATTTGGAGAAAGTGTTGAAAAGATGTAAGGAGAAAAAATTGTCTTTGAATAGTGAGAAGTTCTTTATGATGATGCAAGAGGGAATTTTTTTAGGCCATCATATCTCTCAAGTAGGAATTCAAGTTGATCCTACAAAAATAGAAGTCATTCTAACTTTGCAAACACCTATGAAACAAAAGTATGTTAGAAGCTTCCTAGGACATGTTGGATATTATAGAAGATTTATCAAAGATCTTAACAAAATAGCCAATCCATTATATGCCTTATTGACTAAGGATTATGAATTTAACTGGACTGAGGCCTGTGACAAATCTTTCCTACAGCTTAAGAACTTACTTACTCAAACACCTATTCTTCAAGGACTGAAGTTGAGTCTGCCCTTTCATATACACACAGATGCTTCTGATTATGCCATAGGGGTAGTTTTAGGACAGAAAGAGAATTCCATAGAGCATGTCATATATTTCATTAGCAAAAACTTTCAAGGCCCTGAATTAAACTATAATGTCACAAAGAAAAAATTGCCAACAGTTGTGTATGCCCTGAACAAGTTTCAACATTATGTCACTAGTTACCAAATATTTTTTGATACAGATCATGTAGAAATAAGGTACCTCATGAATAAGCTTGCCATATCTGGCAGATTAGCAAGATGACTCCTATTGTTGTATGAATTTGATATCACAATTATTGATAAGCCAGGCTGGGCTAATGTGGTGGCTGATTTCTTGTCAATACTTCAAACAACTACACCTGCCACCTCTGAGGTAATTGATGATATCTTTCTCGATGAACATCTGTTTTCTATTGCTGCTCAAACTCCATGATATACAGATATTGCAAATTATTTAGCAGCCAACAAGATCCCAACCCATTTCTCACCAAAGGAAAGACAATTGTTGGTAGAGAAAATTTTTAACTTTTCATGGATTGCAGACTATTTATTTTACACACGACCTAACCAAGTCATGAGAAGGCATGCTAAGGAAGATGAGACCTATGAAATTTTGCATGCCTATCATGATGAGCCATGTGGTGGGCACTTTGTAGCCAAGAGAACATCTATGAAAGTGCTTGCTACAGGATACTATTGACCCACACTACACAAAGATGCTGCAGCCTACACCAAAAAATGTGAAAAATGTCAATGCATGGGGAGACCAACAAGGTCTGATGAAATGCCCTTGTATCATCAAGTGGTAGTCAGTCCCTTTGACAAGTGGGGCATGGATTTTGTTGGGTCTATTGATCCTCCATCCAATAGAAAATCATACATTTTGGTTTGCACTAATTATGTAACCAAGTGGGTGGAAGTGAAAGCAATGACACATGCCCGTGACAATAAAGTTGTTGAGTTCCTATATGAGCAGATTTTTACTCGGTTTGGAGTACCAAGGGAACTTGTTACTCATCAAGGAACTCAGTTTACATCAAACTTAATCATTGCATTGATAAATGATTACAAGATCAGGCACAAAAAGTTTAGTACCTATCACCCTCAAGCCAATGGTTAGGCAGAGGTTACCAACAAATAAATTTAGGCAATCCTTACTAAGACAGTACAATTACACAAGAAGGATTGGAACAATCACCTTCCTGAAGCAGTCTGGGCCTATAGGACAACATGGAAAACAATTATAGGGTTCATTCCTTTTGAGTTACTCTATGGCAAAACTGCCATGTTGCTAATAGAGTTTGAGCATAAGACCTTAAGGACTACTCTCCAACTTAACATTGATATTTTAGAAGCCCAAAAGGAACACTTCCTGTAGCTAAATGCATTGGATGAGATAAGGAAAGCTACCCTACAACATACTAAGGCTATCCAACAACAAAGAAAAAAATGGTATGACCACCATATCAGAACTAAGTAATTCAATGCCGGTGATTCAGTGTTGCTCTATGACTCTAGGTACAAGGAAAACCAAGGTAAACTCACCACAAGATGGCTTGGTCCTTATGAAATAGAAAATGTGTTTAATAATGGTTCAGTTCAGTTAGCTACAATAAATCCTATTTGATTCAAGCTACTGGTTAATGGACACTGTCTTAGGTTGTATCATAAGCCAGTGTCCAAAGAAGAATTTATGAAGCAGTTTGTTTTGGATATGGCCACTAATCTTCTTGTAGCAAAAGGCTTCGGCCTTTCTCATACAACATCTCTTTAAAATTTTATGTTGCATGCCCATAATAAAGGTTTCCTTTTTAAGGAAGCCACTTTCTCTGTTTTTCATCCATCACCACCATTCATTTCCTCTTCTTCCATGTCACCCATCCATTTCATCCATCTCGTTGTACCACCCTCATTTATGGTTTCAATTCCAGCCGTCATTTCATGCTGAGTTGTGATCTTTCCTAGCATGTACGAGCACTTATTACAGGGTAGGCAATATCTTTTATTGTCACATCATTTATTTATTTCATTTATTCATTAATTACTATGTACATATCAGTCATCATTTCTTGTTCTTCACCTATCCTTTCGCACATGTGTGGACACATGCAAAGTTTTAAGTAGGGGGCGGGGATAATCCATTTCAAATTTTTCTTATGCCACTATCACAACTGTTAAGACATTTTTATTTTCTTGTACTTACCAAGTATGACTGTGTGCTCCCATCCTAAATAATAATTAACTGCTTGATTTTAGTAGTTTTTAACAATCATTTCATGCAATTATCCTTTGTGTCATTCTTGGAAAAGTAAAGAAAAGTAACAACAGGGCAGAAAGAAGCAGGGCAGAAGAAGTTTTTCAAATTTTAGAAGTTTGAGTTTCAGGAATCTCAACAGGGATAATTTTTGAATATGGGTTTCCAGTTAGTAAGACATGAGCCTATAGCTCATGAACCCTTTACGCAAAATCCTCAAGTGGTTCAGGCATTTAGCAATTGCGGTTGGCTAAATTATTTTTTGAGAATAGATTCCTATAATGAGGAAGCTGCAGGTGAGTTTTTGAGAACTCTTTCAAAGGGAGAAGCTACAGTGTGAGGTTTGATAGTAGCCGTTATAGAAGAGAAAATTGCAGAAGTAACTGGGCTTCTAACAGTAGGAGAAATTTTTTCTTCAAGGAGAGATATTGTCTCTACTAGGGCAGAATTCACAATACCAATAGATGGACCCTTGGAGGTTTCCAAACAAGGATGCAAACGGGTGTCACTGCCTCCTCCATACTCGGAATATGCCACCTTCATAATTAGGTACTTGACTTGTGAGGGACTTTTTCCTATTTGATTCCTATCATTTTAAACTATTGAGTCATGTGAGGCACAATTTAGCTGCCAATGTTCCAATTTTTTTGTTAAACCTTTTGAAACATTGTGCCCATGAAACCCAGAGGGGTAGGGACAACTCTATTGCCTATCATGCCCTCATTAAATTCTTGATCAAGCATTCTCTGAGGGATATATCACCCGTTTCTTGGAAAGAATTGTTTACCCAAAAGGTTCTACAACCTCTAGAGCCTCCTAGAGCACTCTCTGCACAACACAAGAAAAAAAAAAGAGATTAGAATCTACAAGTAGGGAAGAAGAGCAAGAATCATTTGCTCCTGCAGCACTTAGTCCTGCAGCCTCCACATCAGAGCCCTCTACCCAAGTACAAACCAGGTCTGCTGGTAGAAAAGAAAAAGGGAAAATGAAGGTAGAAGAGTCATCTAGGGAAGAAAAAACCCTAGAATTTGACTCTCATGTTCAAAAGTGAAAATGTTCTACTCCACTCTTTCTTATAGCATGTTCCCCTGTAGCAGTTTCTCCTATAGCAATGCCTATTGCCACTACAGTTATACTATCATCTTCTCCTCCTGAGTCTGAATCCTCTAGGTAGGTTAGAAAGAGGAAAGACATGAAAGTGTCTCCTACAGTTGTTACTTTAGAAACATTGCCAAAAAAGTTTCATCAAGGAAACAGCGTAAAGTTACCTCAACCTCCATTCAACCTGAAATTATAGTAATTCCTCAGGAATCTGAAGAATTCAGTCATGATGTTTCTCAGAATGTATTTGAGAATATTCCACAAAAGTCCATCTGTTATTCCTAGGGAAGTGCAAACTGAGATAGTGGAAGTTGAGGAAGCACAACATGGTAGTGGTAATGAAAGGGGGTGCCAAATCTTGATGACTTGGCTGAAGTAGCTAGGCAAGTTTCAAAAGAAACATAATCTCCTCCTGAGCAGCAATAGGAGTCCATCCTACAGCAAGAGGAAGAATAGCTTGAACAATCTAAAGTGTCCAATGAAACCCCATTACCCCTTGAAAATTGTTGAGCATTGGTTGTTTATAAAAGGACATTGTTAATTGAATATTTGGAATATCTTAGGACTACATGGAGGCCTGTTACATTTCAAACTTTGAGTTTCTGCCATTTAGCTAGAACTGAAATTCAACAGTCTTTGGGAAGAATAAAAGAAGAAATTGAAAAGGGAAATTGAAAAACAAAAATAGGAAATTCAAGAAATGAAAGAGAAAATGGATGAAATGGTGAAGATAACTGGTAAAATTATGGAATGTAGACCACCACCTAGGGCATATGCTATGTGCCTTAAAGAGCAATTTCTTTGGTTTGAATTGATAGAATTTCAAGAAATTTAGACCCTATCATTAACACAGCTAAGGAATTTTATGATGCATATCATGTAGCACCCAATTGGCTGAAAAATTCTTTATGTGATTTTTATTGACATGATTTGTTAATTCCCTCTAAAACAGAGGGGTATGTGCAGGATCATCAAGGAAAAAATAGGCCCTTAAGTGGCAAAAAATCCATAAAAATCAGAGTAAGGCAACTTGACATAAAAATTTGAATAAGTTATCTATATTATTTCAAAAATATTTAAGAATAGAATCTATAGAAAATTGAATATAGTTTCTAAACTACTAGGTTTATTTAAAAAAGAAAAAATCTATTTGGTGAAAATTTGAAATTCTAATGCAGTAGTACTTAAATTTTAGGGAAAAAATAAGAAGTAGGTGTCTGTCTGACCACCCTAACCATAGTAAAATGATACTTTTTTTTATAAGATTTTATACATAAGTAGAGGACTCATGTCTGGATGTGATGCATATTTTTTTGTAATTTTTTTCCAAGTAAATAATTAATTATGAATTTTTTATTACAACTTTTAAAAAATATAAAAACGGGTGTGTCTGACCACCTTAACTTGGTCAAAAATTCATGAAATTCAATTTTTCTTTTTTTTTAATCCTATAGTATGTGAAGCATAGAATGTGATGCATATTTTGGATTCAAAAAATGTGATACCATTTGAAAGCTATAGATTTTTTCCAATCAACCTATTAATTAGGACTTTAGTCATAATTCAAATAGAAAATGAATAATAATTATTTATTAAATTCAAAGTAAAGAATAATTTATATTGGTGGAAAGTTGAAAATATCCTTAAAAAACCCTTTTCATTTCATCAATTTTGGGTAAAAAAAACTCATTAGCTACATACCCTACAAATACCCATCATATTGCCACTTTTTGGCCCATCATGATCCTGCACATACCCAGAGTGGAATCCACTTCTCTACATTGGTGACATTCATCTAAAGTCACTCATGTCTTGGGTGGCCAATGAAACTGATAATGGAAGACAATTAGAGGCTTATGAAGAGGCTGAAAGGAATGAACATATTTCACTGCGACCTGAAAGCTCAACTCCCCATACAATTCTAAGAACTTGGCTTATTGTTGTGTATGGATTCAATGATTAGACATAAAGAATGAAAGTATTTGATATCAGGAAGCAGGTGTATGATGAGTTCAAAAACCAAACATATTTTTTTTCGAAGCTTTCATCTTCTAGAATTGAAACAAGATGGGAAAAATTGACTGTTGGTCTGAGGAAATCTGAGCCTTATAGCCCTCTAAACTTTAAGGCAGCCATTAGGAGGATAGAGAAGTATATGCAGCTTGGTCTCTAGAGAAGGTTTGAGTTATGGTTGCCATTAACATTTTGACCTCCAGTTTTGATGTGGCCACTTTTCCCTTATTGCGCTATAGATGTTAATGAGGATGCAGAAACCCATAGGTATGAGAGATGACAAAGTTTCAGAGGTTTCTACTACAAATTCAGAACTTCATTACAGGGCCATACTACTCCTACTAATTTCAGAGAAACAACTAGAAAGATTAATGCTAGAGGACCATCATTAGGATAAGTAGGGGGAAAATGATGAGCTTGAAATACGCTCATAATTTGAATATTATGATGTATTTTTAATACCCTTACTCTTATTGTTGATGGTTGTTTTAACTCTTTGATTAAATACTTTTTATCTAAAATCGGGTAGTATCTTGTAGCAACACATTCCTATATTCCTGTAGCTTAACATCTCTATGTGTTTGTATTAATTGCCCTATTTGACCTCCCAAATGACTAATATAATGCATGTGGTTTTTGGATAATGAAATGGATTAAATATGTGATTAATGAATGTGTATCATGTTATTTTCCACGCGTGCTTTCTTTTGCTTCTATCGCCATATGCATCATAGGTTGTTGAAGGAAGCATGAATGAGTCAAAGCACAACAGATCTTGGCCCTGTAGTAAAGTCCATTTCCAGCTCGGCATTGAGGAGGTTGTTCCAGCAAAGACTCTCTGACTAGGTCATTGGGAGGAAATCTAAATGATCATTAATCTAGCAAGAGTGGAATACTAAATTCTCTTTGAATCATGATGAATAAATATTCCTTCATTTATGAGAAGTTTGTTCCTCGGTTTTAGGATGCATTTATGTCCATGTCTTTCTTTGTTAGAGTTAGGTAGTTAGTTGCTTTTCTAATATAAATAAGTGTTCCTCCTGCGTGAGTGAGCAATAGAGTGTGTTAAATTTAGTATTACAATGAGAAATAGTGTTTTATGTTAGTTTTCTTACAAGCAAAACAATCAATGTATATGATTCCAAGTTTATGAATAAAAGCTGATGAAGTTTTGAGTTCAATTCTTGCATAAACTGGTTGATTCTTGCTAAGGGGTCCCACTTAGTGATTATCTATAGTTAGTTATTTATCTCCTATTGATTATAAGCTAGATTTCATTCTTGAAAGTTTTAGCGCAAAATCAGTCTTATATTGTTCCTGCAGCATCGGGAATCCATCCCTGTGTTTGTTTCTGTAGCATAAGGCCAGTTCATAGTTTGTTTCTTAGTAATAGTTTTCATGATTTCTTCTTTGATTAAGTTATGCTTAAGTTAAGAAGACTTTACATTACATTCCTACAACATAAGTAGAATTCCTTCCAAGCATTTATTTCTAGTAAATTATGTCTGAAATTGGTTCTTAGTGCACATACAGTGCGGCTCCATTTCAAGTATGCGTTCCCTAGTTTGATAATGTAAATGAACGACCATAAGAAGATGTTATTCACCTGCTGGAATGTCCAATTCTCAGGTTAGGATTTTCCATGACTTTTATATCATTTTGTGGAATTGACCAATGGGTGTGGATAACATCTAATTCAATTAAAGAGTTTTCTAGGATCCCTTTTTTTAATTCACAATGAAATAAGAAAACATTAGGAAGACTATGATCCTCTTTTGATAGAGCTAACTCTTTTTCCCAAATTTTTGAAAATATTTTTAGAGTCCTCTCTAATTTGGGGTATGTTATTTTATAAAGATTAGGGAAATATTTACATGTCCTCGCCTCCTTCTCAACCTCATTTTTCAAAAATAAATAATGGTTATGTGTTCTTACTACATAATGGATACCTTTATCACCCATGTCTATGACCCTTTTGAACCATTCAGCTATGGACTTGGTCCAAAATCTCATCTTTTTCATGTTATTAATTTCTTCCTTCAAGAGTAGGGCTGGCACAAGTGATTCTACCAAAGCTTCTTCTTTGCTTATGGTCCACTACTATATAAGGACAGTCAATTATGTCACTTGCACTTTCATCTCCTCCTTTTTGGATTGATCTTTTTCTATTTGTTGTAGAATTGTAGTGATTGGCCCTTGAAAATCATCGATCTTTTAGGCTCTAGATGCAAGGCCTAGGTTAATAGTTGTTACCTGATAGTCCTTGGGCTGAAGGGTGTCAAAATCCTTATCTTCCAATAGGGGTGGCTTCCTATAATATTCAAGAGCCCAAAGCATCTATTGTGATGTGATACCTAACCTTTAGTTTCTCTTTCTCTTGTGTCTTCACTTGGGCTTGAGCCAGTATTGCCTCCAAGCAGGGCTTAAGATTTGGAATCGTAGGAGCCTTTCTTTGCAACTGCTTCTCTAGCCATCAGGGGACCTTTGTCTAATGGTCAAGGGATGTAGTTTTGAATTCATTATCCCCTTCACCTTTATCTTTTGAAGGTTCCTAATCCTCATTTCTAGGAGCATCTTTGATGTTTTATTCTTCCTTTTCTTGCTCCTCTTCTTACATTATTTCTATTTCTTTGTCAGGCTCAACGAATTCTACATTTCTTTCAACAAAATTTTCTTGTTTTGGCCTTTCACTTTCTTTATGTTCACCCTCAACTTCTTAATCATGCAAAATGTTCTATTCATCTACATTATTCTCCTCTTCTTCTTGCTCTCCTTCAAGAGGGGCTTCTTCATTTTGTAGGCCCTTATCTTGGTCATTCTCTAAGAGTTTATCATTCTTCTCCACATTAACCTCCATATATACTCTTTCTTCTTTGGAGTGGTGCTCCTCTAGACTCACCTTTTTATCATGTTCCTTATTCTATTCATCCTCGCGCTGTTGATCTAAGGCCTTTACACCATTACGGTAGTCAAATTTACTTATATCCTCATCCTTAGGTGTTTTCTTCTCTTCTTTGTATGAAGCTACCTCATCTAGATCAATCCTTAGGACCTCCTTGATGTGATTGTAATGGTCATAATGGTTAGAGTCCTTGGGTTCCTTAGTGACATCTACTATTTATTTAGGTTAATCCCTACTTATCCTCTCCATCTCCTCATAGATTTTCATGGTGGCTTCCATTTTAGGTGGTTGAATAGGATGTGGAGGTAAGGGTAACAATGCTACAAGCTAAACCATAAGTATTTTGACTTGGGGATTCAAGATAAGCTTAGAAAATTGAGGTGGAATGTTTTGAAAATAGGATACAAAAGTATTGGGAAAAGTAATTGGTATCATATAAGTTATGGGAATAGAGGCTGGCAAGGTAAATAATGCTAGAAATGGAGGCAGGAGGGTGGAAGATGATTGTGGAGTAGTCAAAGAAGAAGATTCAAGTATGACCAAAAAGGTAGTCAGAGAGGTGGAGGTGAGGTGGATAGATATTTCCATAATGGGTAGAGATGACACAAGTAATGATAGGGGAGTGGAAGGATATGGTGTAGTGGTAGAAGTTGGGAATGTGGAAGTGGTGCATGGTGGAGATTGTGGTTTCTCTTTTCCTAGGGGTGATGAATCTTCCTCCCAAATAGTGGGCATGTTAAGAACAAAGGTTCCTATTCTCTTTGGCTTCTTATGGAGCCTTTTCCCTTTGACTATTTTTTTGGTATGTACCTTCTACATTGGCTACCGCTCTAAGGAATCCTTTCTTTTCCTTGATCTGGTGATGGGTGGAGACTTAGGAGCCTCACCTAAAGAACCTACAATAGTGCCACTATCCATTTCAATTTTAATATCATCTTCTAACTGTCCATATGTTAACTCCACACCCTGCTATCACAATTGGGCTACTTGACCATCCAACCACTTCTTAGCTCTTTTCTCAATTAGGAAAATGATTGTGTCTAAGCCTGTGACCTTTAGCTCTACCTAATCAATCACCAAAAAAGGTACATTGGTGAGAACATTGTATATTTTTTCAATAACATTATCATCATCCACTATCTGGTCAGGTACTAGAAACATGCCAATAGACTTCACAAATTTTTCCATCATTATCATGTATTATCTTTTCTTGACTTCATGGTCATCATCACAATTGGCCTACAAGTCTTCAACATGGGGCATATGGGCATATTTCCTCCCAACCTATTTCATATGTTTCCCTAGAGGATCCAAGCCTTCTCTCTCTATGTAAGTGCATGTTGTACTCTGCAAGTTCCTCTAAATTTTCTACACATGGGGTATTAGGGCATGAATATAATTTTTTTTGAGGACTATGGGGTATGGAACCCTAGCATGGTAGTTGTCTTGTAGAAATTAATGGGCAGTCCACAACTACTGAGTTAATTTGAAAAAAATTATTCTAACTAGGGTACTAGGGTAGTTGATATGGGAACCCTAAGAATCAATTAGCCCTTATGTAGGTAAACTTGGGGAACTAAATAAATGAGTACCTAAAACCATTTAAAAATGCTTTAGCATTGTGAGACATCCTTTTACGGTAATTTATCAATAAGGTCAAAATGATGTGTATTATGAAAGCATCATTGACTTGCCTATAATGTTTCTTATAATTTTTGTATTGAAGTTGTGGGTAATAATCATAGATGAGCTTTTGCACCTTCTTCATCCCCAATTGACCAACACAATTTAGTCTTTTGTAGGGGAAAGTGATTGCTAGAAGGTATATAATATAGGAAGCCATATAGAACTCTTGGATATTCTTTATGGCAACAAACTATTTTTGGATATTGGCATTGATTATCTTTTTCGAGTGAAACTGAGCTTCACATCAGAATATTTCCTCTGGAAAGTACAACATCATCTCCTCAAATATTACTAAAGTAGGGATTCACATTACCTTGCTTAGTAGTGTCATGAGGTTATTTACCTCTCCGTGAAGTGACTCTAGCATAACTTTTGAGGCACTTTTTTGGTACTACCCCTCTTATTGATCAACCAAGATTGATTTATGGTTCTTTTGCATCTAGTGGGATTTTCTTTCAATACATTCAAGGTATATTCTTTCTCAGCCTCCTCCATTTGGTCAAATAGAGGGATCCCAAATGTTCTCCTAATTGACATGGGAATAAAATCAGCTAGCACTCTTCCATCCATAGTAAATATTCTTCTATTTTGTGAGTGGTAACATTATCTACATGAAAATATCAACACTAGGCTAACCAGAGTTGGAGGGAAACCTACTCCTTTTGTGAGCCTACTTCTCTTTATTCTCCAAGCTTCCTCATTCTTTGGGTTAACCAAGACCCATTTCCCGAATTCATCTATGTTGATGTGGCCTAGATTTGTATTTGTTACCTTATCCCAATTTAAAGTAATCTTTGAGGTGCACTCAACCTCATGGAATTCATACTTCATTTTGGTTTTTTCTTCTTCCCCCTCGTAGCTTTCACAGTCTTCTTACCCTTATCAGTTTTCTCAACTAGTTCCATAAATCTTGCAAAAAAAACATGTAGTAAGTGTCATGATAAATTAGAATAGTGAAACATGAATTCAAGCATGCTAAAATGTCATTAAATGCATCTATGTACTTCAAAGGGATCATTACATTCTTCAAGTTTCATCATTTAATGCTTGTTTGGGAAGTTTGTAGTTTTGTGGGTATAATGATGTGGGTTTCTTCCTTGTAGAAGCTTGCATTGATTTGGATACTTGAAATGACCCAGGGAGCGCAACAACCCACAAATGGACTTCTGATAATAACTTCCCACAGTGACAAAACTCCACGTTATTTTGATGTAAATAGCAGGACATCACATGGGGGACACAGAATAGATCATTTGAAATCATTTTTCTTGGTGGAAGTGGCTTCTTAGGTTCATGCAAAAATTGGAAATGCAAAATTCATCAGTTAGAGGGCCATTCAAGTTCTACTGTGAATAATAGCCATGGGTATGTGCAAGATCATGATGGGCCAAATAGTGGCGATATGATGGGTATGTGTAGGGTATGTGGCTGACGATTTTTTTTAATCTAAAATTGATGAAATGAAAAGGGTTTTTAAAGGATATAAATTATAAATTATGCTTTACTTTGAATTTAATAAATAATTATTATTCATTTTCTATTTGAATTACAACTAAAGTCCTGATTGATAGGCTGATTTAGCTTTCAAATGGTATCACATTTTTTGAATTTGAAACATGCGTCACATTCTATGTTTCACATACTATAAGATTAAAAAAAGAAATTGAATTTCATGAAGTTCTGACCAAGTTAAGGTGGTCAGACATACAAATTTTTATATTTTTTAAAAGTTGTAATAAAAAAATCATAATTAATCATTTACATGGAAAAAAATTACAAAAAAATATGCATCACATCACGACATGAGTCCTCTACTTATATCTAAAATATTATAAAATAATATTATCATTTTATTGTGGTTAAGGTGATCAGACATACACCTACTTCTTATATTTTCCCTAAAATTTAAGTGACATTGAGTTGAAATTTCAAATTTTCATCAAATAGATTTTTTTTAAAAACAAATCTAGTAGTTTAGAAACTATATTCAATTTGTTACAGATTCTACTCTTACATATTTTTGAAATAATATAGATAACTAATTCAAATTTTTATGTCAAGTTTCCTAACTCTATTTTTTCTAAATTTTTCACCACTTAAGGGCCTCTTTTTTCCATGATGATCTTGCACATACCCCCATGAGGCTATGAAAATTCATAAATGGAATTTTACCCTCCAAGTTTTGCATCAAATTTCTTTGTAGAAAATTTTAGTCAAGTCCATTTAGCATGTGGGGAAAAGCATAAAGGATCATGTTTGATCAACTCACATGAATAGTTAATCACAATATAAATTGATAAAACTTGGTATGTGGGTGTCGCTCAAGTGGATGTTGTCGAGTGTTAGGCAGTAAGGGGATGACTTTAGGTTCATAGAGATCCATAAATGGATGCCCTCATGTAAAAACCCATGAAGGATGAGAGCTCTAGCAACTTCATGTTTTGGGTGGCCATTGAGATGAAGCGAGAACAAGGAGAGAAAAAGCCACAAGGTGGATTGCAGTTCAAGTTTCACCATTAAACATCGGCTTAAGGTAGGTGACATTCTATGAATGGAGTTTTGCAAGGGTGGGCCCACAAAGAATTTTGGACTTGGAAATTTCAAGGTTTAGATTGGACATTATTTGAGGTTTGCGTGAATGAAAAGCATAGTATCCATAGGGAAAAAAGTCATCATTGCTTCACCATTGACAATAGTTGGGATCCCATGGTGACCTGCACATGGAAACCCGTAAGGAAATTCCCAATAGGCTTAAAGACATGACTGATTTTTTGATTTTGTGATCAACATGGTCATGGTGATGATGCAGGTGGGGTCCGCAATCTAGGAGGATGACCAAGTTTCTCCATTAGAAATGGCTTAAGCTAGGCAGACCCATTCCTAGAGAGTTCCACATGAAGGGTTATGCAAGGGCTTGGTTTTAAAGTATTTATTCCATTTAACTTTTAAAACTTTCGACAATTTGTCTACCCCATAATTGGCTACAGGAATGAGGAGTGTGAAGGTCATTTGTGCTTATGCCATTTGAATGAAATCTTGAGAATGGAGTCTCGTGAGCAAGAAAATGTGGCAAATTTTTGGCAAAGGGTTCTGTGGTTTGGTTTTTCTCGACTATTAGCACACTAGGGTCTTGGATTTTAACAATGCTTTTTCATTTAGTTGCACTTAACCAAAACCATACTATAGGTTTTAATCCTCAAATTAATAATTTTGATGACCTAGGAAACCTATTTCATATCAAATTTAGTAACAAAGTGGCCAAGAAAAGACTTGAGTTCATACCTTTATCACTTAAATGGAGGAAGTAAACAAAGATATGGTATTCAAACTCTCCTTCGTGCATAGAAATCTTCTCAGCTCTTTCAAATTCAAAATCTGTAGGTGAAAATGACAAGTTAGGGGGTCTTCTTTATAGACATAACTACCATTAATATGGTAATTTACTGCAAGACTTTTTGAATGCACATGGTGGCTTGAAATGCAGAACTACGATGAGTAGAGGCTAGTAGGAAAAAGTCTATGCGATGAATCAAGGTGTAGAAGCAAAGTGGAGGAAGTTCGCTACAGAAAAATGAAGGGAAATTCCATAAGGAATGAAACAACATAGACAAAAAATTATAGATAGAACCCACAATAGGAACTTGTGAATGATAAAAGGTGGCATGGTTTTCGCATGGTGGAAACCTGCAATGAATTTTTTAAAAATGCTTGAAACTTCCTGAATATTTGGAAAATGGTAGAAAATGCTATGATCTTTCCATTTTCAGGGTAAAGAGCCTATGTAGGAGGCACAACAATCTCCCTTGTCAAGTAGTTGTATTGAGCCAACAACATTAAATTTTGGTGTAGAATATTTTCTTTCATTCTCTCTTTGTCACACCCTAAGATATGATATAAAATCAATGCATCCTTTTGATCATTCAATGTGATCTTGATCCTTGTCTTTATAGCTGCCTATGCCACCACTTTGTCCATCAAATCATATTACATCTATCATTGAAGTAGGCAGATCATTTAATTCCTTTCCCCAAGTCAGATCACTATAGAAACCCTGTTTACATGGAGTTAGCCATTTGTGATCACCTCATTCAAATCTAGGCTATTGATCAGCTAACTTTGCAACATGATCTTGAATCATCCATTCATCATCGCAACTTTAGAATGTGGCTATCTGATAAATGATATTTAAATCTCCTCCATTGATCTCATCGCCTTTGGCACTACTTCCATTGCATATCGCTAATTCACTTAAGACATTCACATCCATTTCCAGGATGTGATGATGTTTAGTAATCACCATCTAATCATACACCTTTTAATCTATGTTGTTCACTGTATATCACTACTTTTCTTATGCCTCCATCTTGTATTATTGTGATGCATAGGAACACAATGATCATCATTGGATCAACTACCGTTCAATCTACGTTGTCCCCCACTATCTTAATCCATGGGCTAGAGGGCTTAATCCATGTGTCCTCTTCTAATGTCATACTCCATTACCATTCAACACTAATCGTACATCACTGAAAGCTTCATGTCTCAAGGATGTGTAAACACAATGCACTGATACCCAATGATGCAATGACATTCTGACACAAGTTCATACTGATGTCACTTTCCACTAACATTGCTCATCGCCAAAATCTCCAAGCACTTCACTTCACAACAATGAGGTGAAGCAATCAGGTGATATGACAACACATGCCACTAGTCCCACCAAGGCACTATCATCCATCATCATGCACCATCTGATCAACACTAGTTTGATCACAATTGTTCCTTGCTTCCCCACAAGGCTCAACTGGGACACACCATAAAACTAACAAGCTAACGGGCAACATCCAACCAACTAGATCATATTCATTGAACCATCTCCATTGCACATCACTAAAGTACAAGATAACTTTGAAGATCTTTCCATGATCCATGAGATATAGTGATAGCCGTCAGATCTACTAACTTTGAATGTGCATGATTTGATCTATTCAAGGACTATACTACAATACCAACCAGATGGTTAGGTGTGTTGGTTGCTTTTAATGAGCAACCAGGTTGGTCTCCTATTCTACCTATGGAGTAGCCATCTCCAGTCAAGGGTAGCTCGGAGGACCTGGACCAACTGACAAGATTCAGTCAAAGACTAAGATCTTCTGCACTTTAGGCTCTGCAGAACCAGGGTGGGTATACCCACACAATGCCTCAAATAAGACTAGACATTGATTTTTATAGAAGATGACTCCTGATGCCAAGTATTAAGAACCTCAAATATGGCTAGATTCCCAGTAACACAATACTTGCAGCAACTGGGAGGTAGGGCAAGACATCAAACAAGATTGATTAAATAAAATGATTGATCTTGAGCAAGAAGACTAGAACCCTAAAGACAAATAGCATATATCAGATTAGTGCCATATCCATTGGGCTAGGAGTCACAATAATCTGCAAATAGAAGGAACCATTACTCTGGACATTAAAGTCTTTGCAAGATTAACCTTATTAGTCTCACAACTAGTGATCAGATCTATAAGACTACTTATCAAATCCTCCTATCATACATATGAATCTCTAATATGATTAAAGAATTTAACTTATTCCTTGAATAAGAGCAACAACCAGAACAGATAGTAAAACATTACATTAAAATGATTAAATAAGTGATCCTTGATCAACTTTCATTAACAATCCATACGCACAATACAAAGGAGAGACTTAAAGATCTCAATCTATACATTCAAATTCATACATGTGTCTAAGACCTCACAATTTATAGACTATAACCCTAAACCTCAAAATCTGGTAAAAACCTGACTCTATGACTTAGTGCTCTTCTCTTCAGATTTTTGTTCTAACTTTTGGCCCCCAGACCCTTACAAATGATTCAGAAGTTCCTTTTAAATAGCTCCAGAAATTCCATCCAACTTAGAGCCACATCAGTGCCATGTCAAACCCTAATCGACATGTTCTTCAACTACTTCTCTGGCCTCATAAATGTCATTGGTCGGGTTGCTGCAGGAAAGACACTCTCGCACGAAAGAAGCTAGGCAATCAATGTCAAATCTGTGTGTCCATACTCGAGCCATGCCGTCCTTGTACAAGAGTCGTGTCACCATGAATGCTGGTTTGGTGGAGCCAACGAACAACTCTCTGTCGCCATGAATGCACCAGGCTTCTAGCGCGAACACAGAAACCCTAGCAGTGGTCTAGTATAAAACTTGACCATTGATCATCAGAGATCGGGCGGTCGCCTTTAAATCTTCATCGGACCACTAAGACAAGTCCTCCACTAGATCGCACTACCTACTAGTCTTCAAACAAACATCGGGCACCTTTATCGTTCATATTAAAACATCACCATTCATCATCTGCATGTGCGCATTGATGTTCCATTAGTAGCTCAGGCTTTAACGCACCGCGTGGAGAGGCTCATATCAGCGAGAGATAGCAGTGTCAGGAAGACCTCAAGGTGAAGAGAAACAGCTATAACAAAGAGCCAAGCATATCAGCCAGACAGAAGGAACTTGGGGAAACATCTGGCTGAAGGAAACATGTTGCACCAAACACCTGTCAAAGTCAGTAGGAGATCACAATGTTGGCGAGACCATACAGTGAAATCCACATGTGACACTAAAAACACCATAGAGTCGGGGAGAGATGGCCAAGTCGTCCAAACATCACAGCAAAGTCATAGTGTGTTACCAAAAGATATTTCCTTCATGCAATGTCGCCAAGATAATTCAAAACTCATGCCGACAAAGACCACTTTATGTTCCATTAGCGAGACCGAAGGTCACTCGCCGAAAACCCAAGCTCATACCGAAGAGATCTTTATACACCACTTAAATCACTGTGTCCTATGACTTCTTTCTGATCCGGGGGACAATTTTTTAGTGAAAATTGAAGTGTTCCCAATGCTCTAGATTTTAGCTTCATCAGAAAGAGAACGACGTCCTGGTTCCAACGCAACTTGAACGGGTCGAAAAGGACTCCGTTTGTGCAAGTTACGGCCAATCAAACTTCCAGTCAAACTGGCTTCAGGGGCGTCCAGAAGGCAAAAAAAATCATCTCAGAAATCAACAAAATCGGCGTCATCGCGAGGAGCTCATCGAGACGATTCTGACGGCGTCCGTTTCATCGAAATCTGACATCATACGCTCGAGTTACAAGCAGTCAAACTTCAGTCAACTAGAGGGTACAAAGGATGATGTCATCATGCTGACGTGGCACTCCGTACTGTACGGAATCAATGACCGACACGTGTCCATCCGTACAGAATCAATGACCTACACGTGGCAGGTGACTCAAACTGTACGGACCAATCAATGACCGACACGTGTCCATACGTACGTTCCGTACAACAGTCAGTAGATGAGTCATCGGTACAGTCATCGGGTGAGTCAGCTTGACACGTCAGTGTCTCTGGCGAATCTGAGTATGAAACGTGGACGGTGAGTCAGCAGCGTCGGCGAGTGGATCACTGACACGTGGCATATAGTCATCTGAGGCGGCAGACACATTGACAGGATCAGGCCAATAGTGGACTGACACGTGGCACCTTCTCAGTTGGCTGGCAGACGAGTTTGTTTCAACTAAAAAATTTGGTGGATCCGGCTCGAACCGACGACCTCCAACGAACCCGTAACCCTCGGCGGCCGTTGTGCCAAGCAAGCCTGTTAATAATGTATATGGATTTGATTGGTTTTATTGTTTAGCGGTTCACAGTTTTGTGGTAAAGCGTGGTCGGCGGGGTTGGAACCGCCGACCACCGCTTTACCAAAATAAATAATAACCGGTGGACCATGCGAACAGTTCATAATGTATATGGGCAACGGTGGATTTTGTTCCAAAAATATAAGCTGAGCCATTAACAAATGGCTTAAATAAGGCCAAAACAAACAAAACCCATTATAACTACTCCAACAAAAAGATTGCAGAAGCCAAAACAGACCTGATACGAGCTGATCAGGGAAGATATACAATTAATTGAGTGGTTAGGCCTAATTAGGCAAGTTTTTTGTATAAAAGGAGGGGTATAGGCCTTCATTTTTGAAGTCCAGGTTGAGATAGCGGGAGAATGCTCGAGAGTCTTTGAAGACATTTCTGCATATCAGAGTACTGTCATGCTGCTGAATGCTTGAAGGAGATAGTCTTGAAGCCATTGTAATTGAATTTGGAGCTAATCGGATCGGTCCTCCATTGGAGAGGGACCCGGAGACGTAGTCCTTAGGGACGAACTCCGTTATCAATTGGTTTCGTCTCTCTATTCTTCTCTCTTTTCTTTCTCAGTTTATCTTGGCATTTATTTAATTATGTTATGTTCATTATTCATTTGAGCATTTAATTTGTAATCACTTAAGTTAAACGTTGTAATAATTGATCTTTTACGTTTAAGCATTCTGTAAGCAATAAGTCCTAGATCCTAAATAGATCAAGTTGGTATCAGAGCTATGTATGTGGCTTGTATTGCAATTTGAATGCTAACGAGATCCAGGTTGCAACGAGGCGAAGGAGAACTTGAAGAATACAATCCAGAAATCGGAAGACGAAGAGTTAATCAACCGTCACAGATGGAAGAAAAAGAAGGTGGACAAAGTTCAGAGCTTAGTGTCAAGGATTTCCAGAAGCTATTTCTTGACATGAAGGCAATGGTGGATGAACTTTATGCAGACAAGAAGAAGCACGAAAAGGGAGGTTCTTCAAAGCACAAGAAGCAGGAAGATCAGAAAGACACAGAGGGGAAAGCTCCAAAAACTCCTTCTCCTCCATCTTCTCCCTCTTCTTCTTCTCCTCCTTCTTCTCCTCCTTCTCCTTCTCCTTCTTCTAATGTAAATCCATTTAAGAGCAAATCTAAGCCTGTAATTAAGCTTGATGTAAAATTTGAGTTACCTAAATACTGTGGGGAGTTAAATGCTGAGAAGTTAGACGATTGGGTCCAACAAGTAGAAGTATATTGTAGGATACAAGGCCTAGTAGAAGATGCTTCTAGGATTCAATTAGCAACTCTCCGGTTGGGAGGTACAGCTCTCACCTGGTGGGAGAGTAAAACTCGTGAAGAAATTGCTCGCCATGGTCAAGTTAACATGTCTTGGATGGAGTTTGTTGCTGCCCTTAGGAAACAATTCTACCCTTTAGGTTACATGCAACAGTTAACCATGAATTGGCAAACCTTTAGGCAAGGTAAGGGGCAGTCTGTCCAGGAGTATACTCATGAGTTTAGGAAACGGGCCATTGCTCTAAATGTTCCCTTGTATACCCAAGACACATTACTTAAGTATATTGGTGGTTTACATTCTTACCTTAGGCACACTATTTTGATGTTGAGTCCCAACAATCTAGACGAGGTGTCTGTTCAAGCTACTCATATAGAGTCAAGGGGTAAGAATACTTTTAGTGATAACTTTTCCAAGAAGCCATCTAAGTTCGAGGGTAAGTCTAAAGGGAAAGAAAAAGACAAAGATAAAGGCAAAGGGAAGAAAACAGCTACAGCTAAGAAAGAGGGTGAGAAACCTACGTGCTCCCATTGCAAGAAAGAGGGGCATGATGATTCAAGATGTTGGAAGCTTCATCCTGAGTTGAGGCCGAAAAGATATGGAGGTAACAAAGGCAAGCAGAAGACTACTGCAGTGATTCAACAGGATCTTGGTTCTGACTCCGGAGATGAGACAAAGATTGTTGCTACCGGAATCCAAGGTAAAGGGAAAGGTATATCTCTCTCATCTGATGCAAGTTTTTCTAATGCCAGTGCAAGTACAAGTAAAGAATCTTCTCCTAAGGTTGATAAGCAAAGAAATGAATTGTTTCACATTCGTGTTGTAACAAAACACACTAAGATTGATACTCTGTTTGATACGGGTTCACAAGTCAATTTAATATCTGAAGAAGTTGTAAAGAAACTTAATTTGACTACAACACCTCATCCAAAACCATATCCACTCGGATGGGTTTGCGATGATGCTCAACTACAAGTAACTAAACAATGTAAATTGAGATTTGCTATCACTGCAAACTTTGTAGATGAGGTAGAAGTAGATGTGGTCCCTTTGGATATTTGTGGGCTTGTGTTAGGAAGTCCTTATCTTTATGACAGAAAAGCAATCTTTTATAGGGGGGAGAATAAGTATCATCTTTTTAAAGATGGGGTAGAATACATTGTACGGGCACATAAGGTGAAGACTAATCTTACACTAGTTAATGCTGGTCAAATGAAGAGGTTGGTCAACTCAAGTAAAAACTTTGTATTGATGCTTGTAAAAGCCAAAGAAGATGATAAATCTGAGGTATTCAGTCGAACTTTGGAAGATCATGTAAGTCATGTAAAGAAAGTCTTTGATGTATTGAGAAAAGAAAAATTGTATGTAAAGATGTCTAAATGTGAATTTGCTAAGACATCCTTAGTGTACTTAGGCTATGTCATAGGGGGTGGTCAATTGAAAGTAGACCCTGCGAAGGTTGAAGCTATTGTAAAATGGCCTAAGCCAAGTACAGTCACAGAGGTCAGAAGTTTCCTAGGTGCAGTTCAGTACTGGAGAAAGTTTATTGCAAATTTCTCTTATATAGCATCACCATTGCATGCATTAACCAGTACAAAGGCAACTTTTCAGTGGGGAGGTCCACAACAGAAGGCATTTGACACTTTGAAGGGAAAGTTGAGCACCGCACCAGTTTTGCCTTACCAGATCTACATCAACCATTTGAGATCGAGACAGATGTGAGTGGGTTTGCCATGGGAGCAGTACTCATGCAAGGAGGTAAACCAGTTTGCTACCACTCTGAAACTTTTTCAGGAGCAGTAAGTAACTATCCCACATATGATAAAGAACTTTATGCTTTAGTTCAGAGTGTTAAAAAATGGAAACATTACATAATGGGGAAAGAAACTGTAATCCACACTGATCACCAACCACTACAATATTTGCACTCACAAACTAAACTGCAACAAAGTAGGCACTTTCGGTGGATGGGTTTTCTACAACAGTTTCACTTGGTAATTAAGTATAAGAAAGGTACCCATAACAAAGTAGCAGACATGCTCTCTAGACCTCCTATGATGAATGCTTTGATAATCCTTTAGAATAGTTCTATGGTTCATGAAAGTTTTCAGGAACAATATGCTAATGATGAGAACTTTAAGGATATCTATGCTGCTTTAATGAATGGTAAACATGTAGAAGAGAAAGATTATTATGTGCAGGATAAATTGTTATATCACTTGGGAAAATTATGTGTTCCAAAGGATGAACAAGCACAGGTTATTAGAGAAGCACATACCTCATTGATTGCAGGACACTTTGGGGTAAACAAAACATTGACTCAGCAGAAATATTGTTATTGGCCTCGTATGCAAGAAACTGTAACTAAGTATATTAGAGGTTGTGTTATGTGTGCAACTAGTAAGCCTAGTAACAGGAAATTGGGTTTGTACACACCTCTACCTGTACCTTCTCGTCCATGGGAAAGTGTGTCAATGGACTTTGTAGGGGGGTTACCTATGTCTAGGAAGGGACATGATTATTTGTATGTAGTAGTTGATCGATTCAGCAAAATGTGTATCTTAATGCCATGTAAAAAGCAAGTCACTGCTGAACTGACACTCATTTGTACTTTCAATTTGTATGGGTTCATTTTGGGTTACCTACTTCTATTGTATCGGATCGAGATTCTCGATTCTTGGGGGAATTTTGGTCAACTTTGTGGGGACTCATGGACACCAAACTGAAGAAGAGTACAGCCTTCCATCCCCTGACAGACAGAGGTTGTAAACAGGACAGTTGTGCATCTACTCAGAGGTTACTGCAGTAAGCATCCTAAGTTATGGGATGAGAGTCTTCATTATGTGCAGCATGCCTACAACCATGCAGCACACTCTTCTACTAAGAGGTCTCCTTTTGAGACATGTTTTGGTTATGTGCCCAAGACACCGATGGATTTTGCTTTTGGGAAAGATGATGTTGAAGATGGACGCCATGATGCAGAGAGGGCTTTGAAGTTCATCCAGAAAGTCCAAGCAATTCATCAGGCAGTGGAAGCACGGTTGGAACAGAGCCAAGCAAAATACAAGGTTCGCCATGACAAGCATCGCACTGATCATCATTTTCAAGTTGGAGACAGAGTTTGGTTACATATCAGCAAGGAAAGGATGCAAGGTGAAGGTAAAAAGCTTAAGCCAATTAGATATGGTCCTTTTGAGATCCTTGAGAAGATTGGTACTAACGCCTTCCGCCTCAATCTTCCTCCATACATGCATATTTACTCGGTTGTCAATGTTGAGAATTTGAAACTGTATGAGCCTCCAATGATCCTAGATGAGGTCACAGACATTCAGGTTCCATCAGTTGATGACCTTTCACCAGAGTACATGTCAGAGTTGCCAGAAGATGTTATTCTCGACAGGAATGTTAGAACTTCACGAAGAGGAAATGTTGAGTACCTCAGAGTGGGCCTGAAGGGAATGCATCCAAGCAAAGCAAGATGGATGGAGTTTGGTAAAGTGAGGGAACTTTACCCTCACTTACTTTCCAAGTAATCAAGCTTTCAGAGGTCCTAAAGCTCTCCAGTGGGGAGGCCTGATCTGGGGGACAATTTTTCAGTGAAAATTGAAGTGTTCCCAATGCTCCATATTTTAGCTTCATCAGAAAGAGAACAACATCCTGGTTCCAACACAACTTGAACAGGTCGAAAAGGACTCCATTTGTGCAAGTTACGGCCAGTCAAACTTCCAGACAAACTAGCTTCAGGGGCATCCAGAAGGCTAAAAAAATCATCTGAGAAATCAACGAAATCGGCGTCATCGCGAGGAGCTCATCGAGACGATTCCGACGGCGTCTGTTTCATCGAAATCTGACATCATACGCTCGAGTTACAAGCAGTCAAACTTCAGTCAACTAGAGGGTATAGAGGATGACGTCATCATGCTGACATGGCACTTCGTACTGTACGGAATCAATGACCGACACGTGTCCATCCGTACAGAATCAATGACCGACACGTGGTAGGTGACTCAAACTGTACGGACCAATCAATGACCGACACGTGTCCATACGTACGTTCCGTACAACAGTCAGTAGATGAGTCATCGGCACAGTCATCGGGTGAGTCAGCTTGACACGTCAGCGTCTCTGGCGAATCTGAGTATGAAACGTGGACGGTGAGTCAGCAGCGTCGGCGAGTGGATCACTGACACGTGGCATACAGTCATCCGAGGCGGCAGACACATCGGCAGGATCAGGCCAATAGTGGACTGACACGTGGCACCTTCTTAGTTGGCTGGCAGACGAGTTTGTTTCAACTAAAAAATTTGGTGGATCCGGCTCGAACCGACGACCTCCAACGAACCCGTAACCATCGGCGGCCATTGTGCCAAGCAAGCCCGTCAATAATGTATATGGATTTGATTGGTTTTATTGTTTAGCGGTTCGCAGTTTTGTGGTAAAGCGTGGTCGGCGGGGTTGGAACCGCCGACCACCGCTTTACCAAAATAAATAATAACCGGTGGACCACGCGAACAGTTCATAATGTATATGGGCAACGGTGGATTTTGTTCCAAAAATATAAGCCGAGCCATTAACAAATGGCTTAAATAAGGCCAAAAAAAACAAAACCCATTATAACTACTCCAACAAAAAGATTGCAGAAGCCAAAATAGACCTGATACGAGCTGATCAGGGAAGATATACAATTAATTGAGTGGTTAGGCCTAATTAGGCAAGTTTTTTGTATAAAAGGAGGGGTATAGGCCTTCATTTTCGAAGTCCAGGTTGAGATAGCGGGAGAATGATCGAGAGTCTTTGAAGACATTTCTGCATATCAGAGTACTGTCATGCTGCTGAATGCTTGAAGGAGATAGTCTTGAAGCCATTGTAATTGAATTTGGAGCTAATCGGATCGGTCCTCCATTGGAGAGGGACCCGGAGACGTAGTCCTTAGGGACGAACTCCGTTATCAATTGGTTTCGTCTCTCTATTCTTCTCTCTTTTCTTTCTCAGTTTATCTTGGCATTTATTTAATTATGTTATGTTCATTATTCATTTGAGCATTTAATTTGTAATCACTTAAGTTAAACGTTGTAATAATTGATCTTTTACGTTTAAGCATTCTGTAAGCAATAAGTCCTAGATCCTAAATAGATCACTTTCACTGATGAAATCACCTACCAAATGTATGTCGCTGTAGCACACAATCATCGGTGAGAAGTCATGTAGACACTTTACTGTTATACCGAGAAGACCCTTAGAAACTTGTTCCCCAAGAGAAGATAAGACCTTCATCGAAAGCCACACATTGAATCACTGTTGGCAAGACAGGACCCCATCGCTATGACATACACCAAAACACAAGTCTCCCCGAAGCATCAAGTCTTCCATCACCGGTTGATGTAGCAAGATGACATCGCTGAGACATCTCAATGAAAGGTGCCACCCATGCTGAAAGCAAACCACAAGACACCGTCAGCAAGACATAACAGATTCGCCAAGAGATATATCGAGAGATCCAAGTCCTGCCAAAGGGAAGTCACACCGAAGAGCAAAGGGGGCCACCACAGTTGGGAAGATAAGCGAGGGTTGGGGAGACATCTCCCCGACACAAAGAACATAGGCTGACGGAGACTTCGGGGAGAGAACACGGAGTCGTGAAGATGTCACCCTGAACCGAAAGAGTCATGCCGAAGGCAGAACAGAGGGCAGCAAAAAGGAACTCAGGGAAACCAAGGGGAGTCAGGAGGACCTCACCCCAAATGGGAACCGTCACGCCGAAAGGAAAGCCCATCGGTGAGAGACAAAGGAGTTAGGGAGACATCTCCCCGACACAACCAACCCAAGCCGAAAAGAAAGAGAACCTTGGGGGACAGATAAGAGTTGCTGAGAGGTTACACCGAAAGCTGAAAGTCACAGCGAAGAAGAAGCGGGGCCGGTAAAAATGGTAGCTATGGGTCGGTAATGAATGGAAAATGGGGCTCAGGGGAACCACTTAAGTTAGAATAAACTGGGCGGATAGGTCAATGAAACAAAAAGGCAAACGGGACAGGAACCAAATAGGGCCAGAGTCAGGACCAGGAAAGAGATGGGGAACAAAAGGAACAAAAGGGACCGGGGCCAAAAACTATCCCACCCCCACCAAAGAAAAGACCGTGGAGGCGGAGCCAGAACTGACATGAGAAAAAGAAGCCACGAGGCCGGAGTGGGACAAAACCTCGAGACAGAAAACATGAAGAAGGTTCCAAAAATGATTCCCATCCCGATCCTGCCCCTGCCAAAGAAAACAAAATAAAAGACAAGCTAAGAGACAGAGGAAAAGAACCAGCGATTGCCCCAAGGTAGAAAGAAAAAGGAACACCAAACACATGGAATCGGGATCAGGATGGATGCATGAACAGGAATTAGAACCTCAGAATTGGAGAAGTTCTAGTTCCCTTCAAGCATCCGTTTCGCCCCCGATTTTAAAAGAAAAACCAAAGCAAGCAAAAGAGAAACGAGAACTGGAATAAAAACCCAAAAAAAAGGAAAAGAGAAAAACCAGGAAACCCTAACACAGGCCGCCCCTTGTAGATCAAAACTAGCACACTGGGCTCAACCCTTGTGGGAGCCCATTTAACCCACGTGCTAAAATGAAAGACACCCCATAGCTAAAGTTTAGTCATGAAAAACCAGAGTACACAACTAGACAATGAGAAACCCAGAAATTGCACTAACAAGGTGAAGGGGACTGTCACTAGAGGAACTTAAATAAGTTTATGACTTAAATGACCTACAACCTTCAACAAGTTGTTAACATTAAAATAGAAATATTGTTAAGGCTCCATGACTGCAAACACCTAGGGCTTAACTAATAAACCCTAATTTTGTTTGAGGGAACAAATAATTGTTTTCTAACCTCATCCTTCACCCCTTGGACCTCTAGAGTACATTTCTAAGATGCTCTCAAAAAACCTACGTTGAATCTACCCTTAGGTTTTACTTTTGAATACTAGAAGAATTCATTGCATCGCCATGACAAAATTGCATGACAATAATCCAACATTTTTAGAAACTTTTGTAACCTACACTCCAACTTCTAGAACTAGATCTAAAAATTTCCTTAGACATTAATGACAAATTTTTGACATCAATTCCAACAATCTCTTCATATAGGATCAATTCCATCGCACACCATATCCCATTTTGACATTAATGACAACAATCTTTCCCTTTTTCATTGATGGAAAAACTAAATGATCATACCAATTGGCTAAAATGGTCTGATACCAATTGAAATATGTAATATTAGAGCTTTATACTAATTGGACTTTCTAAGCAATTTACTCACCTTGATCCTCCTTTCTCACATTTCTCTCTTGATAATTTGCATATCTTTTCTCCTCCTTTGACATCAATGGCGAAGAGAAAACTCCCTATGACATAATACTCCCCCTTTGACAAGCAATTCAAAGAGAAAGTGGGAATATTTTATTATGTAACCATCAAATCATTAGAAATTTGTAAAACCATTGTTACTTAACTTGATCTATCCTTTCATTTCCAGGGATGAATGAAGTATAAATGAAGCTCCCCCTAGACTCATTCCCTATCACTAGTGACTAGTGATATGATGTGGCAACAATGACTCCTAGTTTTTGCCTTCGATATTGAAATTGTTCCTTGGAAGAGGCTTCGTGAAATTGTCAGCTACTTGTTCTTTAGTTGGAACATACTCCATGTTGACCTCCTTATCTATAACCTTCTCTCTAATGAATTGATATTTGATGGATATGTGCTTTATTTTAGAGTGCATCACTTGATTCTTTGAGATGTTTATGGTACTTGAATTATCATAAAGAATTGAGATAGGTTCTTTGTATTCCACCTTGATGTCCTTAAGTGTCTACTTCATCTAAAGGACTTGAATACAACATGTTGTTGCTCTTACATATTATGCTTTTGCAATGGATAGAGTGACTCATTCATGTTTCTTGGTCATCTAGGAAACTAACTTGTTTCCCAAGAAGAATTCTCCACCACTGGTGCTTTTCCTATTATCTACACTTCCTACCCAATCAACATCTATCTATGTGGTTAAGGAAAAATCCTTGCTCTTGGGGTACCATAGGCCATATTCAATAGTACCTTTTATGTATTTGAAAATTATTTTCACATCATTGAAATGAGACTATTTTAGTGCAACCTGAAACATTTCCACTAAAAAAATGGCTTGCATAATATCTAGTCTTGATGCAATTAAATAAAACAAGGCTATTGATCATTGACCTATATAATGCTTTATTTTCCTCTAGCAATTCATCCGATTTACTTAATTTATAGCCAGTTATCACGGGGGTACCAACTGGTCTAATATCTTCAATGCCAAATTTTTTAAGCATTTCCTTAGCATATTTAGTTTGAGATATAAATATCCCATTGTCAATTTGTACAATTTGCAAACCAATGAAAAATGAAAAATATCCTAACATTGACACTTCAAACTCATCATGCATATGTCTAGCAAATATTTTTCACATTTTGTCATTACTACCACCAAGAATGATGTCATAACATACATGACAATAATCATGTTCTCACCTTCTGATTTGAAGTAATAATTACTTTCCACATGTCCTTTCTTGAATCCTTATTATTTAGGTACTGGTTTAATCTAGAATACTACACTCTCGGTGCTTGCTTAATACCATACAATGCCTTTCTCAATTTGCATACATGATCATCATTTTCTAACAATTGAAAACTATCTAGTTCTTCTAGGTAGACTTCCTCTTCTAGGTTTCCATTCAAGAATGAAGATTTAACATCCATCTAATATACTTTGAATCCTTTATAAAATGAAAATGAAAGAAACATTATGATTTCTTATAATATTTCCACTAGGGCAAATGTTTCCTCAAAATCAATGCTTTCCACTTGTGGATAACCTTTACACACCAATCTCACCTTGTTTCTCACAACTACTCCATCCTCTTTTAGTTTGTTTCTAAACACCATTTTGTGCAAATGACATTTTTTCTTGGGGGTCTAGGAACTAATTCCCATGTTTTACTCTTCTCAATCTAATTTAACTCTTCCTCCATGGCTTCTATCCAACTCTCATCCTTACTAGATTTAGAGAAGCCTTTTGGTTCAATCTGTGTGATGTAGAGTAGGGAATAGTTTGAAAAAAATCACAAGTCAAAAAATTCAACCAATATTTCAATCACCAAAACTCCAATTTGATGTTCAACTCACCATTCACTCTTATTCCTTTGTAGCATTCTAAACGATGTTTTCTGACCATATCTTGTAAAACCAATTTCAAACCCACAAGAGGATTAGAATTTCAAATAGCCATTTCCCTCTACTTTGACATATCATATTTGGGCATACACATGTTTTGGAACATCAATCCCTAAAATGGACTACTACGCTGGATGACTTAATTAGCCCTGTTGTCCAATACATCTGCCAACTAAACACCCTTTCAACCCCAAATATCAATTTAATGACCTTGACCAAGTCACAAAAGGATTGAATCCATAATTTTTATCAGTATTAACAACCCCAAGTTCATCAAATCATAAAACCCTACCTAGGCCAAATCAGGCTTGCATATGAGAGGGCTTATAGAAACTATAGCCTCCACACCTTTATCACCCTACCAACTCCTTAAACACATCAAAATAGGTCTTCCCATGCTTATTTCATATACTAGAATAATCTCCTAGAATTATTTCAATAAAACCTTACCATTGCACATCCAAACTACTCAAAACTAGTATCTTTCCAGCCTAGGGCATCACAACATTAGGAAAAACCCTCCTTCCCTACTCCTATAATCCTAGTAACATGAAAAAAAATCCTAATCATCACCATTCCACCAATTTTCAAAGCATTTCATTGGTGGAAAGGTCTCTTACAATATTTTTACAATTTCAAACCCTCTAGAATAGGGTTCTTAACCCATTGATAGGGAAATGGCTATAAAAATCTTGAACATTTATGAAATCAAATCAAATAAAAGAAAAAACCTTCTTAGTTCATGCGACCATAGGTTTCAATGCATTTTAGAGCAAGAAAACTTAGTATGGAATCATGCTGTAGTTTGTAGCAGCAGATTACACAAGAAAGTTGAAGAAAAAGAAGTCTCTTTATTGCTTCTACAATCAAGATATTCAACATAACCTTTCCAACAAGTTTTTAAAACCTATTTAAACTTCCCCCCCTAAGAAACATTGGTTCTAATTACTTTTTGAACTACCCAACCATTGGTCTTCGAAACATGACAAAATTTGTAAAAGTTGCTAAAGCAACATTGACAACATTTGCACAAACATGACCATTTAACTACAACCAACCCCTAGATGACTTACAAAAATTTCAAATGGTCTATTATGACCTTATTTCATGACATTATACTTAACACACCAAAAATTCAAACATAATACCTTATCTACGTGAGATGACATGGTGCCCCTACACCATACACCCAGACTAAAAAGAACTCAAGTCCCTTGAGGAATGTATTGCAGTAAATCATGCTTCATAACATCACCTTTTTGATCTTCCAATTTCCTTTCATCTGGTAGCCCCTTCCACTAGATCAGGTATTGAAGATTCAAATAATTCCTTGCACTCTTGAACTATTTACCACAAACATTGCTCCATCTTCACAAGCTGAGTTGATGGATGTCTAACTTTTCGCTCATCTAGAAAAAATGCTAAACCTATCTTTATACCTAGAAACATACCTATACCATCCTTTTCTTGAAATTTTCTCTTCTTTACTCTTGTTGCAAACTTGAACTTACCCACATGTCCTTGTAACTCACCAATGATCTCTTCACTATTTCCCTTTATCTCTTCTCTCACATTCTCTACCCCTAGAACCTTTGTTTTATCAAGTTCACAAACCACTATACTGACAAAATTTGACTTCCTACTACCATATTTTCCAATCAATGGACAAAGTAGTCTTCCTATAATGACCTTATAATGCCTTTCTAACCAATCTTGCATTTCCACAATCAATTCATCCTTGACCTTCTACATAGATGCATTTGTCACCAACTAATCATCTTTTCTTCCTAACACTGAATAATTTTCCAAACCTACTATCCCAACACCTTCATTGTTAGTGATGGCTGCAAACTCTTCATGTTTGTCTTCCTCAAAATTTATAAATTCTTTCCTACCCAACATGATCAACTTAGCTACCTTAGCTTGCTACTTAACATCTTATTGTAATGGATTTAATGTGAAAGAGTGTCCATCCTTTTCAATTTGATAAGTATTGTCTCTACCATCATATATTGCATGCCTATCAAACTACCATGCTCTTCCTAGTAGAAAATGCCAACAATCCATAGGCCACACATCACAAAGTATTTTGTACTTATATACACCAATATTAAACTCAACCCAAGTTTGTTCATTAACCAAAATAGATTAATTTTCACTTAGCCAAGACACTTTATAAGGTGTTTTATGAGGTATCCTTTCTAACTTCAGTTTATCAACCATTTCTATGGAAACAATGATATCGGTGCTTCTAGAGTCTATTACAACTTTACATACGCTTCCTTTGCATTTACAGGTAGTCTTGAAAATTTTTATCCTTTGTGTCAATTCTTTCTCCTTGGATTCTTTGAGGATTTTTATTCTCACCATCAAGGATTCTCCAACTTCTGGACCAACAAGTTGATTAGGAGAGTTGACACTTTCACAATCATCCTCTTGCACCAACTAAACTCTTTTATCACCTCCACTTGAAGTAGAAGCTAGTTTATCTAGACACTTCCATTCTTGATGACCAAACTAATTGCAATGGAAACATCTTTCTACAAATTTACTAGAACTTCTACCTTATCCAAATATTCCTCTGAAACCTGTAAATCCACCTCTTTGATCAACAACTTGGTTTTTTTTTTCTTGCATCTTCTTTGTCTTCATAGGTCTACCTTGTACCTCTTCACCTACTAGTGCTACCTCTACCTATTCCTTGTCTTTCTTTCCTTCTTTTTAACTTCTCTTCTACCATAGCAACCAACTTAAAATATTCTTCAACTGTCCTTAGGGTAGCCAAACTAAATTCATCCTGAATTTGAAATCTTAACCCAAACATATACCTTTTTATCTTCTCATTTTCATCTTCAGCGTGACCAACCCTAATACTTAATTTGTGAAATTTCTCAGTGTAGGCTATGACATCTTTATCCTTTTGTTTTAAAATTTACAACTTCTTGAAATTTTGTATTACATGAGCTCATGGAAAACATTGGCTCTTAATCTTTGACACCATCTTATCCCATGAGATATTTTTTGCTCTCCCCTTCTTCACTCTTTCCTCCTAAACATAATTCCACAATGTAAGAGGAAGACCTTTCAACTTAGTCTTATCAAACTTTACCTTTTATTCTTTTGCAATCTCCTTGTACTGGAAGTAGTTGTCCATTGCATCAATCCAATCCAATACCTCTTCAACATCCAACTTCCCACTATATATTGGCATGTCTATTTTCTCACTAGAAGCATCTCATCTAATATCCTTGAGAATTTTCACCATCCTTATCTCATTTAGGTCCAACTCATCATCTTGGACTCTACTTGGAGGGTTTTCATCCCTACCCTCTTCCTCTACCTCTTGGTCACTTTCCTCTTTAGTGGCCTTTTCTCTTCTTTTCTTTGTCTCCAATGCTACAAATGTAGATAAAAGTGCTTCTTGAGATTCTTTTACCAACCTTATTTCCCTACCAAGGGTTGCACTTCCTTTAGGAGGCATCTTGATCCTTCAAACTACAACTTTCATTGATTCAAACTTCAACTTTTCCCCTTCAAAAGATAAAAAACCCATGCTCTAATACCAATTGATGAAAATCAAGGAGGAGTTTGAAAAACAATCACATTTCAAAAAAATTCAAGCAATATTTCAATCACCAAAACTCCAATTTGATGTTCAACTCACCATTCACTCTTATTCCTTTGTAACATTACAAAAGGTGTTTTTAGACCATATATTGCAAAATAAATTTCAAACCCATAAGTGGATTAACATTTCAAATACCCATTTCCCTCTACTTTGACATATCAAATTTGGGAATACACTTGTTTTGGAACATCAATCCCTAAAATGGACTACTACATTGGATAGTGGCTCAATTAGCCCTGTTTTCCAAAGCATCTACCAACTAAACAACCTCTCAACCAAAAATATCAATTTAGTGACCTCAACTAGGTCACAAAAGGATTAAGTCCACATTTTTTATCTGTAGGAACAACCCCAAGTTCATCAAATCATAAAACCCTTACCTAGGCCAAATTAGGCTTGCACACAAGAGGTTTTATAGAAACTACAACCTCCACACCTTTGCTCACCTTACCAACTCCTTAAACACACCACAATAGGTATTCCCATGCTTATTTCATCTACTGGAATGATCTCCTAACAATATTTTAGAAGAACCCTACCATTGCACATCCAAACTATTCAAAATTAGTATCTTTCCAGCCTAGGGCATCCCAACATTAGGCCAAAACCTCCTTCCCTACTCCTATAATCCTACTAACTTGAAATTCCATCCTAATTTTCACCATTCCACTAATTTTAAAAGCATTTCATTGGTGGAATGGCCTTTGGTGACATTTTTACAGCTTCAAACCCTCTATAAAAGGCTTCATAACCCGCTGACAATGAAATGGCTATAAAAAGCTTGAACCTTTATGAAATAAAATAAAATAAAATAAAAAAATTTCTTAGTTCATTCCACCATAGGTTTCAATGGAGTTTAGAACATGAACACTTAGTATGGAACTTTATTGTAGACTATAGCAGCAGATTACACAAGAAAGTTACAAAAAAAGAAATCTCTTTATTTCTTCCACAATCAAAATCTTCAATAGAACCTTTCCATCAAGTTTTTAAATCCTATTTAAACTTTTCCCCCCTCAGACACATTGATTCTAACTTATTTTTGAATTACCCTACCATTGGTCTTCCATACATGACAAAATTTGTAAAATTTGCTAAAACAACATTAACATTTGCACAAACATGACCATTTAACTACAACTGACCCCTAGATGGATTTAAAACATTTCAAATGGTCTATTATGACCTTATTTCATGAAATTATATTTAACACACCAAAAATACAACATAATACCTTATTTGCATGAGATGGCGTGGTGCCCCTATACCACTGTGATAGGAGTGAAAAAAATACTTGTTCTTTGTTCTTTGCCAATCTCTTCCTAGTTAGAACTCCATTTTTATCCCCAATTATCTGATCTATTGAAATATCTTTTTGTACATACTTTGCAATGGCCTTCTCAACATCTACTTCCTTGGATTTTTCTTCATCATTTGCCACATTGTCTTCATAATCTTAATCAACTTCAAAACAATTTTGATCATATTTGACATGTTTTATACTTTCATCAATCTTTACATTGATGCTTTCCACAATCTTATCTAGTATTTTGTTGTAGAATTTGTATGATTTTCTTTGAGTGGAATATCCTAAAAATATTCCTTCATCACTTCTTGATTCAAACTTTCTTAAGTTTTCATTCTCTCTTTTGATGTATGACTTATTTCCAAACACCTTGAATCACTTCACAAATGCAGGTCTACTATACTACAAATCATAGGGAGTACTATCACTATGTACTCTACTCTAATTTGGACATTGTTCAAAATATATATTGTTGTATGTATTGCTTCTCTCCAAAACATATAAGATAATCTAGCCTCTTTTAGTATTGTCCTGGACATATCTTACACAACTCTATTCTTTCATTCTACAACTCTAGTTTGTTGTGGAGTTCATGGTGTTGAGTATTTTCTCTTGATTCCATGTGCCTCATAATATTCAACAAAGTCACTTGATGTGAATTCTCCTACTCTATTTGACCTTAAGTATTTGATCCTTCTACATACCTCCTTCTCAACCATCTGTCTGAATATCTTAAATCTCTCAAATGCTTATGACTTGTCTCTCAAGAATGTCACCCATGTCATTCTCGTATATTCATCAACTATGAACATGAAGTAACTTTCTCCTTTCACTCCCCTTGTTCTTGCAGGTCCACACAAATCAGTATGAACTAGTTGTAAAGGCTTAGTGGTTGAATACTCCTTAGTTGGAAAACTAGCCTTTTTTTTCTTTCTTTGTTGACATTCTTTATATATGACATTTATAGGCTTGGTTACTTTAGGCATGTGTTTGACCAAAAAACTTGAGCTTACTTTAATGAAATTATCAAAGTTTATATGGACTAATCTTCTATGCCATAACAAGCTTTCATCAACTTTTCCTATCAAATAGCTTTGACCTTTTACTTCAACAAGGTTGCAAAGATTACTGTCAGTTCTCAATCCTTGTGCAAATATCTTTCCGTTCTTTTTGATATTGTAACTTTCTAAATAAAATGTGACTTTATAACCATTGTCACACATTTCACTCACACTTAATAGATTGTTCTTCAATCCCGGAACATACAAGACATCTTTTGTGGGGTTTTCACCATCTAGGCTTAAGATTCCCTTACCACATATATTTATTGTAGTGTTGTCACAAAAAAACATTGATCCTCTATTACATTTCTAGAGTTTAATGAATTTAATTTTGTCTCCAGTCATGTGTTTGGAGCAACCACTATCTGTTACCCATAGATTTTTCTTTTTGGCATGTAAGATTTCCTATGCAATCATTTATTGTGCGGATATTTTCCCCTCTAATTCTTTCCAAACCTTCTTATTTTTCTTTTCTATCTTATATACCTTATCCTCCTTATTTTTATTATTCCATAGTTAACTTAGGAGGTAAAACTTTCTTAACATTTGGTCTTTTAAACTTTTTTTTACAATTTTAGCTATATGACCAAAGTTATTACAATTATAACAAACTACACTCATATCAAGTAAAGGATCAAATGAATTTCTACTTTCAAAGTTTGTACTCCTTTTAGGAATGATTCTACAATCTCTAGCCCTATGACCAAATTGATTACATGTATATAAATATCCATAGAAATATGAAAAATACCTAGTCATAATTTTTCGTGCTGGATGAGAGGGTATTTTGTGCATTTTCCTCTTGGTGTCTCTCACCCTAGTAAATCCATCAACATCAATCTTTGAAAAGTTCTACTTTTTCTTCAAATGATCAGGATTTGATTTGTTATCCTTCTTGTCTACAGTAGGCTTATTTTCTTCTTTAGTTTTCTTTTCCTTTGGGAAGTTTTCATTCCTATCACTTTCCTTGAAATATTTATACTTTTCTTCTCCCCTAAATCTTTCATATAATTTTGTAAAAGCATAAAAAAGATCTTTTCCCTTTCTCCAAACCTAAATAAGATTTTTCTTTTTTCACAGGCTTCTAGGTGCTCTATAACTCATCTAGCATATTAGAGCCATTTTTCATCTTGAGTCCTTTCTCTATTTGTTCTTTTTTCCTTTTCCAAATCTCTTCTTAGAGCAATAATATCTCCCTCAAGCTTCATACATTTTTCAGCTTCAAATTTCAGCTTGGATTGAATTACATCTTCTATTCTATTAGCTTCCTCTAGTTGCAACTTCAAGTCTACCACATTCTAGGTAGATTCTTCTAGTTCCTTGCTTACTTTATTAGACCCCTTTTGTGCAACTTTCTTCTACTAATTTTTCTCCCTTTTTAACTTATCAATCTCATCTAGAGCATACATGAATTCTCCTTCTAGGTCAACTACTCCTTCCTCACCTTCTTCACAAAGATCTTGTACTTTTTCATTTTTTTGCTCCTTAGAATCTTTTTCAATGAAGAGAAACTAATTTTCTCTTATAGGAAAAGAATAGTTTTGTTCATCTTATGAGATATTGCAGTATTATGATATGTCACTATCATCTGTGATGTATAGGATTTTATTTTTCTTCTAAAAATTCCTTCTCCTAGGGTAGTAGGGTTTCTTCATTTTATCATCTACCTCTTCTTCATAGTTTCCTTTCTTATTGTAGGGACATTTAGTAGCCAAAGGACCTACTTTACCACATTCAAAGAATTTAAAGGGAAACTTACCTTTATATTTTTTGGATCCTCTTCTTAGTCTCCTAATGAAAATTTCCTCTTCTTCATCAATCTTATCATTCTTGGATGGAATCATCTCTGCATTTTCTTTCCTAGGGGGTACATCCTTCTCCTTGTTAATAGTCTTGAATTCAGCTTCCTACCTAGATGGTTCTTTATCTCTCATCATTTTCTCATAGGATGTGAATATACCACGTAGCTCATTTAGAGTTAGTTTGTCTATTTCTCTTCTTTCTTCAATAGTTGAGATCTTAGAATCATACTTGTATGTCATTAATCTAAGAGCTTTCAATACAACAAAATCTTCTTTCAAATCTTCTCAATATCCTTTGATAGAGTTTAATATATCATTAAATCTTAGAAGATAGTTTGTAGTCTTCTCGTCTTCTGTCATCCTTTAGCCTTCAAATCTAACATTTAGTATTTTATGTTTTTCCAGTTTTACCTTATCATATCCTTCATAGATATTTTTCAATGTATCCTAGACATCTTGTGCATTCTTACAATATATAACATTGTTGTGCACTGATCTAGACAAACTAATCATAAATAGCAAACTAATCTTTTTCATTGCTCTAATTTTTTTTTAGCTCTAGCATTAGTAGGAGGTGTGGTCAGTGGTGTGTATCTAGTCAATATTGACATCGATACATCAAAACCAAAGGATCCCAAATATCATTTCATTAGTGAGCTCCAATAGGTATAATATGTTCCAATAAACCTAGGTGGCTTGTTTGTGGAAGAGCTTTCTTGATTGGCCATTTCCTTTACAAATCCAAGGACCTACCTGAGCTGATTAAGCTTCTCCTAGGGAACATAGGGCTCTGATTCCAATTGGTGGATCACAAAAATATAATGAGAGGGGGGGTTGAATTAGTGGATACTAAAATTTTTACCTACTTAACCTAAGTGTAGACACAATTCTCCTAAATCTAGATGTGCAAATTAAAGCATGAAAAAATATGACATACACATGTGCATAAAAGATAAACACATAACAATAGATGTACATGGAAAACCTAGGAAGGGAAAAAACATGTTGAGAAAATGTTGCTAGGAGCTACTATCCTAATCTAGCCTCACAAAGAAATCCTTTTGTTACAACCTTTAAGGGATTCAACCCTAAGGAGACACAAATCCCATGAATTTAGCACCAACTCAGTTATCTGAAGGAATCAACCTATCAGATTTATAACATAAAAGATGATTATAATTTATTCCTAAGGAACTCAAATCTATGTTACAACTTACTCTACAACTACTCAACTATATGTTACTACCACAACAACTCTCTTCTCTACTCTACATCCCACTGGTTTGGCTCTATTCTTATCCTTCTTCTTTAGTGCACTCTTGGTCTACCTCAATGCACCACCAAACTACTTTTGCATATCTCTCCTTTTTTATCAATGCATTCTTTGTCTACCTCAAGAGCTCAAATCACCTTCTACACTATGTTCACCTCTTACACACTTTTCTCTATTACATACCTTAGAGAATATTCTGCTATGTTTTGTGTAGAGCTAATTGCTGATCAAGATGTCTTATCCACTATTATATAGTTGTATTGAGATGCACAAAATTAAATTCTGGTGCAGAGTATTTTCCTTCATTCTCTCTCTGTCAAACCCTAAGATCGGATATGCAATCAATGCATCCTTCTGATCATTGAATCCAATCTTGATCCTTATCTATGTAGCCACCTGTGCCACCACTATATGCATCAAATCAAATTACATCTATCATTGAAGTAGGTAGATCATTTAAATATTTTCTCCAAGTCAGTTAATATGCAAAACCTTGATTACATGGAGTTAGCCATTTGTGATCACCTCATTCAAATATGGGTCATCGATAAACTACCTTTGTGCCATGATCCTACATCCTCCATTCATCATCACAACTTTAAAACATTACTGTTTGATAAATGGTCTTTAAATCTCCTTTGTTGATCTCATCACCTTTGGCACTATTTCCATCATGTGTCGATACTTTACTTAAGACATTCACATCCATTTCCATGTTGTGAAGATGTTTATAGATCACCATTTAATTGCACACCTTTTAATCTTTTTCATTCATCACATATCATTTATTTACATATTCCTCCATCTTGTATTACTATGATGCATAGAAATAGAGTGATCACCTTTGGATCAACTAATGTTCAATTTATGTCATCCCCTGCTATCATGCTAGCATCGACAATGGGCCCACTAAATCTGCATAGGCTAGTGGAATTATGCCATGTGTCCTCTTCTGACATCATACTCCACTACCATTCAACAATCGTTCCACATCGCTAAAAGCTTTATGTCTCAAGGACATCTGTATGTGTGATGAACTAATACCCAACGATGCAATGACATTTTGAAACCTATTGATGCTAACGTCACTTTACACTAACATTGCTCATCACCTAAATGTCCAACCACTTTTCTTCACAACAATGATGTGAAATGATCAAGCGATATCATTCCATGTGTCACTAGTCCCACCAAGGAACTGCCATTTCCATCATCGTGCACTGTCCAATCAAGGCTAGTTTGATCACAACTATTCCTCACTTCCCTATGAGGCTCAATGAAGACCCACCATAAACTTTATGGGCTAGAAGGAACCATCTAATCAACTAGATCACAACCATTGAACTATTTCCATCACACATCACTGAACAAAAATCCATCTTTGAAGATCATTCGATGATGCATGAGATCTAGCGATAGTCCTTAGATCTTCTAACTTTGAATGTGCATCATTCGATCTATTCAAGAACTATATTGTGATACCAACTGGATGACTAGGTGAAGGGGTCAGTCAGTAGGCGAACTTAAAGGCATAAGCCAATGACATAAATGATGTGCAACCTTCAACAAGTAGTCAATAGTAAAATAGAAATACTATTAAGATGCAATGACTGCAAACATCTAGGGTTTAATTGATAAACCCAAATTTTGTTTGATGGCACAAATAATTCTTTTATAACCTCATCCTTCATTCCTTGGACTAGTAGAGTGCATTTCTGAGAAGCTCTCAGAAAACCTATGTCAAATTTGGCCATGGGTTTCACTTTTCAATATTGGAAGAATTCACTACATCACCATGACAAAATTGAATGACAATAATGCAACATTTTGAGCAGCTTTTGCAACCTACACTCCACCTTCCAAAACTAGATCCAAAACTTTCCTTAGACATTAATGACAACATTTTGACATCAATTCCTACAATCCCTTCATACACGATCAATTCCATTTCACACTTGATCCCTTTTTGACATCAATGACAACAATATGCCAACAAAATATAGGAGGGTTTATGAAAAGGGTGACACACCTATTATTCTAATTTCATTAAATATGTGTGCTATAATGTGTAAATGAGTAACAAAAATAAAATATAACCCTACTAACAGTAAAAAGGTAGATCTAAAAAGGGTCAAATGTTGTGTATATTTCACTAAAAGTGATTTTTCATATCTCGCTGAGGACTCATTCACCCTATGGTGAATGGGTCTTGGTTAGGGTTCTAGAAAATTAGTTTCTAGGCTTTGTTCCTCTCAGTCTACACTCCTAGATTCTAGTTAGTCATTTTGAAAAGCCAAAAATAAATCCTATAGCCTAGTTTATGTGATTTGAAATATTTTTTAGCAACTTTTGACAAATTTGACAATTTTTCTCTCAAATTGATCTTCAACCTAAAAATTGCAATCACACATCAAATGAGAGAAAAATGATTTTTTATTAGGGAATAGGGGTTTTCCTTTGTCAAACCCCATTTTAGTAATTAAACCTTGAAATGAAATAATGCATAAAGGAATGATGAATGAAAAAATGCAATGTCACAACTCACCATACCTTAATTGAAACCTTAGCTAAAATATCTACAATCTTGCCTGAATTGGTCTCAATGAAATTGGATCTTGATCATGAAACTTGATATGCAACAATTCCTTTTAAATACTTGATTTGATCTTCAATTCTATATCAACGCATTATCTCAAACAACATGCATGATGCAAACCATCTTTGACATGACAATATGAATCTTCATTGTTGCAATAATCTTCAATAATCTACCCTTGAATGCCTTAGAAATGCTCTTGAATGCTCTAGGATCTTATCTTGAAATTCTAGTATGAACTTAGTGAAATAACTTTGTATATATACATATCTTAACATATATTTCCAAAAATCAAATATCACAAGCCGACATTGAATTATAGATTTCAAATCATTAACATACCGCCAAAAACATATTTCAAAGAGGGGTCCTATATCTAAGTGAGGACCTATTCACCATGTGGTGAATAGTTGTTAGGCCACTTACCTACGATATGCTTCAAGCAATGTGAAATGTTATGTAAAAATAGGGTCCTGGGACTTAGTGCGGACCCATTCGCCAATGGAAAATGGGTCCTAGGTCACTAACCTAGGACACACACCTAGAATTAAGTGTTGTGTAATGGAATTTATGAATTTCATGTTTTATCCCTCAAAATTTTCATTTCATTAGGCTTGGATTTGAATTAAATGGGCCAATTAAGGAAAATTAACCTTAATTAATTAATAAAGCCCTAGATTAGTCTAAAAGTGCAAAGATATAGTTTACAACACCCTAAATAAGGCACAATTAAGTCCATTTAGTTTAAAAGGTCCCTAAAATTAATATGAATGTGCAAAACACATTAAAACACCAAATCAAGGAAACATTAAATTAATTTATTATTAATTATTCTCAAATTAAGTGTCGAAAATGGGATAATTGTTGTGCAGTTCTCACACACATGCCCCGTTGAAAGCAAGGACCCTCTTTTTTCTTGTTTTTCTATTACATTTTCCTTTTTGTAGGGTCTTGAATTCATCCCCTTAAGGGATAATTCCCTCAGTTTGGGTCTTAAATCACCCATGTGCACATTGATAAACTTGCATTTGAGATTCCCTCTTGCAGCTTGGAATTATGGACTAACCCTTAGAAATCACCTTTAGGTCAAAGTTTGTGAAAATCAGGCAATACTAGCTAAGTATGGGGGTTTTTTGGAAAATTTGAGCAAGCTTAGATTACCTAAACCATAATCCAGTTGGATAATCTGAGGTATCTTAGATTATCTGAAATCTTCCCTTCCTTTGTATTTTTGAAATTTTGAAGCATCTTATCATTCATTAATGAAGGTCATTAATTAAACTAAAATTGTGTTATATTTGATTTGGCCCTTCATTTTGCTCATTTGCATTCGAAGAGAGCTGAAGGGTGACTTGGAATCATTAATTTCACATTTATTTGGTATTTTCTTGGAGGATTTATTGCTTGGATTGTGATCATTATTAAATTTTACAACCTTCTCATCAGTCTACTTGGTATTTCTTCTAGGGCTTCACATTTAAAGGTATGTCATTTCATTTCAGCTGCCTGCTTTGATCTCATTCTTCTTTTGTCCTTGTGTCCATAAGAAATTAGTGAATTTGATCCACCTTGAAGTCACAATGGTCCATCTTTTGCATTGATTATTGTTTATGTGGCATGGTTAGGTTTTAATATTACATCATACATTTGCTAGGGCACGGTAATAGGGCATGTTGAGGTTCTCATTCCATTAGTTTTAGAGAATGCATGTTTAAGGATTCTTCTATTTCAAGCTTTGAATGTCGAATTTGTGAAAGAAAGTGAATGCCCCTCTTCATTTCATCTTGTTCAAACCCTAGGAAGGAAATTCCTACACGAGGAGTTAAGTATGAATGATAATATCTAAATTATTAAGAAATTGTATGCAATTGTGGGAATGATGGCATGAAAATTGTTTGAGTGATTAATTTTTCAGAGAAATTAGTTGAATTCCATGAATTTAACTTCAATTTTTTGAAACTTAGCAATTTTTGACTCTCCGGCAGAATCTTGGTGAATCTGAGCTAGCTCGGATTACCTGAGCCTTAATCTACTGAAATAATCTAAGGTTGCTCAGATTAGCTAGAGGTATTTTACTTATGTGTGACAAATGGTGATCTTGACTCAAGTTCAAAAATTTCTAGATACCTAGGATTTCCAAATTTTTGGGTAATTCGAGGTAGGCCAGAATTTACGATCTCCAAATTACATGCTTAATGCTTACATTTGAAGATTTGTGTTGAATTTGATGCTTGAAAAAACTTGTCCATTGATGGTTTAAATTTTATTATCTCATGGATTTCAATTTTCAAGGTAGAGTTGAGTTTTTTTCATTCATTTGACTGACTTTGGTAGATTCAAGGAGAGTCAGATTAACTGAACCTTAATTTGTTTGAAAAATTTGACCAAGCTCGGATTCTCTGAATTTTCTATTTTGAGTTCAAATTCAATATGAAATTTGATATTTGATCATCTTGATTGCTTTTGCTAATGTTATATGCTTCAATGATAATTTTAGGACTTACTTGATTAAAATTGTAGTGTGTTATGGTTTCTCTCTAGTAACTATGGTTTTGTGCTAACAGATGCAGGTAGAGGAAAGTCCAGACAAGGCTACCAAAAACAAGGTTGGTGTGGCACAAGAAGTTAGAAAGAGGCAAGAGAGAATGATGTATGATTTAAAGGGCATCTGGCTTGAGACAAATATTGCCTCTACATGGTTGAGGATTGCAGACACCAACATGGGCCATATTGATTATGATGACTTCCACCAAAGGATGTTTCGAAAGGCACCCACCGATCTTGCTCAAAAGACCACCCACAAAGGATTAGCATAAGAAGTGGGATTTCCACCCACACAACTATGTTTGGAGATAGTTTTGGAGTGTGCAAAGCACTATGATTCCAAGACAAGGATCATCTTTGGGCCTCAAGGAAGAGTGATGGAAAATCTGATAGAGGAATCAATTGTAGAGGTCTTCAACATTGCCTCCCATCACAAGCTTATTGAAAAGATAAACATTAGGGAGTTTACTAAATTTATGAGGAAGATCCCAATAAGGCCCTAGAGTAATGAACAATTCTTGGATCCTAAAGCCAAAACCACATTATTCAAAGTTTCCCAAGCAACTGCACATGAGTGATTTCAAGCAGGAATACAATGATATCATAACTCTCCTAGGAAGAGTCATGGGAATGGAGGAGGCACATATATTTCAACCTTGGATGTTCCACCCTATTACTCAAATTGTATCCAACAAACATTACCATTGGGCAAGAATCATCAACAATAATATAGATTCCCAATTGAGGAGTGTGCAAGAGACAACCAAGTTCACTATGAATTCATATTTGGTGTATATACTAGGACACAAGAACAAATACAAAGGTCTTAGCTATAAAGGAATCTTGGGGTAGGATAGAATATGGGAAGTATATCCTCAGTTGCAATATAAGACACCAAATTATAGGAGGGCCAATGATGCTATCTTCATGTACATTCCTAGATTGTTACAAGATGTCCTTCAGATGAGAATCTTTGCAGATGAAATGGATTTGATAGAGAACTATGGCTAATGGTTTATTCAATTTCAAAGCTTTACATGCATCGGGGTGTTGGGATCACCAATTGTTCCCCTCAAATTGCCAAGATATCCCACCAATAAGCTCCTTTAATGGAACTGACAAAATAGATGGTTAGCTTTGAGGAAGTTTTACAGAGGGGAAACATAAAGAAAAAGGGATTGGGATCAGAATTCTCATTGATAGTAGGAGTATTGGAGGCTTGTCCTTCTGTTCAAAGTTCCTAGCATTTAGAGAAGGAGATGACTCAATTTTTGTTGTACTCCCATACTAATAGAAGCAATTTTGATCCTTATCAGAAGGCTTCCAAGCAAGAAAATAGGCCTTTAGGTGTAAGGATCATATTGAAGATTATTGGGATAATTGTAGAGATGAGTGGGAGGTCATCAAACGAAGGTTTTCTAGACTACCTTTGAGATTGATCAGATTATACAGAGTTGTAGAAGTGTTGGATCAAGTGGCAGATGATGAAGTAGACCTTCTCCAGCATCATGATTATGAGCCATATAGAAATAGGTCACTACCTCCAATAAATTGGTCTAAGGATGAGATAACTAATTTAAACCAAATCAAGTGCTGACCCAACTAAGAAATATTCTAGGTTTTGGGTCAAGCATCAAGTTCTAGAATTGGAGGCTGATGGTGTTAAATTCACCTATGATCTAATGGGAGACATGGAGTCTCATGATGAAGAAAAAGTTGAAGCTAACAAGAAAAATGAAGCTACTGAACCCCATGAGGAGGAAGCCACTCAAGAAGTAGTGTCTATTAAAAGAACTAGGATTCAAGGGAAAACAAAGAAAGCTCCTTGGGCCAGAACTCATGTCGAAGTAGGTGAGACCTTCTAGCCAATGGGGAAGAGAAGGATAATTACGAAAAGAAAAAAGGATGCAAAAGATATGAAGAGTGGGGCTACCATAGATGCTCCTTCAGCTACAAAGGTAATAGTGTTGGAAATTTCAAGGCAGAAGCTTCAGTTCTATGTGAAAATGAACTCTCCCAAGGAGAAATTTGTTCAAGTAGAACAAATGAAGACAGTAGAAGATGAGCTGCATGATGAAGAGACACCTAGGGATGATGTTGAGAAGAGAGAAGCTACAAGAAATAATTCTCCCATCCCTTCTCCACATTCATATCAAGATGTGCAAATTGATGAAGAGGAACTTCTAGAGGAAGGAAACATATCAAACAATCCTGAGAAATTAAATGAGGAAGATGGTCCAACATCTCTACACCTAACAATGGAGAATGGAAGAGATTTGTGCAAGAAATGAAGCAATCAACCTCTGGTGCTGAGAGAAAAAATATAGAATCTGAAGTTGTACAAGGTAAAATGGAAAAATCTCCTGAGAAGGTGATAGTGAATGAGCTACAAATAATCTAGAGGAAGAAGTTGCTAAAGAAGATGTTGTAGATAGTTGTTCGAAATATGTGCCTCAATCTCATAGGCTGAAACCTCTAGAAGAGAAAATTCGGTATGATCTTCATTGTGTCTAGCTGACTAGTAGCTGTGAAACCTTATGAAATGTTCAGGTCGCCGAGACCTTGTTGATGTCTTTTTGAATGGACCTATCACTGTGACATGATGATCATTGTAACCCTCTTCCAGGTGGATTGGTCTTGCCGACGGTTTGATGCCTAAAGGTTATCGGGGAGACTCGTGGTGATTGGGTCATCAATGTAACATGTGACTTCGATAAGAACTCCTGGTGATGGTATGTCTTACAGACAGTATACACTCAGAGTATCGGAGTAGCACAAAGGCCTCGGTATGAAGTCTTAGCGACAGTTTATTGTCTTGCTGATGGTTGTGGTTTTGCTGACTGGCTACCGTCTTCATTGTAACCTCTTGGCGAAAGTGGTAAGTCCTGTCAACATTGGTGTTTGTTAATGGATGTCTTCGGTGAGAATCCTAGTGACTGAAGTCTTTGGCGAAACGTGTTAGCATTTGGTATTACCTCTCAGCAATAGCGATAAGTCTTGCTAACTATTGGACATTTCAGAATAACATGAAGGTTCAATATGATCTCTTGGTGAAGGATGATAGTCTTGCTGATGGGAATCCTCTTATCTATGTGACCTTTGAACATCAGTATGATGTCTCATCGAATAGAGATACTCACTGATGAGAATGCTAAGGTCGATGCGACTTGTGAACTCAGTGTAATGTCTTGCCAATGGTCAGGACTCTTGGCGATAATGATGATCTAGCTTTGTGGCATTGGGGAGACATGGCTAGTGTCTCACTGACATGCGACACAAGTTGAACGCCTTTGACCGAGTGATGAATTTCCTACATGGTGAGTCTATGACCAATCAGAGAAGCCGAATGGGAACCATTGGAAGTTAGTTTGTTGAGGCAGTTCTATGTGGAAGTTGAACAGACTAGTGATGACATGAATATATTCTAGAATTGTAGATGATGTTCGGTTCGATGATTTGTTCGACAGATGGATGATTCATGAACTATAGATGATTAGTTCAATGTATGCTCAGTGTGAATTCAATTATGAGAGTATTGTAACTTGAATGTTCTATAGCAAGGTTGATCATTGAATCTACTACTATAATTTGACATCAGAAAGATAAGTCTGATCTCTATATGTAATCTCCATTACTGTAATACAAAGTGACTTCTCTTGGTGTGGTGGGTTTTTCTCCAGTAAGGGTTTTCCCACGTAAATTTGGTGTTCATGTGTATATGTTATATTCTCTATTTCTATTATTTCTTAGAAGTGTATCTTAATTGGACTGTAGTTGAAAATTTAAAAGTATCTTTCCATTCTTCCCTGAGGTTTTGACGTTAGGAGAGTTGCTTCCTCACCTTATCTTTCCTTACAAGTGGTGTTAGAGCCTGGTCAGTTGTGTTATCATTGTGGGTACATTGGGTTTTTTGTGTCAATTTTTGTTCAGTGGGAGTCTTGTAGAATTTGGTAATTTGAATTATAGATTAAGATGGTGAGCATGTCAGGAAAAATTGAAATTGAGAAATTCAATGGTAGCTATTTTGAGTTGTGGAAACTCAAAATGGAAGATCTATTGGTTGATCGTGATCTTTGGATTTCTATGTCTAGAACGAAACCTATAGGCATGAAGCAAGAGGATTGGGACCTTGCATATAGAAAATATAAGGGGTTGATAAGGCTCTGTTTAACAAACTCTATTCTTCTAAATGTTCATGAAGAAAATATTGCATATTCCTTGTGGAAAAGACTAGCATTAATTTATCAGGGCAAGTCCTTGGTGAATAAATTTTCTTGAGGAAGAAGCTGTATGCTTTGAGAATGTAGGAGGGAGGATCTATTGCTGATCATTTGAACACTTTCAACATGTTGATTGCACAGTTAACATCTGTTGGTGTGAAGATTGATGAAGAGGATCGTTGTATGCTGTTATTGTGTTCTTTGCTAGATTCTTGGGATCACCTGGTGATGGCTATTGGGAGTACGGCATCCAGTTTCAAGATGGAAGATGTTGTTGCTTCTTTGTTATTAGAAGAGAAGAGAAGGAAATCTTCTAAGATGGCAAAGGAGGCTCTTGTTGTTAGAGGCAGATCAAAAGAAAAAGGCAAGAAGAAGGACAAGAAGTCTAAATCCAAGTTAGAAGGGAGATCAAAGTCTCCTAGCAAGAAGTCCAAGGTGAAGTGCTGGAATTGTGGGCAACCTGGTCATGTCCAAAAGGATTGTAAAGAGGAGAAGAAGAAGAAGAAGAATTCTTTCAACAATGATTCTTCTTAGAGTGATGCAAATGCCTTCATTGCAGCCTTGGCTACACAGGCATTAGATGATGTCTGGTTGATTGATTCTGGAGCATCTTTCCACATGACATCTCATAGAGACTGGTTCACAAAGTATGAAGAATATGATGGTGGGAAGGTTTATTTGGAAAGTGATTCATCTTTGGAAATTTTTGGCCATGGAAGAGTCAGAATTCAATTCCCTAATGGAAGAGTGAAGGGAATCAATGATGTTATGCATATACCAAGTCTGGCTGAAAATCTACTTTATGTTAGTAAGCTAAATGATTGTGGAGTGCAAGTCAAGTTCTCTGGAAATGGCTGCAAGATGACTAGAGGCTCAATGGTGCTAGCAAGGGGTGCTCATATTGGTACCTTGTATAAGCTGGATGCACATGTTGTTCAATGTAATAGTTTCTCTATAAAGTCATAGAAAGCTACTCATGGAGGAAAAGAGGGAAAAGTTCCTGATGGTGTGAACTCTATGGAAGTTAAACTTTCAGTAGAAAAGACTATTATCTGGCATCATAGTCTAGGCCACATTGGTGAGAAAGGTTTAAAAACCTTGAAGAATAAAAAGTTGGTTGAGGGGCTCAAAGATTGTAATCTCAAATTTGAATTATGTAAACATTGTATATATGGAAAACAACACCATGTTTCATTTTATTCCAGTCCTCACAAATCTTCAGGTTTGCTTGATTATATACATTTTGATGTTTTTGGTTCAGTGAATGTTCCTTCTTTGTCTAAGTCAAAGTACTATGTATCGTTTATTGATGATTATTCAAGAAGAGCATTTGTCTATTTTTTGAAAAGTAAATCAGAAGTATTCAGTCAATTTAAGGAATTTAAGAACCTTGTAGAAAATCAGACTGGAAGAAAAATAAAATGTTTAAGAATGGATAATGGCGGTGAATTTTGTTCTGATGATTTTGAGAGGTACTGTAAAGATCATGGGATTAAAAGACATAAAACTACACTTTATACTCCGCAGCAAAATGGATTTGCAGAAAGGTTCAATAGGATAGTGATGGAAAGAGCACAAAGTATGCTGAGTAGTGCTTGCTTAGAGGAGAAGTTCTAGGTGGAGGCAATTGCTATAGCATGTTACTTGATAAACCATTCTCTGAATTCCTCTCTTATTGAGAAAGCACCTTTGGAAGCATGGTTTAGTAAGAAGCCCTCTGATAGGGAGGCTACAGGAAGCAATCACAAATTCCTGGAAGCTGCAGGAATCAGTTACACTATTTTCAGATGCTACAGGAAACAGTCATAGTTTCCTGTGCTAGGCCTTGACATAGACCTCCTTGGTGAAATTTCTATTCCACCCTAACCTATATGAACTCTATCCTTTCTAAGTTCCCTTGGTTCTCCTGCCAACCTCACTATCTTGTCAAGTTTGCAACTACCAAGCCAAATCTTGGTGCTATGACTCCTTTCCTTCTTAGCCTTTTATCCATCCAAATGACTAATCCTCCCTCAATACGTGAACGAATCTTGCAGGGGTGAGGGAATGTTTTCCAAAACTCCAAAACAACCTCCTAGGGTTTCTGGAACTTCACTTAGACTCCATCTTACCAATACTTGCATGAAGTCTATTCCAAAGGTTTTGCTCTTGAGCCACTATTTGGTATCTGAACAGGGGTAAATTGATTTTAACTCTTAAACCCACCAAAGAAACATGGTTCTTGGCTTAGGAAATTTGTTTCCCTTTTCTACAGCTTCAAGATTTCTAGGGTCTTGGCTCTGACCAAGCCGTTCTTTGCCCTCATGCAAACACTACCCAAAAAACTAGGGTTTCTAACTGTCCAGAACCAGTTTTAGGACTGGTAAAAAGTTCTCCTCCTCAATGGATTGCTGGGCTCTCCTCCTTGGTACCACACATGGCCAAGACCTTCCCCTAAATTCTCCAAAAATAATTTTTTGAAAATATTTTCTCCCCTGCAAGTTATCAATGCTGTTCTGCAGCCTTTCCTAGCCGGGCTCTTCACTGGCTCGCCTAGGGCAAGACTTTTCTCATAACTCCTGCAACCAAAGAAAACCTAACACCTACCACTAAAATATGTATAGATATGGAGCCTGACCATGTTCCCAACAATTCCATACTTCCAGGTACAGAGGGAATGCAGCCTAGAACTCCATTTTTACACAGTTCCAGTCAAAACAACAAATAAGGGAAAAACACAGAATTTACAAGAATGTGTGAAAATGATGAAACAGCTATCAAATTTTCCTTTACATAACTTCCAGAGGCTTCTCTACATGCTAAAAAAACTTACAAAATTCCTCTTTTAATTCATTTAATTGCTATCTTGCAAACAAGAACAGAAAAACACAAAAAATAAGACAAGAAAGCTGTTTTCTTTAATTTCTAGAAAAATAGTCCATACAAAGAACTTCTAACCCACTAAAAAGGTCGTGGAATGCCTCAAATATTCCTTCCCAACAATTTAGGTTCTTGGGTCGAGGCTTAAATGATCTAAAAATGCCTTTTTGTAAAACCCGCTGTGTTTTTAGACATTTAACAATTTTTCACTATTTAGCAAAGTGAGCCTCTAAATTCATTGGAAACTTGAAACCCTCTTTTCCAAAGACCAAAAACAACCCTAAGAACCTAAAATAATGGTCAAAATGACCTTATGATAGCACCACAAAATTAAAGAACTCAAAAGCAAAATAGTCCTTTGCCTGGTGCTCCTGCACCATTCTCCCCCTCTCAACACAAACAACTAAGGAAGTTTGGGAGAGATCAGAGACATATCAATGCCTTGCTTCTTAAAATATTCTTCTTCTATTCATCACCCTCCTTAATTCTGATTTGATGATACCCACTCTTAAGATCCAACTTGGTGAAGAATTTTGCACCTCCAAGACAATCCATCAAATCTTCAATTCTAGGAATAGGAAACCTATACCTAATTGTGATTCTATTAATTGCTCTAGAATCAGTGCATAATCTCCACTTACCTCCTTTTTTTGTTTCCAAAACAACTGGGACTGCACATGGGCTGATGCTCTTTTGGATCAATCCTTGATTCAACAATTCTTCTACTTGCCTAGCCACCTCTTGGTTCTGCTCAGGTGTAAGCTTGTATGCTGCTTTGTTAGGCAATGAGGCTCTAGGTATAAAGTCAATTTGATGACTTATTGCTCTCTTGGGTGGTAGAGTTGATGGTGTTCCATCACTCACTATGCTCTTGTATTTGTCAAGCAAGTTTTGGACTGCTGTTGGTAACACTGTCCTTTCAGCCTTTTCTTCCTCTTTGGACTGCATCATAACCACATATCCTTCATTCCCTTGGTGTAGGTCCTTAAGGAACTCCTTGCCACTACTCAACATAATGTTGGGTACCTTTGACTGTCCTTCATCTTCCTTAATCAATGACTGTAGTTTGAAGGTTCTTCCATCCTTCTTGAATGAAATGGTGTTCTCTTTCCCATCATAAACAACACTTCTGTCATATTGCCAAGGTCTGCCCAGTAGTAGATGACATGCATCCATGGGTAATACATCACAAACCAGCTTGTCTTTATAGCCTCCAATTGAAAATTCTACTGTGACCTACTCATTCACCAAAACACTCTGCCCTTTATTCAGCCATGTGACCTTGTAGGGGTTATTATGGGGTACTTTCTCCAATTTTAGCTTTGTTACTGCCTCCTCAGAGATGATATTATCTGTAGAACCAGAATCTACAATGACCTTGCATACCTTTCCCAATATCTTGCACCTTGCTCTAAACAAAGCCCTCCTTTGCTTGGGTTCTTCCTTGACTGGTTGTCTGACCAACACTCTATTAAACATCAGATTTTCACCTACTTCTGATTCTATTTGACTGATCTCAGGTGATTTGACACTCATGGTGTCCTCTTGTGCGTAAGCTACTCTTTTCTCATTGCTAGATGAAGCTTTCTCTGGGCACCTATAAGCTGGATGACCTAGCTGATTACAGTGATAACATTTCATGGTGGCAAAGTAAGAGTTACTTCTCCTGCTCCTCTTCCTCTATTTGAACCTCCTTGAGGTCCTCTTCCTCTATTAAATCCTCCTCTTGAAGATGTTTCACCTCCATGCTCAGCAAGCTTGGATTCACCTTGGGTTCTTTGATCATTACCTCTTCCTTGGTAACCACCACGCTGTCCTCTTTGATCTCTGCCTTTGCCTCTACCTTTAGAAGACTGATCATGCTTCCTCTTGTTCCTTTCTTCAATCTTGATAGCCAACTGATAACATTGGTGTACTATTTTAGGACTCAAAAGAGCCATCTCTTCTTGGATGTTCCACTTCAAACCATTGAGATACCTAGCCACTTTTAGGCTCTCATCTTCTACCACATTAGATCTTAAACAAAGCTTTTGGAACTCTTCAGTATAGGTGTTGACATCTTGGTCTTTTTGTCTTAAACTTTGCCTCTTCTTGTGCAACTAAATCTCATAGTCATCTGGCATGTAGGCTTCCTTTACCTTAGCAACCATTCCTTTCCAAGTTGAAATGGGCTGCTTACCTTCTTTTTTCCTTTCAGTCTGAACAAACTTCCACCATGTCAAAGCTGATCCTCTCAACCTTGATTTAGCTACCTTCACCTTTTGTGCTTCAGTTACTCAATCACACTCAAAGTGATTCTCCATGACTTCTATCCAATCCATGACCAAATCAGGATCCATCTTTCCACTGAACAGTGGTATGCCCTCAAGTCCTTTTCCACTCAATGCTTTCAATGCCTTCAAGAAAGGATCTTCCTCCAAAATGGGGTCAGGTTCAGGGACTTTTTCCTCCTCTGCAACCTCTTCTTCTTTTGGCACTTTTCCTTCTAGTTTCACCTGGTTTAGTGCTGCTTCAAGCTGCTCTATCCTTTCCTTTAGAGATTTGTTATCCTCTTCTTTCTCTTCAATCATCTTGGCTAACTGTACATTTGTCACCATCTTGGGCAGTTCACTTGACTCAACTTCCTCTGACATATAAGCTACTGCTTTCCCAAATCTTTCACTTGCTCTGATACCAATCTGATAGGGAGGCTATAGGAAGCAATCATAAATTCCTGGAAGCTGCAGGAATCAGTTACACTATTTTCAGATGCTACAGGAAACAGTCATAGTTTCCTGTGCTAGGCCTTGACATAGACCTCCTTGGTGAAATTTCTATTCCACCCTAACCTATAGGAACTCTATCCTTTCTAAGTTCCCCTGGTTCTCCTGCCAACCTCACTATCTTGTCAAGTTTGCAACTACCAAGCCAAATCTTGGTGCTATGACTCCTTTCCTTCTTAGCCTTTTATCCATCCAAAAGACTAATCCTCCCTCAATACATGAACGAATCTTGCAGGGGTGAGGGAATGTTTTCCAAAACTCCAAAACAACCTCCTAGGGTTTCTGGAACTTTACTTAGACTCCATCTTACCAACACTTGCATGAAGTCTATTCCAAAGGTTTTGCTCTTGAGCCACTATTTGGTCTCTGAACAGGGGTAAATTGATTTTCCCTCTTAAACGCACCAAAGAAACGTGGTTCTTGGCTTAGGAAATATGTTTCCCTTTTCTACAGCTTCAATATTTCTAGGGTCTTGGATCTGTCCAAGCCGTTCTTTGCCCTCATGCAAACACTACCCAAAAAACTAGGGTTTCTAACTGTCCAGAACTAGTTTTAGGACTGGTGAAAAGTTCTCCTCCTCAACGGATTGCTGGGCTCTCCTCCTTGGTACCACACGTGGCCAAGACCTTCCCCTAAATTCTCCAAAAATAATTTTTTGAAAATCTTTTCTCCCCTGCAAGTTATGAACGCTGTTCTGCAGCCTTTCCTAGCCGGGCTCTTCACTGGCTCGCCTAGGGCAAGAATTTTCTCATAACTCCTGCAACCAAAGAAAACCTAACACCTACCACTAAAATATGTATATATATGGAGCCTGACCACATTCCCAACAATTCCATACTTCCAGGTACAGAGGGAATGCAGCCTAGAACTCCATTTTTACACAGTTCCAGTCAAAACAACAAATAAGGGAAAAACACAAAATTTACAAGAATGTGTGAAAATGATGAAACAGCTATCAAATGTTCCTTTACATAACTTCCAGAGGCTTCTCTACATGCTAAAAAAACTTACAAAATTCCTCTTTTAATTCATTTAATTGCTGTCTTGCAAACAAGAACAGAAAAACACAGAAAATAAGACAAGAAAGCCGTTTTCATTAATTTCTAGAAAAATAGTCCGTACAAAGAACTTCTAACCCACCAAAAAGGTCGTGGAATGCCTTAAATATTCCTTCCCAACAATTTAGGTTCTTGGGTCGAGGCTTAAATGACCTAAAAATGCCTTTTTGTAAAACCCGCTGTGTTTTCAGACATTTAACAATTTTTCACTATTTAGCAAAGTGAGCCTCTAAACTCATTGGAAACTTGACACCCTCTTTTCCAAAGACAAAAAACAACCCTAAGCACATAAAATAATGGTCAACATGACCTTATGATAGCACCACAAAATTAAAGAACTCAAAAACAAAATAGTCCTTTGCCTGGTGCTCCTGCACCACCCTCTCTAATACATATTCATGTTTTTGGATGTGAGGAATATGCATATGTGTCACATGAGAGAAGATATAAGTTGGAGAACAAGACTGTCAAATGTATTTTTATTGGCTATAGTGCTGGCATAAAAGGATACAAGCTTTGGAATCCTGGTACAGAGAAGGTTCTATACATCAGAAGTGTTATCTTTCATGAGTTGAAGCGTTCTACTTTGGATCTATAGTCAAAGGAAATATCAGAAAAAAAAAGGATGTACTTGAAATTCCTCCTACACCAAATAAAGAGGAATTCAAAATTCAAAATGAACCTAAAATTGAGGAGAGCTCAAGTAGTTTTGAAAGCTCTGAAGAAGAAGAACAACCTCAACCTAAGCAAGTGAGGAGGTCAACTCATGAAAGAAAGCAACTTGATAGGTATGGGTTCTCTTTGATAGATTCTACTTGTGCCTATGCTTTAATTTCTGGCACTAATGAGCCTAGGACTATGAAAGAGGCATTTAGAATGTCTGATTCAAAATATTGGTTGGAAACCATGAATGAAGAAATGGCATCATTAGAAAAGAATGATACCTGGAGTTTGGTGCCCTTGCCTAAAGGTAGAAAAGTTGTGGGCTGCAAATGGGTATTTAGAAAGAAAATTGGTCTGGATGGCAGTGTGGAAAAATATATGGCAAGGTTGGTTGCGAAGGGTTATTCCTAGGTAGAGGGAATTGATTATGGGGAAATTTTTTCTCCTATAGCTAAGCTGACATCTATCAGATTTCTTTTGTCACTTGCAGCAACGTATGACTTAGAGGTTGAACAGATGTATGTGAAGACAAAATTTCCTCATGGTGATCTTGAAGAAGAGATTTATATGTCCCAGCCTAAGAACTTTGTGGAGAAAGGTAAAGAGAAACTAGTTTGCAAGTTGAAAAAGTCTCTATATGGTTTAAAGTAGTCTCCTAAAATGTGGTACAAAAAGTTTGACACATTTGTTTTGTCATTGGGATTTGTAAGATCAAAATCTAATCATTGTGTATTACAAAGTTGAAAGTGATTGAGTCCTTACTATTGCTCTCTATGTTGATGATATGTTCATAGGCAATAGTAAGTTAATGATTTCTAATCTTAAGTCTTAATTGTCTACAAAGTTTGAAATGAAAGATCTTGGTGCAACTAGGTATATTCTAGGAATGGAAATAGCCAAGGACATGAAGAATAGAAAACTTTGGCTCAGTCAGAGTAAGTATGTCAAGACTATTCTAGAGAGATTTTGTATGAATGACTGCAAGCAACTAGTTGTTCCAATTTTGCAGGGAACGAAGCTATCTGTTGAAGATTGTCCAAAATCTGAGATGAAGGACATGACCAATGTACCTTATGCTAGTGCAGTTGGTAGTCTTATGTATGCAATGGTTTGTACATAGCCAGACATTGCCCAAGCAATGGGAGTACTTAGTCGGTTTATGGCTAATCCTGGAGGGACACATTAGGATGTTGTGAAAGGAGTATTCAGATATTTGACGGGCACTTCTAAATATGCATTGTGTTACCATGACAACTTAGTTGAATCACAGAGGACTCTTAGTATTCGAGGCTATGTGGATTCTAATTGGGTAGGGGACATTGACAGTAGAGTAAGCAAAAAGCTGTAGTCACTTTGTCCACTATAGAGGCAAAATACATGGTAGCTACACACACCTGTAAAGAAGCAATCTAGTTAAAAAATTTGTGTTCTAACATTGGTTTTGATGTAGGGAAAATATCAATTTACTGTGATAGTTAGAGTGCTATCTGTTTGGCAAAGAATCCTACTTTCCATGCCAAGACGAAACATATGGATGTATAGTATCATTGTGTATGAGATATGGTGGAGGATGGAAAGGTTTCATTAGAAAAAGTGGACACTCTGGAGAATGTTGTAGATGCATTGATGAAGCCAGTGAGCATAGAAAATTTTAGGTGGTGTGCTAGTTCGATAGGCCTTAGTGCCCATGAATTTCAGTAGTTTTGTTGTGCTCTAGAGGTGCCTCCGATATCTTCATCAAGTGGGAGATTGTTGGAAATATGTGCCTCAATCTCATAGGCTAAAACCTCTGGAAGAGAAAAGTCAATACGATCTTCATTATGTTTGGTCGACTAGTAGTTGTGAAACCTTATGAAATGTTTAGGTCGCCGAGACCTTGTTGATGTCTTGCCGAATGGACCTATCACTGTGATGTGATGATCGATGTAACCCTCTGTCGAGTGGATTGGTCTTGCCAACGGGTTGATGCCTAAAGGTTATTGGGGAGATTCATGGTGACTGGGTCATCAGTGTAACATGTGACTTCGATAGGAACTCCTGGCGACAGTTGGTATGTCTCACTGACAATATACACTCAGAGTATTAGAGTAGCACAAAGGCCTCAGTATGAAGTCTTAGCGACAATTGATTGTCTTGCCGATGGTTGTGGTTTCACTGACTGGTTGGCATCTTCATTGTAACCTCTTGGAAAAAGTGGTAAGTCCTATGTACATTGGTGTTTTTTAATGGATGTCTTTGGTGAGACTCCTAGCAACTAAAGTCTTCAGAAAAAGGTGTTAGCATTCAGCATTACCTCTCAACGATAGCGGTAAGTCTTGCCGACTGTTGGAAATTTTAGAATAACATGAAGGTTTGGTATGATCTCTTGACGGAGGATAGTCTTTCCAATGGGAATCCTCTTATCTATGTGACCTTTGAACATCAGTATGATGTCTCATCAAATAGCGATAGTCTCGCCGATGAGAATGTTGAGGTCGATGTGACTTGTGAACTCGATGTAACATCTTGCCGATGGTCAAGACTGTTGGCGATAATGACAATCTAGCTTTGTGGCATTGGGGAGACATGGTTAGTGTCTCATTGCCATGCGACACAAGTTGAATGCCTCTGACAGCGTGATGAATGTCCTACGTGGTGAGTCTATGACCAATTAGAGAAGTTGAATGGGAACCATTGGAAGTTAGTCTATTGAGGCAGTTCTGTGTGGAAGTTCAATAGACTAGTGATGACATGAATATATTCTAGAATTTTAGATGATGTTCGGTTCAATGATTCGTTCGACAGATGGATGATTGATGAATTGTAGATGAATAGTTCAATGTATGATCAGTGTGAATTTGATTCTGAGAGTATTGTAATTTGAATGTTCTATAACAAGGTTGATCATTGAATTTTCTGCTGTAATTTGACATCAAAAATATAAGTCTGATCTCTATATGTAATCTCCATTACTGTAATACAAAGTGACTTCTATTGGTGTGGTGGGTTTTTCTCCCGTAAGGATTTTCCCACATAAATCTGGTGTTCATGTCTATATGTTATATTCTTTGTTTCTATTATTTCTTAGAAGTGTATCTTAATTGGACTGCAGTTGAAAATTTAAAAGTATCACTACATTCTTCCTTGAGGTTTTGATGTTAGGAGAGTTGTTTTTGCACCTTAGCTTTCCTTACAATAGTCCTAATCAGGACAAAGAAGGACAAGAGAATCAACCAGAGGTTGAAAGAGATGTTGAAGTGAATGTGAATGATAGTCCTGATAGGGAGGTAACAATTGAAGTATCTACAACCCTAGATTGGTTGGAAGAGAGATTGAGTAAAAAAACAATCATTATGCAAGAACATACCCCAAGCTGGGATAAGCTAATTGAAAAATTTGGGCAACCGAAACAAAGAAAGAGAGCTAGAACTATTTCCATGATTACAAGAGCTGAATTTAATAACAATGGTTCATGTAGTATTCCCTCCATCAGATAAGTTTAAAGATGAGGTCAGGTCTTCTGACTATAGAAGAATGCGTGGAGTCATCCTAGGCCATCTTGAGAAGATTAGATAGAGAAATAGAGGAGAAGGAGAAATTGAAAAATCAATTGAATGATGTATATAAGTATGTGCAAAAATTGATGAAGCCCTTGCAAACTGTGGGTAGTGAGAGAGTTGTTCCTAAAGGATTGTTGCCTAAAGAGGCAGTTAATGAAATTGAAATATTAAAGTCTTTTATACATTCTACACATAGTTGGCTTATGGATGTAAGCAATAGAGGAGATGAGGCCATTGAGTAGATTTTGAAGATATATACTAATTCCTTTGACTTTCTTGAACATACTTATCAATTTGTTGCTGACTATAACAAAATTGATGACCCCACTACTGGTGAATTGAGGAAAATTTTGTAGGTACCAAAAGAAGACTTGGCCAGGTTGGATATCTACTCCCGAGATGAGATTGTCAAGATAAAGGAATGGGTAGAAGTCTAGAACTACATAAAGAAACTCCTCACTAAGGCATTGAAGAAAATAATGAAGCTTCAAGGGAAAATGAGGGAGATTTATAATAGTTGTATCACCTTCCTGGAGATAGTCATTGGCAGAAAGAAGTTTGGACAAAAAAATATGAATGTTGGTAGATTTAGGAATGGTGGCATGAAGTTTATGCTCCATCTGATGGTGCTCTAATTGCTAAAGAAAATTTGGAAGATGCAACAATTTACATTTCAAAATTGGATAAATATCATGAGTTGCAGGTTGAGTGGAATAAAGTTATGCTGCAATATCTCGAGGAATTCAAAAATCATAAAACTAGGGTTAAAAATATTCCAATTCTAGATCCAAAAGATATGAGGAAAATATTGGAGAAATCAAAAGAATTATTTGATAAATTAGGAGCCAATCAAGGAGAGAAAGAAGATAATCAACAAACAGTTGCCTAGTTTTTTGTTCTAGACATGTGACCCTAGCTAGCTAGGATAGGCGACCTTGAATTTTTGTGCCACACAAAGATGCTATTGGAGGAACCAGGCTGACTTGGAAGAAGTTTCAAACATTAAATGCAAGAAATATTATTTTATTAAAAGAAGCTTCTAAGCCGACCTATTTTTGGCTGCCCATTTTTGTAACCCTAATTGGGCTGACCTAGTTTGAGATCTCTATAAATTGGGCATTTTTCCTCATTTGTAAGAGTTAAAAATTCGAGAAAGCTAATAGCTGTAAGAGATAAAGCTAGGAGTTAGTATTTTCTGAGAGAAAATGTTGTGATACTGAATTTTGGAATTGTTGCAACATTAGGTGATTCAATAAAAGTAAATACATTGTTTCTTGGTGCTCTTTCTTGTGTTGATTTATCTTGCATGGTTCTTGTTATTCATATTTTGAGATTTCTTTGAGATCATTAGATATATGTTAGATTTAGAGCTATATTTGATGCAATGGTGTTTATGATTTAATTCTTGAAGTGTTTGAGCAATTCTTGGTCCATACTTTTAGCAACTTGTTGATTGTAAGTTATTGTTTAAAGTTAGCCCGGGCCTTAAATTTATGTGCTAAGTTAAATTGAAGGTATTTATTAATTTCAATTGAAAAATAGGGTTGATTTGGGTGAATGTCTCATGATCTGAAAAATATTAAATCCTTAGAAGATTACACTATTTCTGTGAAATTGCAGATTAGATCTAGGTTAAGAAGGATTTGATTTTGAGGGATTGGTCCATTTTGAGTGTTTTCCCATTTGAATTTTTGGTATTAGGAGTAATTTTAGTCTTGGAATCTCTATAAACCCTTATCTTTTTCTATTTATTTATTATCAGAGTTAGATTTAGAATTTCAAGTATCAAAATATTACAAAATCTGATAAGTTTCAAGTTCCAACATTTGTTTGTAAGGTCCCTTTGTGATTACGAGCATTTTTAAATAATTATCTAAGCTATTTATGCATGTTCAAGACTTGACATTAGAGACCTTGGGGTTATCTCTTAAGGCTTGCTAAAAGAGATTTACCTTTCAAGAGAAATAGGATATTATATTCTTTCTGACTTGTTGCATCTTTAAAAGATAAGATCACACTATGGAATTATAGTGAAAGTATCTTGCTACTTTTGAATTTAAGTATTTATGTCACCCTCATTTATTTATATAATTTATTTATTTTTTATTTTTATATTAATACTTGTAATGTTTCCTTCAATGGAAATATTTCAACAATCCAATAATCAAGAAAGTAGATCAAAATAAAACTAATAAATATTTTCTTTGCTACTAAAATCATAGCATGTCTAAACAACTCAACATTTTACACCCTCCAATGCAGCCATATATATCTTTGTCAATGTTGCGTTATTGAAAAAGCATGGTGGGTGTAGCAATAGGAATTAGCAAGGATGTCTCTTTAAAAGAAAAACATTGGATCTAGTATCATGTTGAAAAAATGATAAGAGGAATTAATATTATATAATTAAATCATTGTTTCATAGTGAACATAAAAATATGAATATAAAATTAATGGTTCAAGGGTTATACAATATATTATGTTTAATTTTTTATAAATAATTACTTTCGATACAAAATTTACACAAAACTCCATAAAATAACTTATGATAAACCAACTTTCCATCTAATTATTTATTAAATGTGACACTAAGTTTCATCATTAAGATGTGTAAAATGTAAATTTTTAATAAGGGTTTCATGGAAGTATATGTGAAGCTTCACACCAATCTATAGATATGAAATCTTGCATGTTGAAAGAATTGAGCCATAAAGTGATAAAACATAATTATTACAATAATAAAAGTTGAGCTATAATTGTAGATTATCAAGTTTAAGAAGACTAAACACATATACAAAAATACAAGAATACAAAATAACATACAAAATTGAGTTTCAAATTGAAGTGTTAGAAATTGCACTATAGTTGTTGTTGGTCCTCATTTAAGGACTTTTTCTCATATACAAGAATGAACCTACAAGAATTCCTTAACCTATTGTGCATGTAGTTATGTAAAAAAATAATAATTACCTTTCAATCCAAATATTGTTAACTATCTCTTAAGTTTTCAATTCTTCTTCATATATCATCTCTTGTCCTCCCATATGCTAGTCTAGATAACTTAATTACCAATGTAGTTATTTCTTGGACAAAAACTCTCATTTTTGTTTTCACTTTCTTATTGTAGTTTGGGATTTTCTTCTTTAATATCTTCATAATTTACACCCTTTACTATTTTCATTACTTGGACAAGATCTAGACTAGATTTGGCATTTTTCCTCTTTGGTGGGTGATATAGATATCTCAACATACAAGGTACCTTGTCTTGTATTCATTCTAGACACAAGGGATTCTATAAAATAGGATTCTTCCTCTCTTGTATTTCCTTAACTTACAAGATCACCTAAAAATCCTTTGTATTTAGGTCCTTTCCATTCCTCCCCACTTCATATTTCTTTTAATAAAGAGGGGTACAAATTTATTAAATCAAGAAGAAACCATACAAATTAGATACAAGCCCTACACATTTCACCCAATGACTGTAGATCCAACATCCAAAAATGATTACAACATTTCATGCCCATTTTATTTTTCTTGAAAACACTCAAAAAAATAATTAACGACATTAATTAAGTTAATCAATGCTCTAAGTGTTTGAGGTGTAGCAATCAACAAGATGATAGTTGTACACCTCTAAAAAGGAAATTCATAAATTAACTACAAGACTTGAAAGACTAATAAAAAGTATGACACTACAAGCCATCACAATCTTATAGAAGCCATCACCATAGGTTAAATGAGGATAGAATAGTTATCTATACAACATAATTGGTTTTATGGTTAGGTAAATTAGAGCCCCACAGTTAAGCTTAATGCCTCTATTTATTCATTTTTATAACACTACTATCATTTAATATTAATGTTAATATTATCATAATAATAATCCCAACCTTAAGATTAATGTTACTACCTCCATCCAAAATTAGAAATAGAAATATCAATATTGATATTATTCTCTATGTAAAAGAAGGTAACCTTGTACTATGTAATGCCCTTGACGTGAACCCTAGAGGACAACACACTAGTAACTGAAAATGAAACATTTTTTTTTATTTTTTAAAGTGTAATGTTACATGATTATAAATGAACATCAACTTACATACTATCCTATGTCCTCTAAGGTTCATGACTGCATTACGTAGTTCCCATTATGGGTATGTGCAGGATCATGATGGGCCAAAAAGTGGCAATGTTATGGGTATTTGTAGGGTATGTGGTTGACAATTTTTTTTTACCCAAAATGGACGAAACGAGAAGGGTTTTTAGAGGAGATTCTCAAATTTCCACCAATATAAATTATGCTTTAATTTGAATTTAATAAATAATTATTATTAATTTTCTATTAGAATTACGACTAAAGTCCTGATCGATAAGCTAATTGAAAACATCTATAACTTTCAAACGATATCACATTTTTTGAATCCAAAACATGTGTCACATTATATGCTTCACATACTATAGGATTAAAAAAATAAAAATTAAATTTCATGAAGTTTTGATAGAGTTAAGGTGGTCAGAAATATGAGTTTTAATATTTTTTAAAAGTTGTAATAAAAAATTCATAATTAATTATTTACTTGGAAAAAAATTCCAAAAAAAATGCATCACATGCATACATAAGTCCTCTACTTATATATAAAATATTATAAAAAAATATTATCATTTTATTATGGTTAGGGTGGTCAGACAGACACCTACTTATTTTTTCTCTGAAATTTAAGTACTATTGCATTTAAATAATTTCAAATTTTCACCAAATATATTTTATTTATTTTTAAATAAACCTAGTATTTTAGAAACTACATTCAATTTTCTACAGATTCTATTCTTACATATTTTTGAAATAATATAGATAACTTATTCAAATTTTTACGTCAAGTTGCCTAACACTAATTTTTTTGAACTTTTTGCCACTTAAGGGCCTATTTTTTCCATGATGATCCTACACATACCATTATCTAAATTAAAAAAAAAATAAAAAAAAATAAAAAAATAAATTATTATTATAACCAATTCTAACATCAATTAAAATTGCATCTACCCATTACATATAATCAAGTAATCCATGAGATGCAATCATAATATGAACACAAAATATTAACTAATTTCATCCATACCACTTTACATATATAATAACATTGAATACATAATTCCATCACATACAAGAGTTTACATGAGTATACATCTTAACATTTACATTTTGACCAATAATATCTCCTCATTACAAAATAGGAGTGTACATCTAGCAAGGTACAAGATACATCAAATATGGTACAAACAAATGCGAGATCAACCAATCCCAAGTGTAGGTACAATGATGAAGTCTCCAGGACAAGAGAAGTTGCCACAACAAATACAAGGGAATGAAACCCAATGGAGAATGAAGCACTATCAACCCAACCATGTGGAACCCGAAGGTCCAACCACCATGCTAGGAGATAGAAAAGGGTCACATCAAGACAGACAGACAAATGACTATAGACATCACAAGGCTAATATGACACATGAGAGAAAGTAGAACAACATCAAACAATAGTGACTATACTTCTAGAGGAACATAAATATCCAAGGTAAAAAAAATACAAGGGGATACATGGTTGTCGTAGGAGTGTCATCATATAGTTTGTCATAGGTTATCCAAGTAGATCTTCCTAGGCCTCGACCCTCATCGTAGGTTATCCTGGTAGCCTCTACTAATCTCCAGCCCCTTATGAAAACCTATGAGAGTCAACATATCTCTCATGGAGATGAGGCAATTGATTTTTCCATTCCAGACCTTCTTGACTCATCTCAAGCCTAAACAAGTGTTTGAGCCTAAGTGAGGTATTGACTTGTCTTGTCTATTGTTATTGCTACCCAACCCCTTAGTTTATTTTAGGTTACCACTTGTTACAAAACTTCCATATTGGTTATCCAGGCACCACTTTGTACGTCGACCCCCATTGGAAGCCACTCCTCTATTGACAACAAGAAAACCAATGAATCTTAAAACAAAGCCACTTGCACAAACTCAAAACTTGAAACATATCTTGTAGCAAGGTATAATCACTTCTCACTCAGGTTCCAAAATATCAACCACCCATGGAAATTCATTGTGCAAGGCTATTAGCCATCATGAATAAAATCAACATAAAACCATCCAGCATTATGGTTACCAAAATTACATCAAGAAGATAAATCTCCCTAGCCTTTGAAAGTCTCTAAGATTCATTTCTAAAGACAATTACAAATAATTCAACACCCACAATAATTTCTAAATTCATATCCAATCGCTTTTCAAACTCACAATTCAACCATGAGAGTACATAAAAACTACAATGTATCACAAGGAATCCACTTTAGGATTATTACTTAGTCATCAAAATCCAAACGTAATTTTTGTAATATATATCACCTATTATTTATCTTATTGAAATTTTATTAATCTTTAATAAAAACACAATTTCTTACTTTACACATTTAAATAGAAATACATGGGTAAAAGCACATAGTGGTAGCCATTCATAAGAAGCGTTCCTGTCAGCTTTCAGCAAAAACACATAGTGGGAGTTTATACATTATATCAATGTCTAAGAATATTTTCATTTCTATTCTAAGCAAATGGCTGATGATAGACTATGAAGGTGACATGATAGTAGGTTCTCATAGTTATTTGTAATGACCATTCATTAAAAAGAAATCAAACAAAGAATATTTAATATACGATGCTTCTATCATAGTGAAATTGTAGCACATTTTGACAACACCCATTTAGGATAATGAAGAACTAGTGAGGTCTCATGCAGACTTCCAAACAACATGTTTTATTTTTCACTAAATTCAATATGGATTATCATTCTACGGGCAAATAAAAATATGAATCTACTAAGAATACCGCCACTAACTATATCAAAATCGTATGTTGCTATTATTTAATCTAGAGATTACACAAATGTTAGTCATAACCGAACTGGTCTTTTCTATGACTTATTTGCTAAGTTTTAGCCAATGTAAACTAATCAAAAAATACATAAGTGATACACAAGAACAGGTCCACATCCTATAGTCCAACACCACAAAGAGGCGACATGAAATGGTTAAAAGCTCAAATGCCAAATGTTTGAATGGAGTCATGTCTTCAACAAAGAAGGCACACATTATATGGAGGTTGATATCGAATGCAAGGAAACAAAATATATAGCATAGAATCCATTTAATAGGAATATTCAAAAACAAAATTAAGAATAGGACGATAGCTTGGGTGATGTAATTTGGATAAAATGATAGTGAACAAAACTTTTTAAAGTTTGAATAGGGTAAAACACCATTTGTATTAAATTAGTTGTTAATCAATACCAAAGTTTAACAACTAGCAAGGAGATTCAAATAGCATGGGAAGAAATTAAAAGAAACGCCTGACCTATTGGACATTAGTCTCCAAGAATTTACTATCTTGAAGGTGCAAGAGAAGGATTGAAGTTTCTATACAGATTTAATAAGGCACACATAAAGTTTCAAGGAAAAATAATAGGGTATACTTGTACACCTCCTATAGTAAGCTTAATATTGACACTACCTTTAGAAATTATGAGGAGCTATCAAGGAGTTTAATGTTCAATAGAAATGTGAATACAAAGGCGGTGTATATATATTTTGCTTAATTTTCCAAAGAACCATAAAACACATTCACTACATTTATTTTCTTTAGAGTTAATGGTGCAACCATGGTAGGAGGGTCCTTAAAGAGAACAATCTAGACCATGAAACAAGAGTAACACAATTAAATAAATATAGAATATGGAGGTGAATACATATGCAAATATTCTCATTAACAAAAATCTTAGTAACAATCGGCCAACAACATCTTGGCTTACAGATTCAGCTCGCAGGCCTGATATAATATGTTAAAAAATACAACATTCCAATATGCCAAGTGATATTTCTATCTAATATTTTGTCCAACTATTATTCACTACCTTTCTAATTATCTATTACAAGCTTTATATCATATCCAAAAATCTGGAATCATTTGTGTTAGCCAAAGATCATCACAATCTCCTATGATGGAAAATGTAATGGGCGCATGAATAGGTCAGCCTAAAATTTGAATTACTCATTAGTGAATGCATAGGATGAAGTATAGATATATAATTAATGTTAGGGACACTCCACAAAATATTTAAAATCACACCATCAGGATCCACAAGTTATGGGAACAATCCACCAGTGATCAAACTAGCCGTTAGGATTGAAAATTATTCCAGTGTTGGTTCAAGAAACTTCCATCAAATCTAGAAGTGATAACTTGCCATAAAAAGATCCAATTGTGCTAAAATATTGGAATAAGGAAAATGAATATGTCCATGATGGAAATGTAAATCCACAAGATCTGATGAGCAAATGTGACGAATCCACCAACATGAACTGAGCAAGAACATAACAAGAGCATAAAACGGAAAGAAAATATTTTTGGTTGATTCAAGATTTCCAAGAACCAAGGATTCTCCTACATCAGACATCTAGGGTTATTGAAAAGTGAGTCCCTCACTTTCTTGGGCTACCTTAGCCTGAGAAATCCAAGAAGAATCCTCCACTGGTTTTCCTTTCCATTTCACAAGATATTCTTTATATTGTCTTCCACTAGTCTTCCTCCCATATCTGATATCCAAAATCTCTTCTATCTCATCTAATTGTTTCTTAGGATATAGATTCTCTAATTTTTTTTTACTGTCTTTACTGAATTCTACTTCATGGTACTAATGTAGATCTGCAATGTTGAATATAGGTGATATACCCATGTCATCTAGTAACTCCACTTCATATGCATTTCCTTAATCAAATTTCTTCAAAATCCTATAGGGTCAAAACTTCCCCACCTTCATCTTATCGTATTTTCCAACTAAAAAATTTCCTTCAAGTACACCATTACTTCATCTCCAACTTCAAACTCTTTATGTCTCCTCTTTTCATCTTATTTCTCCTTATAATACTTTTGGTTCATATTTTCCAACTGCTCCTTCACTTAAGTATGCATTTTCTTCATATGTTCTACAAATTCTTCTGTTTCTACACTCCTTTTATCCTCCATATTGATGTCTCTCAACTATGATATACCTCTAGGGTGAACTCCAGTAATGATCTCAAAAGGTGTCTTTTTGGTACTCATGTTCACTGAATTATTGTAAGAAAAATCTACTTGTGCAAGGACTAAATCCCAAGTTCTAGTCTTCTCTCCAACCAAACATCTTAGAAAATTCCCAAAACTCCTATTTAATACCTATGTCTACCCATCAGTCTATGGGTGAAATGTAGAACTAAACTTTAGATTTGTCTTCAACTTCTTCCAAAGTGTTCTCCAAAAGTAATCAACAAAATTTGTATCTTTGACTGAAACAATACTCATAGGTAATCCATGCAATATGACTACTTCTCTATAAAACAAGTATGCTACATATACTACATCTGTTGTCTTCTTAAAAGATATGAAATGTGCCATTTTAGAAAATCTATCCACCGCCACAAATATAGAATCATTACCTCTTTGTGTCTTTGGTAAAGCAAGTATGAAATTCATGCTAATATCCTCCCAAGGTCTCTTTGGAACTGTCAAAGGCTTATACAATCCAATATTCTGACTACTCCCTTTTGCAACTTTGCACAACTATCCTAACATCCTTATGAATATGGGGCCAAAAGTAATTCTCACTTACCAATTCTATTGTCTTATCAACTCCAAAGTGTCCTGATAATCCTTCACTATTTTTTTCTTTCACCAAGTTATCTCTCATTGAACTCTGGCGTATACATAACTAATTTCATCTTAACAACATATCCTCTTGAATGAAGCAATCCAACTACTGATTTCTATCCTCCAAAACTAGTTCTTTACAAGCTCTCCAAGGTTCTGCAATATCAGGGTCTCCCTCATACAAGTTCTTCATCTCATCAAAGCCTAATACCTCCACTCTCATTTATGTCAATAAATTACTTCTCCTAATCAAGGCATCAAAAACTTTATTTGACTTTCCACTCCTATGTCTCAAAAAAAAAGTATAGCTTTGCAATAATTCTACCCATCTCATGTGTCTTTGATTCAACTTACCTTGACTATTCAAATATTGCAATGCTTGATGATCCATATACAAAAAAAACTCCTTAGGAAACAAATAATGTCTCCACTTCTTCAAGGCTTGAACTATGGCATAAAACTCCTGATCATACACTGAATATCTTCTCCTAGCATCATTCAACTTCTCACTAAAATAAGCTACATGCCTCCCTTCTTGACTCAACACTACTCCAATTGCATATCCGCTTGCATCACAGTCTACTTAAGATACCTTACTAAATTATAGTAAAGCCAACACAGGCTACTCAGTTACCTTCTATTTCAATAACTCAAAAATCTAATCTGCTCTAGATGTCCACTTAAAATTCTTCTTATATCCTCTCATTGTTTCTGTCATAGGACTACAAATAGAACTGAAATTCCTAATGAACTTCCAGTAGAAACTAGCCAATCCATGAAATGATCTTAACTCTCCAATGCTATCTGATGTAGGCCACTCAAAAATTTCTCTTACCTTCTTAGGGTCAATCTTCAATCCATCCAATAATATCAAAAATCCCAGATATACCAATTCTTTCTTCATGAAACTATACTTGTTAATGTTTATCAACAACTCCTCTTCCATCAACCTTTGCAAAACTTGTATTATATGCCACAAATGTTCTTCTCTACTCTTACTAAAAATCAAGATGTAATCCAAGTAAACAATCACAAACTCACCTAATAATTTCTTCAATACCTCATTCATCAGCCTCATGAAAGTACTTGGTCCATTTGTTACTCCAAAAGGCATCACCAACCACTCATACAATCCTTCATTTTTCTCGAATGTTGTCTTCCATTCATCCCCTTCTTTGATTTTGTTTTGATGATATCCACTCTTCAAATCTATCTTTATAAAGTATCTAGGTCCACTCAAAAAATTCATGTCATCCATCCAGGGAAAAGGAAATCTATACTTCACCGTGATCCTATCTATGGCTCTAGAGTCTATACACATCCTACATTCTCCATCCTTCTTAGGTGCTAACACAATAGGTACTGCACAGGGACTTAAACTTTCTCTGATCAAACCCTTTCTCAACTATTCTTGCACTTGTCTATTCAACTCCTCATTTTCTATATGTGCCATTTGGTGTGCTACTTTATAAGGAAAAATAGCTCCAAGAATCAGATCCATGCAATGACTAATACTCCTTACAGGTGGCAATCCATCTGGTACATTATCTGAAATGATCTCCTCATACTCTATCAACAACTCCTTTATCTCTTCCAATTTTTCTTCTACATGCTTCAAGTCTTTGGCCTTCTTAGGAACCAAGGAATAAAAAATACTCTCATGTCTCAATCCATCCAAGAATCTCCTTCCATCAACAAAAAAAATTCTTGTACTCGTAAAAACCTCAACTTTAGGAACATCTTCCAATAGCAAAAAAGTTTGCTTCATCCCATTAGCAACAATAGTATATATATTATTCTTTCAATCATGAATGTCCTATCTATCATACTTCGAAGGCCCTCCCAACAAAACATGGCATACATCCATATGAATGATATCACACAAAATTTCATCATGGTAATTTCCTATCTTAAATTTCACCAAACATTGTTCACTTACTAGTATCTTATGCTCATGTTCAATCCATGCTATCTGATAGGGTTTTGGGTGTTTCAATCTTTCCAAATTCAATTTGGTCACCATCTCTTTAGAAACCAGGTTCTCTAAGCTTCCACTATCAATAATCACCTTGCAACATTTACCATCTACCTTGCATCTGGTCTAAAACAAATTATTTCTCTGCAATGGCTCCTTCTCCAACTCACTTTGACACAATACTCTTCTATTCACCAACACTTCTCCTTCTTCTGGTTTATTAGATAATCCAACCTGATCTTCCTCAACAAGGGCTACTCTTTTATTTATTTTTATCTTCATACTTGTTTCTCCCTGATTACATTCAAATGCTCTATGTCCTTCTCCACCACACTTATAAAAAGTTTTCTTGAATACTATTTTCTCAAGTCCTCTATCATCTCTTCTATAGCCTTCATTCTAGTAACCACCATATCCTCCTATTTTGTAAGAGTTTCCAGAACCTCTATGGTACAATTTTTCATTCTTACTAACTTCCTCATCCTTATTCTGATATGGGAAAGATCCTCTTCCTCCTCCAATAAAAGTCCTTTCTCTTTGAAATCTTCCACCTCTTCCTCTTTATCTTCCACCTCTTCCTCTTTGTCTTTTCTCATGTCTTTTATTCAACTTCTCTTCTACCTTTAGGGCACATTGATATGCTTCCTCCACACTCTACAACTTAATCAAAATAATCTCATCCTATATAGATGAACTCAAACCATTCACATATTTGGATACTTGCTCGATCTCATCCTATGAATGTCTAGATCTTATATTCAACTTAAAGAACTCTTCAGTATACTCTATCACACTTGACTCCTGCTTCAAATTTTGCAACTTTTGGAACAAACTAATATGATAATTTGTAGGCATAAATTTTGTCTTCAACTTATTCATCATTCAATCCCATGACTTTATCTTTTCTTTTCCTCTTCTTTTCCTATCTATTTGCAAATGTTCCCACCAAGGGGATGCATGTCCCTTCAACTTTGTACAAGAAAATTTCACCTTCTTATCTTTATTCGTGCCTTCAAAATAGAAATAATTTTCCATCTCTATTATCCAATCGAGCAATTCTTCTGAATCTTCCCATTATAATCCAATGGATTGAAATGTGGTTTTGTGTTCACTCTAGTTAGGGCTCCTATGAACCTCTCTTCTCCCTAGTCCAAACTAGGTTGATCTTCTCTTCCCATTTCTTCATGTACTTCTACCTATTCATCACTCACATCATCAAATTGTCAACCTCTTCTTTGGCTTGTGTCAACTTCATCTAATCTGATAGTAATTCCTCTCAACATCTCCATTAAAGATTGGTTTGCATTTCCATGCACTCCATTTCCTCTAACATTTCTTCTTCTAGCCATCTTTACACAAGTCCTCTGTAGCTACAAGTCATATCCACAGTCCGCCACCCCACAAAAAATATTCAATAGGACTCCGTGAAATCTAGAAATCTCACATAGATCAAATCTAGCTTTGATACCAATCTATTGTAGCCACGGTAGGAGGGTCCCCAAAGAGAACACTCTGGACCATGCAACAAGAGTAACACAAAAAAAGAAAAACAAAATATGGAGGCGAATGTAGATGCAAATATTCTCATTAATACAAATCTTAGTTACAATCAACAGACAACATTTGGGATTACAAATTCAACTCACAGGTCTGATATAATATGTTCAAAAATACAACGTTCCAATATTCTCCTTGATTCAAGTGAAATATTCTATCTAATATTTTGTCCAACTATTATTCATTTCCTTTCTAATGATCTATTACAAGATTCATGTCATATCCAAAAATTTGGAATCATCTGCGTTGGACAAAGATCATCACAATCTCCTATGACAAAATCCATGAAAAAGGAAAAATCCGATTTTGTAGAACCCAAAAATCTGGAAGCTTCTAAGCTTGGTAAAAAGGGGTTCGGATGGGTATTTCAGGATGATGAAAAAAAACGCGATTATTCGCAAGATTGTAATAAGGTTTTTCCACTAGATAATAAAATATTGGATGGCTGCGGTTTGGTGGATGTAGCCCAGATTGGGTGAACCACGTTAAATTTTGTGTTATGATTTATTCTGTGAATGTTTAGTTTCTCTATTTTTTGTTTATTAAATCTGCATTTAATTGTTAGATCTGCCATCTCTAACCCTAACAAATGGTATCAGAGCCAGGTTGTGTTTCGATTATCGTCTATAGGAAGATCTCGCGGTTGAGTGGGAGTCTCACGGTTGAGTGGGAGCAATGGCAGACGAGGGTAAAAAGGTTGAGAAGTTTAACGGGCAGAACTATCAGTTATGGAAGATGCAGATGGAGGACTATCTCTATCAGAAGGATTTATGGCGGCCATTGGAAGGGAAAGCCAAGAAACCTGCAGCAATGTCAGATGAGGACTGGGAGATCTTGGATAGAAAGGCTCTTGCAGTATTCGTTTGTGCCTAGCACAAACAAGCGTTCAATATTACGAAAGAAAAGACAACTCAAGAGTTGATGGAAACTCTGGAAAAGTTATATGAAAAGCCTTCCGCTTCGAATAAGGTATTTCTTATGAAGCGTTTATTTAATATGAAAATGGTAGAAGGTGGGTCATTACTGATCATTTGAATGAGTTTAATACGGTCACCTAGTCAATTAACTTCTGTAAAGTAAACTTTGATGAAGAAGTTAGGGCTCTTTTGATTCTGTGTTCTTTGCACAAAAGTTGGAATAGCTTGGTAATGGTGCTAGCAATTGTTTCTAGTTGAATACATTGAAGTTTGATGATGTTGTTGGTGTTATTTTGAGCGAGGGAAACTGTAGGAAAAGCTCAGGTGGAACATCCACATCAGGCAGTGTTTTGAATGCAGAAAGCGGGTAGAACAAAAGAGAGAGGAAACAATTTCAGAAATAGTGGGAAGTCTGAGGAAAAATCAAAGGACAAAAGGTCCCAATCTAGAGACAAGAGGGATTGCTGGTAATGTGGTAAGCCCAATCATCTGAAGAAAGATTGCTGGTCTCAGAAAAATAAAAGGAGACATAAGGAAGGAAGTAAAGAGGAAAATGTGGTAAGTAATAAATCTGATGAGGATGCTTTGATTCTTTCCCTTGATAATGCTGATGATTCTTGGGTATTAGATTCAGGGGCTTCATTTCATGCTACCCCCCATAGAAGTTATTTTCTTGATTATGTCCAAGGGATTTTGGGCTGGTTTATTTGGGAGATAACCAACCCCTGGCCGATTGTTGAAAGGGAAGAATCAAGATTAAGTTGCGAATGGAATCATTGGCTACTACGTGAGGTAAGGCATGTTCCAAAGTTAAGCAAAAATTTAATTTCAGCAGGGCAACTAGATGATGAAGGTTGTGTTGTTACATTTAGTGATAAAAATTGGAAGGTCACAAAGGGTGCCTTAGTGGTAGCAAAAGGTGTGAAAGTAGGAACCTTATATCTTTGTATAGGTCATACTCTTCCTTCTACTTTAATTGTTACAAAAAAGGTCAATGTTCGGAACAGTTGTTGCAGTTAAGCGGTAGAAGATCATACGCTTGTGGACCTGAATCAGCACTGTGGCATAATAGACTTGGGCATATGAGTGCAAAAGGTATGAAATTACTTCATTCAAATAATGTTTTACCAGGTCTAAAATGTGTTAATATGGATTTACTGTGAAAGTTGTGTGTATGGAAAACAAAAGAGAGTAAGTTTTCTCAAGGATGGGAAAGCAAAAGAAAGATGAGAAATTGGAGCTTGTGCATACGGATGTATGGGGACCAGCTCAGGGTATCTTCTCTGGTGGCTCTGTATTATGTTACATTCATGATGATGCAACTAGAAAGGTATGGATTTATTTCCTTAGGCAGAAATCTGAAGTATTTGAAACTTTTAAAAAATGGAGAAGCTTGGTTGAGAATGAGATGGGAAAAAGGTTAAAATGTCTGAGATCTGATAATGGTGGTGAGTATTGCAGTAAAAGAGTTTGAAGATTATTGTTCCTCTAATGGTATTCAGAAGTAAAACGGTTCCAAGGACTCCACAGAAAAATGGAGTGGCTGAGCGCATGAATAGGACAATAATGGAGCGTGCACGGACTATGAGATTGCATGCTGGGCTGCCTTTAAAAATGTGGGCAGAGACTGTAAACACTGTTGTTTATCTAATTAATAGAGGTCCTTCTAATCCTTTGGGTTGTGGTATTCCAGAGGAAGCATGGAAAGGTAAGAAGGTGAGTTATTCTTTTCTCAAAACCTTCGGTTGTGAAGCATTTGCACATGTAGATTCTGAAAAATAGAACCAAGCTTGATGCAAAGTCAAAGAAATTGTATTTGTTGGATATGGCATTGATGAATTTGGTTATAGGCTTTGGGATTTTGAAAATCGAAAAATTGTGAGAAGTAGGGATGTCATATTCAATGAGAAAGTGTTGTACAAAGATGCATTTGCTTGTGCATGAGAAGAAAGAAAAAGATTATGTAGTGTTGGATGATACTCCAAACAATGATGTTTCAGTAATTCCTCATAGACAACAGCGAGCAACAAATACCACAAACTCCTATTAGACGATCTTCAAGGTTAAGTAGACCTCCGAAAGATTCTCTCTCTTTGTATACTATTCTGTTAACCGATGCTGGTGAACCGAATATTATGATGAAGCTATGCGTGGATACCAAGGTTCTTGGAGCATGGAATGAAAGAAGAAATGGACTCTTTGCTGGAAAATCAGACTTGGGATTTATGCAAGTTGCCTGCAGGTAAAAAGGTTTTACCAAACAAATGGATTTATAGGCTGAAAGAGGAGGATGGAAGGTAAGAAAAGATTTAAAGCCAGATTAGTTGTAAAGGGATTTGCACAGAAAAGGGTATTGATTTTGATGAAATTTTTCTCTCGGTTGTTAAAATGACTTCTATTACGTATTGTTTTAAGTATTGTGGTTCTAAAGATTTGCATTTAGAACGACTTGATGTTAAAAGCGACCTTTCTCCATGGTGATTTGGAGGAAATTTATATGGAACATACAAGGTTTGAGGTCAAAGGTAAGGAGAAACTAGTGTGCGATTGAATAAAAGTTTATATGGTTTGAGCAAGCACCCCGGAATGGTATTTGAAATTTGACAGTTTATGGGGCAAGGCTACACAGTGTAATTCTGACCATTGTGTTTATTTTAAGAGGTTGGATAACATAGCTACATTATTTTGTGTTTATATGTTGATGACATGCTTGTAGCAAGGTCTAACATGGATCACATAAGTGAGCTTTAAAACAATAATTAGCAAGGTCTTTGCCATATGAAGGATTTGGGGGCAGCAAAACAAATCCTTGGTATGAAAATTGTAGAGATAGGAAAAATAAAAATTTGTTTTATCTCAGGCTAATTATGTTGAAAAGGTGTTGCAAAGATTTCATATGGAGAATGCAAAAGCTGTCAGCACACCTTTGCCTAGTCATGTCAAATTGACTAAGGATATGTGTCCAAAGACACAAGAGGAGGAAGAAAAAATGTCCAAGGTACCATATGCTTCAGCTGTAGGTAGTTTAATGTATGCCATGGTATGCACTAGACCGGATATTGCACATGCTGTAGGAGTTGTTAGCAGGTATTTGAGTCATCCCGGAGTTGAGCATTGGAATGCGGTAAAATGGATTCTCAGGTATTTGAGAGGAACATCCAATAATTGTTTATGTTTTGGGGGCTCTAATACTGATTTAAAAGGCTATGTTGACTCAGATTTAGCAGGGGATATAGATACCAGGCGGAGTACCACAGGTTATGTATTTATAGTTGGTGGGACAACAGTGAGTTGGATTTCTCGCTTGCAGAAGGTGGTTGCTTTATCCACCACAGAGGCAGAAAAGGAGATGATATGGCTGCAACTTTTCATGGAGGAGTTGGGAAAACAACAGGCTGAAAATTACTTGTTTACAGATAGCCAGAGTGCTATACATCTTGCGAAGAATTCTGCTTTGCATTCTAAAACAAAACACATACAATTGAGATATCACTTCATTCGGTCAGTGTTGGAGGATGGACAGGTTAAGCTGGACAAGATACATACAGATGTTAATCCAGCGGATATGTTTATGAAGGCAGTGACAAGGGAGAAGCTGAGCTCCTCTTCAGCTTCAGTTGGTCTTCAAGGTTGAATTCAAGTATAACAGAACAGCAGGGTCCAAGGTACTTATTTCCAGTGGGAGCTGTAATTGCAACAGTGTCATCCAGGATCAGTCTCCAAGTGGGAGATTGTGGTGGTGTGGAGCCTGATCAGTCTCCAAGTGGGAGATTGTTGGTATGTGGTGACTGATCATGCTATACTGTATAGCCCATGGTATACTGTACACCCTGGCCCCCCGTCCTTGTAGAACCCAAAAATCTGGAAGCTTCTAAGCTTGGTAAAAAGGGGTTCGGATGGGTATTTCAGGATGATGAAAAAAAATGCGATTATTCGCAAGATTGTAATAAGGTTTTTCCACTGGATAATAAAATATTGGATGGCTGCGGTTTGGTGGATGTAGCCCAGATTGGGTGAACCACGTTAAATTTTGTGTTATGATTTATTCTGTGAATGTTTAGTTTCTCTGTTTTTTGTTTATTAAATCTGCATTTAATTGTTAGATCTCCCATCTCTAACCCTAACAACTACCATCAAATCCAAAAGTGATAACTAGTCAGAAAAAAATCCAATTATTGTCAAATCTTGGAAAAAGGGAAATGAACATGTCCACGATGGAAATGTAGATCCATAAGGTCTAGTGAGAAAATTTAATTAATTCACCAACATGAACTGAGCAAGAATGGAACAAGAACAAAAAATTGAAAGAAAATATTTTTGGTTGATGCAAGATTGCCAAGAACCAAGGATGCTCCTGCATCAGTTAAAATTGAGAATGGCAAGAGAACTTGAATTTTTCTGCTTGACAAGGGTGATTCTATTATAGGTTTTTCCATTTCCAGCTTGCAACTATAGCACCTTCCTGAGATCTCCAACAACATTGAAATCCCACTGTCACTATAAAAACCCCCAAATCTAATATTTTTCAAAAAATTCAGAAGAATTTTCCATGAAACCCCAAAAAGGTTCTTCACGACAAGAATCCAGAATCAGTTTTTCCTTCCTAAGAAAAATTCTTGAATTGCCCCTCTATAGTTAAGTAAACTACCTTTTATTTATTAACCTCCAATAATATTATAATTACCCTCTTTCAAAATTTCCTTCCACTTTCAAAATTTTAATTTATTTTCTTTTAACCTTCCCCACTAAGAACATTTACCCTCCTTATTTTAATTTTATAATTCTTAAATCGTCACTTGTGATTTCACATACTTAATTAACTATTTAATATATTTAATTTATTAATTTAATTTCTCCTTTTGAATTAATATTTTATTCAATTAATACTTCAATCACATACAAAATTGTATTGAATTATACCAAGATCTTTTAATTTCATTTTTTTCAATCATCACAGAATAATAAAACCAAGCACAAACATAACTCCAAGAAACATACTCTCAAGCATTGCCACACTACAAGATGAAACAAAAGGAAAAATGATCACTACATCACAAAATGACTCAACTGACCTTACAGATAGAATGTGACATCAGACACTCATCCTTGATGAGGACGTTGGCTCAAAGTGGGGGACCTAGTGCTACCTCCAAAATAACAACTCCATTGGGATTTTGGCATGCTCAAACCTAATAATCAGGTGGATTTGATGCCCTATACCTATAGCCTACAACAAAAAATAGGGTCAAACATGTGCATAAGGAAAATAGTCAATCACATCGTGAAGGGAAAATCACAGTGTCGCAGGGCACTCACAAGCAAGTGATGTGACCCTATTCCCCTTCATCAAACATAATAATTGCTATGAAAACATGATAACGTATACATCTAACAATCACATAACATCATATCCATGATAAATCACATAAAAAATTAATTAATCTGCTAATTATGATATAGCATAAAACATCATTCATAATAGTGTCACCAAGAATCACCATATCTAAGCATCAAGGTATCACATTCATCAAATATCATCAAACTACGCATCATAATGTCATCAAACAATCACCATATCTAATCATCAAAGTAACACAATATCTAAATAACATCCAACAGTATGATAGTGTCCAAGAAATAGTATCATTAAGTCTAGATATAGTCCAAGTAACTGTCCAAGCAAAGGAAAATTAAGGAGGCATTACATCCTCCCCCTAGGATGAAGCTTACTCCTGGAAGCTTGTACACTTATATAGATAAAGTTTTCTCATCCTAGAAGCATCCTTCTAGGTTACAGAAGACTCATCATTTGAATCCCACTAGACCCTAGCCTACTCAATGTCTTGTCCCCTAAGTGTGAGTCTCCTGTATTGAATGAAAACCATAGGCTCCAAAGCCAACTACCTGTCCTCTACCTATAATGCATTCTAATAGAGGACATGAGATATATCAGGATAATAATATCTAAGTACTAAACCATGAAACATATCATGAATGCGCAAGAGACTAGGCAACAAAGAAAGATGGTATGCTATAGGACCAATCCTCTCCAAGATCTCAAAAGGCCCAACAAAACATAGTGCAAGCTTAGAGCCCTTTCCATAACTGATCAAACTATTTCATGGATGTATGCACTGAAACACCCAATCACCTACTAAGAACTGATGGTCCACCCTATGAGCATTGGCATATTTCTATTGTCTATCTTGGGCTAGCAACAAATTCTCCCTAATGTGAACCACCTATTGCTCCATCTTTGAACCAAGAAGAACCCTTTCCTCCAAATCATCCCAACTCAATGGGGTCCAACATGGAAGACCATATAATGCTTGGAAGGGAGGCATGCCAATAGAACTATGATAATTGTCATTTTATGTAAACTCTACTACATACAAGTAGTCCTCCCAACATGACTTCTGATCTATGGCATACATCCAAATAATATCCTCAAGAATCTGATTGACCCTCTCAATCTTCCCATCAATCTCTGGATGATAAGATAAATTGAAGTTAACCTGAGTTCCCAATGCATGTTGTAGGGATGTCCAAAGAGCTAAAGTAAATACTGGATCTCTGTATCAAAAAATCTTATGAGGAATTCCATGTAACCTGACAATGTACTCGATGAAAAATCTAGCCACTGATGAAGCATTGTATGAAGAACAGACATGAGAGAAGTGTGCTTCCTTCATCAACCTATCCATAGTGATTATAATGGCATCATGTTGACAGGAAGAAATGGGCAAACCAACAATAAAATCTAATGAGATAATGTTCCATTTCCACTCTAGAACTAGGTGAGGCTACAAAATTCCTACAATATGCTAGTGTTCTACCTTCACTCTCTGAAACTCCATACATCTCGACATAAAATCAACAATATCTCTCCCCATACTGACCCAAAATTACAACTATTGAAGATCAGTGTGCATCCTTTTGACACCAGGATGAGCTGAATATGGTGCCTGATGTGTCTCTAACATGATCAAAGTACAAATATCTCTAGAGGACAGTACATAAATATGACCCAAATTCCATAACAAAGCATATGAATCAAGGGAATATCCTACATATCTACCCTCTAAAGCCTTGCTTGACTCCACCTCGGACCTCACCTCCTGATACTAGCTATTTAAAGGAAGTGCTAAAAGTATCAAAATCCTCAAATCCACACCAAGTGTCACTAGAGATAACTCATTTCTCCGCCTACTAAGTGCATCTACAACTACATTCTCCTTTCCTTGGATGAATTTCTCCTCAAAATCATATTCACATAAGAACTCCATCCACCATCTCTGTCTCACATTTAGATTAGGTTGTGTGAACATTTATTGCAAACCACAGTGATCACTATGTAGCTCAAATTGATGCCCCAATAAAAAGTGCCTCCATCTCATTAAAGCATGAACCACAGTAACTAACTCTAGATCATGTGTAGGGTAATTCATCTCATGATCCTTGAGTTTGTGAGACTCGTAGGAAATTACACGACCATCCTGCATTAACACAACTCCTATACCCTCCTAGGAAGCATCTATACAAACCAAAAAATTCCTAGAAGGATCACGAATAGCTAAGATAGGATCACTAGTCAATCTCTCGTTAAGAGTCTAGAAAGTTTCCTAGCACTTCTCTGACCAAATAAATTTTTTCCCTTTCCTCTGAAGAGAAGTGATGGGATGTGCTATCCTTCAAAACCCTTGTACAAATTATCGGTAGTAACTTGCCAAGCCAATGAAACTACAAATGTAAACCTCTACAACATTAGTGGGTGCAAGACAATCAATGATAGGTTGAATATTTGAAGGTTCCACAAAAATTCCCTCACTAGAAATAACATGGCCGAGATATTTTACCTCTATCTTTAAAAATTCACACTTTGACAAGTTATTGTACAACTGGTTCTCCCTCAAACACTGTAACACCTATCTCAAATGATCCTCATGCTTCTCCATGGTCATCAAATACATCAATATGTCATCTAAAAACACTAGGACAAACTGGTCAAGGTAGGTACAGAACACACCATTCATCAAACTCATGAATACCAAGGATGCATTCATTAACCTGAATGGAACCACTGTGAACTTGTAGTTTCTATATCGAGTACTAAATGAGATCTTATGGATATATACATCGAAGATGCACAATTGATGATACCATGATTTAAGATAAATATTCTAAAATACTCTAACACCCTTAATTTGATCAAACATATCATCGATCCTCAGCAAAAAATACCTATTCCTTATTGTGACCTTGTTCAACTACCAATAATCAATGCACAATCAAATGTACCTATCCTTCTTCTTCACAAAAATCACTAGTGCTCCCTAAGGAGAGACACTAAGATGAATAAATCCCTTTGCTAACAATTCCTCAAGCTATAATTATAGCTCTTGAAGCTCCTAAGTAGTCATCTGATATGGAGCTCATGAAATTGGCTTAGCTCTAGGTATAAGATCTATCTTAAAGTCAATGTCACACTTGGGTGGCATCCCAAGGATCTCTCTAGGAGAAACATTTGCATACTACCTAAGGATGGGATGACTATCAAGTGACACCTCCTCCTAACTCTCTCCTAACTCCAAATCATTAACTGTCACTACAAATAACTGACAACCCTGCCGCAAACACCTCCTCAACTACATAGAAGAGATCATCCTCAAGGAAATAGGTCTCTGAACTCCAACTACCTCAAGCTCACTACTAGAATCATCTACACATTGCACCGACTTACGAAAACAATCTCTGACTACTCTATGAGCCTCTAACCAATCCATGCCCAATACAATATCATAAGACCCAAGGGGAATAATACGAAGATCAACTATGGTGTCAAGAGGCCTAATCCACAAACTAGAACCATGAACAAGGGACTCAATTGTGACCTTAGTACCAGAGGCTAACTCAACCTGCTACCTATCTTCCTGCTTCACTACCACTAAACCATATTGCGCTACTAGAGAAGGAGAGATAAAAGAGTATGAAGAACCTAAATCAAAGAGAAGAAAAACTCTACTACCCTATAACACACCCGATGTCTCAGCCATTGTACCCTGGTGCTCAACCTAGTGGTTATCAACTATAGAAAAAACTATGTGTGATTTGCTTGTATCCCCTACTATTGGCTCTAAAGCCGGTGGTCTTTATCCATATATGCCCTTCTAAGGACACCATAGAGAAATATGACCCTACTGACCACATGAGAAGCACCTTGTACCTCTGTCAATACCTTTACCACCTAGAGGTGCATTAAACTACTAAACACTACCCCTGTTAACTATAGACTATGAACTCAGGGCTGGCTGATCAGAGAAATAATTCTTAATTCACCTCCAATTCCTATCTCTCTTGGAATGAAACCTATCCTCTTGATGAGATCAAGAGTTCTTATGTTTTGACTAAGAGGGATGTTGTTGTTGCTACTAATGGCCACCCTTAGAGGGTGCCTGCTATCTCCTAGATAGACCCATTAACTTATTTTGACCACCATGAGAAGTTAAACCTACTGGAGGTGCACTACCAATTTCAACCAATGTTTTTGCACCTAAATCCATAGCCAAATTATCCTCAATAATCTAAGCCTTCTCCACAACTGCCTCCATGGTTTTTGACTCAAACAACTAAACATCACCACTGATGCAGGCATTTAAGCCCCTAATAAAGTGTTGTACAAACATACCCTCATCCTCTCCAATGCTAGCATACTACTTAAGTTCATAGAATCTAAGTTCATATTGTTCAATTGACATCATCATCTATCTCAGCTCATGAAACTCATCTGCATAATGTTGCTGCCAATGGCTAGACAAGAATTTGGCTTTGAGTCTTTCTAAGAACATCTCCCAAGATACTCAATATATATCCAAATGGAGCTTTTTCTCCTCAAGATGCCACCACGTGGAATCAAAACCCCAGAGATGTATAATGGAACACTTAGGCTTGGTATTGCTACCATATGGATGCATATCATAAAATTAGTTCAGATTGATTAACCAAGTCTCTACCTCCAAACCACTTCCAGACCCATCAAATGTCAAAGGACATGCTCAAAGAAGGTCCCTCATATGACCAAAAAATGTGGCATCTTTCTCAATAGCTAACTCTCTCCTCCTGGGAGACCTCTCTTTCTCCCAAATCACTAACTACTCACCCTCCTACCTTAGACCAAGACAGGAAAGAACCTCCTCTAGTAAGTTGTGCAATTGGGTGCCCTCCAACCTTGGATGATCTAGATTTTTTCCTCCACCTCCCTAATTGTTCTATGAACCTTATTGTTCCTCATGATAAAATTTACGAGAACTCTAGGGAGAAGAATCCTGGAAATTGGCCCCACAACCACCAATATGACCTTTGACACACCCTCAACCTCTGCCCCATCCTCTAGGCATGATCCTACACAAACACTACCAAGGACAAGTTCAGGGTATTAGATGAGGTCAACAAGGGAAAAATTAAACTTCAAAACTATACATCTAAGAGAACTTAATGGGCTCTTTTATATACCCAAAGCACCTAGTATTTGAACTTGGGCTCTCATACCATGTGTAACACTGCTGATGTGCACCCTAGAGGAGAACACACTAGTAACTGAAAACAATTTTTATTTTTATTTTTATAGTGTAAAGTTACATTATTATAAACGAACATCAAATTACATACTATCCTATGTCCTCTAAGGTTCACGACTGCATTATGTAGTTCCCATTATCTATATTAACAAAAACAATAAACATTATAATAAACAATTCTAACATCAATTAAAATTGTGTCTACCTATTACATATAATCAAGTAATCCATGAGATACAACCATAATATGAACACAAAAGATCAATTGATTTCATCCATACCACTTTACATATATAATAACATTAAATATATAATTCCATCACATAGAAGAGTTTACATTAGTATACATCTTAACATTTACATTCTAACCAAAAATATCTCCTTGTTACAAAAGAGTGTACATCTAGCAAGGTAAAAGATACATCAAATGCAATACAATACAAATGCAAGGTGAACAAATCCCAAGTGTCGGTAGAATGCTCAAGTCTTTAGGACAAGAGAAGTCACCACAACACTTACAACGAAAGGGAACCCAATAGAGAATGAAGCACTATCCACCCAACTATGTGGAACCCGAAGGTCCACCCCCCGTACTAGGAGATAGAAAAGGGTCCTGCCAAGAGTCACAAATAGAGGACTATATACATCACAAGGCTAATATGACACATGAGAGCAAGTAGAACAACATCAAACAATAGTGACTATACTTATAGAGGAACATAGATATCCAAGGTAAGACAAAAAATAAGGGGATACATGGTTTTCATAGTAGGAGTGTCATCACATAGTTTTTGATGGGTTATCCTAGTAGCCTCTACTAATCTCCGGTCCCTCATGCAAACCTATGTGGAATCAACATACCTCTCATGGAGATGAGGTAGTTTATTTTTCCATTCCAATCCTTCTCAACTCATCTTAAGCCTAAACGAGCACTTCAACCTAAGCGAGGTATTGAATTATCTTGTTTATTCTTATTGCTACCCAACCCCCTAGTTTATTAAGGGTATCACTTGTTATAAAAATTCCACATGGATTATCCAAGTGCCACTTTGTGCATTGGACCCCATTGGAAGCCACTTCCCTACTGACAACAAGAAAGTGAATGAATTTGAAAAACAAAGCCACTTCCACAAACTCAAAACAGAAAACATATCTCATAGCGAGGTATAATCCCTTCCCACTCATAGATTCCAAAATATCAACCACTTAGGGAAATTCATTATGGAAGGCTATCGTCCATCATGAATACAATCAACTTAAAGCTAGCCATCATTACAGTTACCAAAATTACATCAAGTAGATAAATCTCCCTAGCCTTTGGAAATCGCTAAGATTCATTTCTAAAGAGAATTAAAAACAATTCAACACCCAAAATCATTTCTAAATTCATATCCAATCACTTTTCAAACTTACAATTCAACCATGGGACTACATGAAAACTACAATGTATCACAAGACATCCACTTCAGGATTATCACTTAGTCATCAAAATCCAAAAGTAATTTTTGTAATATACATTACTTATTGTTTATCTTATTGAAATTTTATCAATATTTAATATAAACACAATTTCATTAATTTACACATTTAAATAGAAATACATGGTTGCAAAAAGTATTCTAATATTATACTACACTACACCCATGAGTATTCACACATACACAATTATATATATATATATACACATACACATACACATATATAGATATGTGTTTCTATATATATATATGTAGATATGTATATATATATATATATATATATATATATATATATATATATATATATATATATATATATATATATATATATATATATATATATATATATGGAAAATTTCAAATTATCATTCATAATGAACACTGCCAGCAGCTTCCAACAAAAACACCGTGGGATTTTATACATTATATCAATGTCTAAGAATATTTTTATTTCCATTCTAAGCAAAGAGTCGATGATAGACTAAGAAGGTGATGTGACAATAAGTTCTCACAGTTATTTGTAATGACCATTCATTAACAAGACATCAAACAAAGCATATTTAACATATGATGCTTCTATCATAGTGAAACTATAGCACATTTTGACAACACCCATTGAGGATAGCGAATAGCTAGTGAGGTCTTACACTGACTTCCAGACAACATGTTTTCTTTTTCACTAATTTCAAGATGGTTTACCATTCTATGAGGAAATAAAAATGTGAATCTACTGACACAAGAATCTCACTGCTAACTATAAATAAATCGCATGTTGCTATTATTTAATCTCGAGATTACTCAAATGTTAGTCATAACCCAACTAGTCTTTTCTAGGACTTATCTGCTAAGTTTTAGCCAATGTAAACTACAGAAAAGTCCTTGATCAAGAAATACATAAGTGATACACAAGAACAAAGTCCACATCCTATAGTTTGACACCACAAAGAGGTAACATGAAATGGTTAAAAGTTCAAATTCCAAACGTTCAAATGGAGGCATGCCTTCAACAAAGAAGGCACACATTGTAAGGAGGCTGATATCAACTGCAAGTAAATGAGATATATAGCATAGCATCCATTTAATAGGAATATTAAAAACCACAATTAAAAATAGGGGTGGCGGCTTGTGCTATGCAATTTAGATAAAATTATAATGAACAAAACATTCTAAAGTTTGAATAGGGTATAACACCATTTCTATTAAATTAGTTGTTAATCAATACCAAAGTTTAACAACTTGCAAGGAGATTCAAATAGCATGGGAAGAAATTACAAGCAACACCTGACCTATTGGACATTAGTCTCCAAGAATTTACTGTCTTAAGGGAATAAGCGAAGGATTGAAGTTTGTGTATAGATTTAATAAGGACCACATAAAGTTTCAAGGAAAAATAATAGGGTATACAAGTACAACTCCTACAATAAGGTTAATATTGACATTGCCTTTAGAAATTAAGAGGAAGCTATTAGGGCATTTACTATTCAATAGGAATGAGAATACAAAGGCTTAAATCAATGGAGTAAAGCAATTAACACAAAGGCGGTGTGTATATATTTTTCTTAATTTTCTAAAGAACCACAATACACATTCACTGCATTTATTTTCTTTAGAGTTAAAATTGATAATGGCAAGAAAACCTAAATTTTTCCACTTGACAAGGGTGATTATGTTGCAAGTTTTTCCACTTCTAGCTTGCAACTGTAGCACCTTCCTGAGATCTCCAGTAGCAATGAAATCCCATTGTCACTATAGAAACCCCCAAATCCAATATTTTTCAAACATTTTCAGAAGTAGTTTCCATGAAACCCCAAAAAGGGTGTTCATGGGAAGAATCTAGAATGAAATTTTCCTTCCCAAGAAAAATACTCGAATTTCCCTTCTGCAGTTAACCCACTCCCTTTTATTTATTAACCTCCACTACTATTATAATTACCCTCTTTAAAAACTACCTTCCACTTTCAAAATTTTAATTTATTTTCTTTTACTCTTCCCCACTATAGACACGTAAAATGTACTAATTGATGTTGAACATCTGATCTTGATTACTAACATCATTTCATCCTGAATCATCCCTTGGTCTAACCATTTAATTGAATATCCTTATCTAATTAAATTCATCAGTTTTCCTCCCTTAATTGAATAAATCATTTATTTAATTAAGTCATTTTCTCCTGTTAATTAATTCAATCAACTTGATTTAATTATCTCTATTTAATTAAATGATTCACTTTTCATTAAATCTCTAAATGGCATCCTATTAAATTAAATAACTTAACATTTATTTAATTTAATCTAACATTCACCTTCCTTAGTTAAATAAATCAAAAATATTTATTTAACTATCCCTATAATTTCATCTCTCATTTTGATTTATTTAAATCCACAAAGTTAAGTCAAAAGTATCACATCCCCTAATCTCTCATTAAATTAATTAACTTTGATTAATTTAATCCCTTCTCATGTCCCATCCTCCATCTTTTGCCACTTGCACATGAAAATAGAGTTATTTGATTTATTAAATCTCTATTTTTCTTCAACAAAGCATCTTTGGAGGAATATTCTTCAAACTTGAAATTCAAATCCAAGTGCACTTTGTCCTTCCAACAAGGCATTCACTCCCTCTTACGAGTCCTTTTGCATTGAGCCAAGTGGCCATAGCTCCATTTGACTCTCCCTCCACCTTACCATTCATACAATTTCAAAATTCAAATATTGGCATTTATTGGCACATTCATCAGAACTTCCACATCCTTGGCCCATTCACATTTGGACAAGTGGCACTTTTCCATTGGATGAAATTTAGTCCCACATTGCCCTATTTTGGGAATTCTTTCAACTTTTCATTCTATAAATAGAGAGCTCCTCTATTGTATTTGGCATCCACAATTTGAGTAAGTTTACTATGCTCAAATCCTTAGCAATCTTCATCCATGCTTTCAAATTTGTAGCTAGGTTATACATGTTTTCATACTTGGAGCAGTCGTCACTCTTCATCAAAGTGGATCAACTTTCATCATCAAATCACCATTGCATCAATGGAGTTTGGAAAGGGCCAATTTTGACATCAAATTGGCACCAATTCCCTCAAGAGATTAGGAATTTGCTTTGCTTTAGAATAGGATTTGATATGTTTCAATTTTATTGTGTTCTTCATTTCATTTTCACTCTCTTTTGCAATTCAAATTAATTTCTTGAGGAATATATATTCTAACTTTCCTTCAATCTATTTTTTTGTTATTTTCTTATACTATTGTAGGTTTTGGATCTAGGTTCAACATTTTGGTGCTAGAAGGAGGGAAATTTCATTTTCTAATCATCTTTTTGTCAAAGTTTCTATGTTTTCCTTTGTCTGCAAGAAAACTCAACTGGGAGTTCAATGTCACTGTTTAGCATCACTGAAATTCCAAACTACAACGCCTCTATCTTCTCACCCATAATTTTGAATTCTAAACTGCGCTACTAAACCTATCTAACCCACGTGTATCTTTCAAAAATACAAACTGCACCACTAGCCAAAAGGGCAACGTATTCACTCTCATTGGTCTAGTTGTAGAGCGACACTGACTGGTAAGCGGCACTATATAGCACTGCTGGGAAAATCAAACTGTGACACCTTTGTGGATTGCACCGCTAGAGGGGTGTATGAAGTGAAATTTTATTTGTAGCACATGTTTTTGTTCAAATTATGGTTCTTGGGTCTATTTTCTACTCTTTTGACCTCTGTTTCTGTAGAATATGATTAACTTTCTTGTAGGTTGGATCGATCAAAGATGAAAAGGAAGGGAAGCATGATGAGGTCATTTCCCAAGAACAAGTGTTTTTAAACACTTTAGTCTTTTTTTAACACTCTTAGAGGATTCATTATTCCTCTTAAGGAAAAAAATTGTTATCTCTTTATGCTTAGGACTTACTAATTTCATTTTGGGCTTTAAAAAGAACCTTTTAAATTCTTGCTACAAAAAGGCTTAGAAAGAAAATTAGGATTCCAATTCACTAGAGTTTGTTTTGGGCTTAATAATTGAACAAGGCAAATTTTCAAACTTATTTTGGTGCTTTAAAAAGAATTCACTTTTTCTTTGCGGACTTAAAATAAACAAGTGTTTTCATTATTTTTTAATTACTTACACAAAGTAATATTATCAAAATATGTATGCACTTCTCTCATCCCTCACGACGATCTTGAGAATCAAAAGGATTTTGGTGACATTAAGCTACATAAGTAATTGCCCATACACAGTTCTATTTGGGTTTAAAAATTGAACAAAATATTGTGCGAGTGTAAGTAAACCTATTGTATGTGTTCTCCCTTTGTTTCTAAATGAAGGTTGATCGAATTATGAATATGTTTACTTGTTTTTGTCTATCTTAGAGGGCTTGACTTGGGGAAAAAGTACTCACCCAAGGGAATGACTCAACCATTAACACTCTAAAGCCAAAAGTATTCCTAGTTGAGATATAAATGTGGGTATTGGAAAAACACTAATAGCACATGGTTGACTCTGACGAGAAGGGAAACAATGATCTCTCACCACATTGGGTCAACTCCTGTGAATGAAAAGTCTAAACTAAAAGCCTTGTTATAGAAAGGCCAAAATCCCTATCTATTTGTTGGTGCAAGAATGGTCATTCTGAAGCCACCCCACACTTTTACGGTCTTTAGTAGAAATGGAAAGTATGCCATGGGAGTTTCATGGGTGTTGATGCTTGGTTTCCCCATATAGGTGAGTGTCATTGAGGGGAGCCAATGGGGTCAAGCATCTAACCATTCACTAAAGATAAGCATAGCTAGACTTCTCCAAGTGGGGACTCGACAAATATTTTCTTCCATATCCATAAGGTTGTGCTTTTTCTTGGTTACAAAATGCTTTGCTTGTTCGAAAATATTTGGAAACAAACACTTAACATCATCATCAAAATTCCAAACACTTTAGGAGGCAAATACAATTGACCTAGTTCTTGTGTTATTTCTTTCCCTTGGGATTTCATCCTTAGAGGTTTCTAAACACTTGGATTTACATCTCAATTTTCCCCTTAAAGTTAAACAATAGGTAACCCTTGCCTTGATATCATCAAATTTCCACATAGGATACTTTGTGGGATTCGAAGAAATTGAGACATAGGACATCTAGTTTGAAAAAACCTAATCAAAAAAATGTTTGTGGTAAAAAAAAATAACTAAGCAAAGAGAACAAAATTAACTCACACATGTGCTAAATTCCTCATGAGTTCCAAGAAAGTCAAAATCCCAAAATGAAATTCCTTGAGTCAAAGTTCAAAATTTAATAGACACACTTGAAAGGTCATGAAGAAATACATTAGAAAATGCAATCAAAAGCAACATATCAAAATAAGCAAAAATTTCACAAGGTTTTATAGACTCTTTCCTTTGGACAACCCAAAAATTTATGCTCAATTTGAACCACTTCTTGGTTGAGAGGTCCTTAGAAGTATCGTATGTTCTTCAATACTGAGGTCTAGTAAACAAGTTTCTTTTTAGGTATAAACTTAGGATCAAAATCAAACCTTCATCCATCTTTGAATGTAAAAATAAATAAAAAATCATCTTATCATCAACTCTTCAAAGGTCTTGAGAAAATCCTTCATGTTAAACTTTGGGAAAATCATTTCAAATCAATCCAAAATCACCTTGTTTGATTGAATGTGTGTAGATGCATCCTTCTCCACATATTTGATCAAATTATCAAAACTTGTGAACAAATTCATCCCTTGATAACATCCAACATCTTTGGATTTAGGATTTCATTGTCAATATCATCTTATTTGGATAGGAGTGTTTAGATGAATCCTTCTTCTCACACCTAGACAAATTAGCATCTAGTGAAAGATTTAACTCTAGGACAACATCCAACCTCTAAGAGTTTATGAGTCCACCAAAAATCTGAATCTGAAACAAATCAATCCTAAATCAAGTCATAAAGTTTAACATACCCTTCAATATTTTTCTCAAAGAGTTCTAATCATCCATCAAAAATCCATCTTACATCCATATCATTATCACCCTTTGATCCTTAAATCACCCTAAAAATTTCTAATTTTGTACCTAAAATATATATCAATCCAAAGAATTGGAGATTCATCTCACATATTCTTTAAAATTGATCCCTATTTTATGGTGCAAACTATATCTCAACACAAGAAGAACATGGAAGCCAACAAAGAAACACCCACTTCAAGTGACCTAAGCCAAAAAAAATCTTAAATGAATGTTGAATCAAGCAATCCTTTAACTAACTTTCTCCCATCATCACAAAATCCACAAGAAGAAATTCAAGGAAAGGTTTTTACCTTTGGGATGTCACATGAGGAAATCACTAAAATGGTTCAAAATCTTGAAAATCATAATATTATCAATATCATGATGAGACTTAACCCTTCACTATACATGCTAATTAGAAAAAAAAGGGGCTAAAATCCCTTCTAATTTTGACATGAGTACTATTGTGGAAACATCTTTTGGGATCACACCCCCAATCTCATCCACCATCCCCATCTCATCTACACCCCCATCCCAAAGCATCACTCAAAACATCCCACAAATCACAACATCTATTACTCCAACTCAACTTAACGTTAATAAGGGAAGTGCATTTCTCAATGCTATTCAAACACACCCCCTTGTCAATAATCAAGACTTGGATGCAAACACCATTTTGGGGAAAAATATACCCCAAAATCCATTGCACACATATGTCCCTCTCACCTTCTAGGATCCAAATAACCCATCATCATCATTTCACGCAACACCTCAAACTTCTCTCCCCATAACTTCACAAGGAGAAGGTGACATGTTCAGACCAAAGGGCATTTTTGACATTACATCATTTCCCCAAGAGATCATATCCCTCACATTTTCACCACTTCCACCATTGCCATCATCATCCACACCACTTCTTGGCTTAGGGCTTCCCCCTTTACCAATTATCAATCAAAATCAAAACAACATTCCAAACATCAATCAAAACATCATGCTAAACTTTCAAAACTTATCGTCGACATCGCAACAACAGATGGAAACCATCCCAATAATGCAAAACACCACCATCACATCACCAACCACGCCCCTAACATCTAAAAACATGGTCTCTCAAGGACCAACCATATCAATCACACCATCTACCACTCAAACTCAAATCACCAACACGATAGTGAGCACATTTCTGAATCCACCACCACCACCACCACCAAGCTCCAATATATCAAGCCAATACAACATTGCATTACAATTTTCTCAGCAAGCTACTTATCAAAAGGAATTCCTACAAGTAGAAAAACAACAAGGTATGCAACTAGCTACCCAACAAGCCACAAACTAGCTCCTCAAGCTACCCAAGTAGTGCAAGCTGCTCAAGCTGTCCAAATCGCATAACAAGCACAACAAGTTGTACAAGCCCAAGCCTTTTGACAAAAACAACAAGGAACTCAAGCTGCACAAGTTGCACAAGTGCAAGAACAAGCTGCACAAGCACAAGCACAAGCACAAGCTCAAGCTCAAGCCCAAGCTCAAGTGCATGCTTGAGCCAAAGCTAAATATCAAGCAAAACAAGCACAATATATTGCACAAAAACACACAATGCAACAACAAGCATATCAACAAGTGCTAAAGCAATATCAATAATAGCAGGAAGCAACCCAATTAGCAACTCAACAAAAGGCACAAAAACAAATAGCACAATAGCAACAAGATCAGCAACAAGTGTTGTTCATACAGTAGCAAGTGCAAGCATACATAGATCAACAAAATGTATAGATACCATCAAACAACACACCAAACAATCCACCCATCCAACCAACAATTGAAACACCCTAGAACACCTTCATCCCACCCCCTAATCTGTAAAATGATGTAACATAACAAATCAAGTTGCTCTTGCAACAAGTGCTCGACTTTCAATTAGGGAAAACCAAAAAAACACCAAGCAACGTGTGTCCTTATCCATTTGAAAGAAGTATTGTAATGAAAACATTCCTTAAGGGATTTGAGATCCAAAAATTTGATAAGTATCATGGAACAGGAAACCCTCAAGATCACATAAGGGAATTTCGAGTTCATTTAATGGAATTCGTGTATGATGATACCTATCTAATGTGGCTATTTCCTAGGAGTTTAGCTGGCCACACCATGGAATGGTTCTCTCACCTACCTATAGGCATCAAGACATTCCAAGAAATCATAGATGCATTCATCAAAAAATACGCATGTAATATCACCATGGATGTCAGTCTTGAACTATCAGCTCTAAAACAAGGTAATAATGAATCATTTGCTTCATTCCTACAATGATGGTGATCCAAGGCCAATCAGAGTAAATGGGTCATGCTCGAGGAACAAAAATTGTGCACTATCATATCCAACCTTGATGGCCTTTTGACATTTCATCTCAAGGTCCAAGGGATCACCACGTATGACCAGTTTATTTCCAAGGTGCTTAGCATTGAACAAGCCCTTATAACACAACTTGGAGGATCAACTTCATATCCTGAACAATAGAATAATCACCCAGCCACCAATTGTAATGACAAACATCACACATGGGCAAGAAATAAAAATGTTACCAATGATGGTGTTGACAATGCCAAAGTTGTCATCAACACCCCTTGGAAAAATACACTCGCACCACAACAACAAATCTAAAACCATCATCAAAAAAATCATCAAGTAACCCAACAACCAAACAACAAACAAGCAATCAACAATGTCAATGATCAAAGGGGACATCCCTAATAGAAAAAAAATTATCCCAAGTGAAAGTACACTACTCTAGGGGAGCCACTCGAAGTCATCATGAAGAAACTGATAAACAAAAACCTCATCAAGCTTCCTGCCTATGAGAACTACCAAGAACTAGATGTTAAACCTCCTTGGTACAACGAAAATTAGCTCTGCGACTTCCACAAATCAAAGGCCACACCATGAAAAATTGCATGACATTAAAGAACATAGTCCAAGATCTCATTGATAAAAAAATTATAAATGTGGAACAACCAATAGGAAACCAGAACCTTAAGATATACACGAATATGATGCCTAACCATAGCAATAAAGGGAACAATAACATTGATAAGGGGAAAGACACCTTCAAGAATGTGAATCATGTGTATGACCATGTCATTGCATCTCTGGATGACTACTACGCTACCATCACCAACAAAGGATCCCATGCTGATTGTGGAGTCACCACAAGAGGCGGCAAAATTACCATCGCAAGATCATCCCAGCCAAGCAGAGTACCTGCACCCAGATTTTTTCACAATGGTTATAATGTCCTTGATCAGCTATAAAGAATTCCAATGCAAATCTCCATCATGGATTTATTAAAAATCTCATCCACTCACAAGAAAATCCTTGAGGAAGTGTTGGCTTCATCCATCGTCCCCACAGATATTGATTCGAAACAATTCCAAGCTATGGTTGACAACATCATCACCCCGAATCTCCTCACATTCTCTGACCAATATTTTCCCGCTCAACCATCTCATAACCGTGCACTCCATTTAGAGGTCCTAGTGTAGAAATGTAAAGTCAAATGAGTCTTGGTAGATGGAGGTCTAGGATTGAATATTTGTTCCCTCAAGCTCATTAAGCAGTTAAAAATCTCAGAGGATTCCACCGACAAAGGAAAAGGTATTACAATAAGAGCATACAATGATTAGGAAAGAGTGTCCCAAGGCACAATTAGAATCCCCATCCAAGTAGGGCAAGCTATCATGGAAACCACTTGTTAGGTCCTGGACCTCGACTTACATTATAACATCCTCATAGGATGTCCATGGATTCATGCAATGCAAGTGGTAGCATCAACTTTCTATCAATGTGTGAAATTCACATATGAAGGAAAATAAGTCACCATCCATGGAGAACCTGAACCATTCTCTTACTGCAAGAACCTTGAGGAAAAATACTACAAAATACCTTAAGTACCTAAAAATTATGAGGGCCCATCAACACCGTACATTGATCTAGCCACTCCTTCCACTTTTGCAACAAAGAAACCCACCACTCATGCCATCCCCACCATCTCTGATATCAAATTCATCATCCAGGATAATGGTTGTAGAAACTATATGGTTCCCAAAAAATGTTTTTGTGGTAGGAGAGTTACCACAATCTCCCTGATCATGAGGACGTCTGCAAGCAAATGAAGCCTCCACATCTCAAACATCCCATGAAGACTATCCCAACTTCACATGTTGGGGAGATCTCAACCGAGAAGTCATAGAGGGGAACCCATCTTATCTCCTATACCAAGATAATAGACTAGCAGCTGATCTACCAATGGATGAAAAAAGCAAAGGTTTGCAAATGATGCTCACAATGGGCTATGATAGAAACCAAAGACTTGGGAAAAATGACAACAGGCTTATAATACCTATCCTTCTAGAGATGTGAATGAGAAATCTTGGCCTTGAATGTACCCATTTGAGTATAACCATACGTGGTTGAAGTCCTCCAGTTAGAAAGGTCAATAATCCTCCTCAACAATCTGTAGCTAAACTTTGCTTACCCATATCTACAAGTTGAGTCTTAGACAACTTCACATTTGACATAATTGATGTCTTCAGTACTAGTGATGAAGATGATCTCATAACAACCTACCTAGGCTCTTCGAGGATACCACCCTTCTCATGAGTAGCACCTTATCCTTTGAGTCAGACCATCAAAATCATGAAATCCATCTAGTTTACCCCCAACTTATCGACTATGACCAATGAGGATCACAAATTCTTGACACATTAAAAAATGATGAGGTTCTCTCAAAATTCATGGGACTACGGGATAACATTCCATGTGGGTATCAAAAAGAAGGATTCATCATTGAGCTAGATACACAAGCCTATTATGGGGAAATGATTGAATCCCTCAGTTGCAAAAATAAAAAAATTAAGAATAATATCTAAGTCCTTGAGTGAAAACAACACTATGGCACTCTCTGACATGAAAAAAGTACAAAGAAAGGATGCATCCAATGGTGAAAAACTCTCTGAGGTGCCTGAGGATGGGGGATTCAATATTCCTTTTATAGCTCTTCATCAAGAAAAATCTGCAGTCCTAGCAGAAAAGTGTAATCCAGTTAATCTAGGCACAAAGGAGACCCCACACATCACATTCTATGTAGAATCATTACTATTAGAGGAACAAGAACTCCTAGCAGCCTTCTTGAGAGAGAGTCATATAAAATTTGCATGGAGCTATGCTGACACGCTAGGGCTCAATCTAGAAATTGTAGTTCATCACCTAGCAGTATACTTTGAAGCAAAGCCCACTAGAAAAAAGTTCAAGAAAATGTACTGTCAGATCACCTTGCTAGTTAAAATGGAACTAATGAAGCTATTGAATGCATGATTCATTCGACCAATAGACTATCCAAAATGGGTGTCAAACCTGGTGCCTATCTCAAAACTCGGTGGGGGAATTAGAATCTGCACAGACTTTAGGGACTTGAAGAAAGCATGTCCAAAAGACGATTTCCTGTTGCCCAACATTGACATGATCATAGATATGATGGTGAGACACAAAATGCTTTCCCTAATGGATGGTTTCTCGAGATACAACTAGATAATGATTGCTAAAGAAGACCAACACAAAATGGCCTTCACTTGTCCATGGGGGACTTATTACTGGAATATTGGCTTGAAGAATGCAGGGGCAACATACCAAAGAGCCATGACATTAATATTCCATGACATGATCGATAAAATTGTCGAAGTTTATGTTGATGACATACTAGCCAAATCCAGAAAGAGGAAGGACCACATAGCAACCTTAAGTGCCATTTTTGACAAGCTGGAGGAATACAAAGTCTAATTAAATCCAAAGAAATTTGTCTTCAGCGTACAATCAAGAAAGTTTCTAGGATACATAGTATCAATGAGAGGTATTGAGGTAGATCTAGCAAAGGTAAAAGCAATCCTTGAGATGGAGGCACCCAAAACATTTAAACAATTGAGAGGTCTCCAAGGAAGGATTTAGTCCATCTGAAGGTTCATTGCATAGCTGGCAGATAAAAAAAATCCATACACTCACCTACTTCACAAGGGAGTAGCGTACAAGTGGGATAACAAGTGTGAAGAAGCCTTAAATAAGATAAAATAATATCTTCTTACACCACTAGTCCTCATGCCACTGATCCCAAGAAATCCATTAATTCTCTATGTTTTAGCAACAATAGCAGCCCTTGGAGCTCTCCTAGCTCAGCATGATGAAAATGGGACAAAAGGGCCATATATTATATTAGCAGGAAAATGGTTGGTCATGAGTTAAATTACTCATTCATTGAGAAAGAATATCTAGTAGTAGTGTTTACATCACAAAAATTCATACATTACATGTTGGCACACAAAATAAAACTCATCACCAAAATTAACCTTCTCAAGTACTTACTGTCAAAAGCAATGCTCACAAGAAGAATGGCCAAATGGGTGATGATACTATTAGAGTATGACATTGAATATGTGGAACTGAAAGTAATTAAAGGCCAAGTCATTGTAGATTAGCTTGTAGAAGCACCAATCTATTTAGAGAATCCTCTCATCTCAGAGTTTCTAGACAAATCCATTTTCAACCTCAACATAGTCAACTACTGGAAACTTTACTTTGATGGTTCATATATGCAACATGGATAAGGAGCCAGTGTCTTCTTTATCACCCCACAAGGGGACTACATACCAAAGTCCTATAAGTTGGAATTCCCCTACACCAACAACATTGCAGAATACAAGGCTTTAACCATAGGTCTCAGAATAATAGTGTAGTGGCACATCATGGCCCTCAAAGTATACAGAGACTCTCAATTGATAATAATCCAAGTGAATGATGTGTACCAGACTAAGGATGATAAGCTCACCCCATACAAGAAAATAGTGGAGACTCTTAAATAATCCTTCATCGAGATCACATTTGAGCAGATACCCAGAGCCAACAACAGAGTAGTAGACACCATGGAAATGATTGGATCCCTACCAGACATCCCTCACAATGTCCCAAAATATGAATTCTTGGTAGAGAAGCTTGTCATGCCCGCATTCGAGGTACTAGAATCATAATTTTTGTGTGAAATTGTTGGTCTTGGTGATCCCTGGTACCATGAGATTTATACCTACCTATGAATAGGTGTCATACTTGATAACTTACCCTCAACCTTAAAATGAACCTTTGTCAATAAGGCATCTAGATTTGTCATCCTAGGAGATACCCTGTATTGTAGGAGCATAGAGGGAACTTTACTATGCTATTTAAATGTTCAGGAGGCATTAACCACTTCAACTGAAGTACATAATGACATCTATGGTTCACACTTGAGTGGAATGACCCGAGCCAAGAAATTGCTGAGGATGGGGTATTATTGGCCTACGATGGAAAGAGAGGCACATGGCTACATCAAAAGGTGCCTACAATGTCAGCAACATGGGGACCTCATCCATGCTCCAACTTAAGAGCTTCATCCCATCATCACACCATGGACCTTTTCATAGTGGGGACTCGATCTTATTTGAAAAATCACTCCCACTTGATCTAATGGCCACAAGTTCATCATAACTTCCACTGAGTACTTTACCAAGTGGGTGGAAGCCATACCCATAACATATATAACTAGGAAGTAGATATCAAAGTTCATCTTGAACTATCTCATTTTTCACTACGGTGTCCCACAAGCCATTATCTTAGATAATGGGACACCATTTAAGAATCACAATGTCTATGACTTGTGTGAAAAATTCAAAATCCAACATTGCTTGTCCACCCCATACTATCCCCAAGGCAATGGCCAAGCAGAAGCCACAAACAAAAGCATTTTGAAAATCCTCAAGAAAACATTCAATGATGCAGGTTGTGGCTAACATCTTCAACTCAATCCTTCCCTCTAGGCCTATCGAACTAGCATCTGTATACCACCGATGCCACCCCCTTCTCCCTGGTCTATGGATTAAAAGTAGTACTCCCCATTAAGATTGAGCTCTCGTCAAGAAGAATATCATTGCAAAACCTCATCACGGATGAAGAGTACCGAGTATCAAGACTAAATGAGCTAGAGCTACTAGATGGTCAGTGTATAGATGCTTTAAATCATTTGCAAGTCTATCAGAATAGACTCAAGAGGATCTATAATAAGAAAATCAAAAGCAGGACTTTCCAAGTTGGAGAATTGGTATTAAAGGAGAATCAGAAGAATGTCCCAAATCCAAACAACAAAGGAAAATTTGAACCCAACTGGTTGGGACCATTTGTTATCACAACAAGCTATAAGTTAGGGGCATATCAGTTATCAACACCTAAAGGGGAACCTATGCAAGAGCCCATGAACAACTCTCATCTCAAAAACATTTATGCCTAAATCTTTCAATGCATAGAACCAAAAAAATCCAAAAAACCAAAAAATGTCCTGAAAAAATGGTTACCTTAGTGAAAACCTGGGAAACAGGCATCTTGGTGACAACAAAAGAAACAAAAAAGAAAAAAATCCAAAAAAAAATTAGAAAAAGGATTAAAAATAGTAAAGAGAAAAATCATCCTTTGGTGAAAACCACTTCGATGGCACTTTGGACAAGCACCTTGGTGAAAACCTAACAAACAAGCGCCTTGTGTAAATAAGCACTTTCCATCTACCAGGATCTTTATGGCTTGTTTTGCATCATCCATCTATTATGTTTCCATCATCCATCGCATTCGAGTCTCCATCTATCACCCGTCCATTTGGTATCTGCATCATAGCTTGGTCCTATATTCATATTATGATCCCTCCTAGTACTACTCGAGCCATCCTCAAGGTTAGTTTGTCCTTCCTTTATCAGAGTAGTCTATTGCATCATGCTGGGCGCATGTTCTCATCAGATTGGATTCATGTATATTCTTAAATCCTAAAATCTCAAAAAATCTAAAAACATTAGAAAATTAGAAAATACAAAAACATCAAAAAATTAGAAAATCCAAAAAAATGAAAAAATCACCAAAATCCAAAAACATTCAAAACATATCAAAATCCCAAACAGGTCAAAAAAAGTCAAATATTTAAAAACAAAGTTGTCTTGTCAAACTACAGGTCTTTGAGCCTTGAATGTAGGAAAGGTTGATCTTTGATCATCCCTCGAGACACTTAGGTCAGTCCCTTAGGAGTTTTTCATAATAAACTGACTTCTCATCATGCATATCTTCATTTGTAAATTAGTCAAGTTGTCAGTCAAACTATGTGGTCTCTGCGTGTATAACGTAGGCAAGGATAATATGTTGATCAGCCCCCAAGGCCCCTAGGATAGGTCCTTAGGTTAGTCTCTTGGTTAAAATCTTAGAAAACCCCAAAACATTGGAAAATAAAAAAATGAAAACACTTGGAAAATCTCAAAAAATACCAAAAACAGCTTGAAAACATTGCAAAACTCCAAAAACATCCAAATATTTGAAAAAATCCATCCATCTCATCTCGCTTGCACCCACAATAAACATCACTCATAATAAACAATCATCATCCTCAAGCTTTGGTGAAACAATCAGAAACAAGTCTAGCAGGTGAAAAGAAAAAACTCAAATGTCAAGCCTTAGGTTTAAATCAGTACATAAACAAGTTGGTCAACTCTTTGTGTCAATATCCTATCATCCAATCAATCACATTTCAATCATTTGATAACATCATGTCCTAGGATGTATCCTTCCTACAATGGGAATTATTTATCAGAAAGAACACTTTGGATAAACGAAATGACATGTCGTGATCCACTAACATGTCCTAGGATATATCGTTCTGACAATGGACATCATCTATTTGGCAATAACATTTAGTTCCTATCCTTCAAAAAATAGTTTCCTTTGGCTAGTGGTATGAAGAACATTGGCTTTCCTATTTATGTGATTTCATCTTATTTATCTTATTACCCTCATTCCAAGTACCTCTCAAGGATATCCAAATGAAGGATTTAGAGAGATAGGAATGGGGCAACGATCATGATCTTTTGTCTGCTGTGCTTGATGGATGTTATTGTAATATAACCTTGGTCATACATGATTTGCTTAGAAGTAGGGGGGATGTTTTATATATCTTGTTGACCACATAGGAAGGCTTGCCTTCCTATGTTTTGGTCTGAGATATTTTGAATATCTAAACTACATTTCTAAATAAGGTTTCGTATGCCAAGTGTGAACAAGAATGCTCTTATCTGATTGTTGAGTCAAAGTCCACCACACTAGGTACAATGCCATCTTAGTTCTCTATACCTTGATGCATCGTACAACATGTGTTATAAAACATAAGGAAATTGAACGTTTGAAAATCCTAACTCCTCGACAAGTTGACATCATCATTTGCATATTCATCATCTTATGTCTTGTTGGAATGTCTTCTCTTCTTTCATCCCTTCTTTCTCTTCACGCTAACAAAGTATTGTGACAATTAATCATCATTATCATCGCCATCATCATCATCATCATCATCATCATCATCATCATCATCATCATCATCATCATCATCATCATCATTATCATCATCATTATCGATCTTGCATCCACAAATAATTAGCATATTGCATAACATATCATACATGAAACATGCATTTGCATCTCCACCATCATATAAACACTTTTCATAAATAAGCACATCCATTTTTTACATTGCATTTGTCACATAAACCATAACATAACATTAATTTGCATAAATCACTTCATATTACCATCTATTGCATAATCAAATATAATAGGTACATGAGCATTATAGATAATCCATCACATTATAAGCATACATATTCACATCACATGAACATCATAAAGTCATCTCTCACATTACATTCATTTTGCATAACATAAAACATCATCATACCACTTTGCATTAACATATCATATCATATAGAACATGACCATTGCATTCAAAATTTCATCAAACATAATCATAAAAACATACATATCATCCATCATCCATCCATATCGTATAGAACATCTCATAAAAGACCACATCACAGTCATTTTTTGAATTTCATTTTATAAATGATTCCATATCATTATAAACATTCAACGCACAATTAAAATAGGAACATAAACATTATAAGCATACATCCATCCATAATTATAAAAGCATTTATAATGGGTATGTGCAGGATCATGATGGGCCAAAAAGTGGCAATATGATGGGTATGTGGCTGACGACTCTTTTTTTACCCAAAATTGATGAAACAAAAAGGGTTTTTAAAGGAGATTCTCATTTTTCCACCAATATAAATTATGCCTTACTTTGAATTTAATAAGTAATTATTATTCATTTTCTATGCAAATTACGACTGAAGTCCAAATTGATAGGCTGATTGAAAAACATCTATAGCTTTCAAACGATATCATAGTTTTTGAATCTAAAACATGCATCAGATTCTATACTTTGCATACTATATGATTAAAAAAAATAAATAATAATTTCATAATGTTTTGACCAAGTTAAGGTGGTCAGACATACGAGTTTTTTATATTTTTTAAAAGTTGTAATAAAAAATTTATAATTAATTATTTACTTTGAAAAACAATTCAAAAAAATATGCATCACATTAGGACATGAGTCTTCTACTTATATCTAAACTCTTATAAAAAAATATTATCATTTTATTGTGGTTAGGGTGGTCAGACAAACACCTACTTCTTATTTTCCCCTTGAAATTTAAGTACTACTGCATTGAAATTTTAAATTTTCACCAAATATATATATTTTTCTTTTAAACAAACCTAGTAGTTTAGAAACTACATTCAATTTTCTACAGGTTCCATTCTTACATATTTTTGAAATAATATAGGTAACTTATTCAAATTTTTACGTCAAGTTGACTAACTCTAATTTTTTTCAATTTTTTGCGACTTAAGGGCCTATTTTTTCCATGATGATCTTGCACATACGCTAATCATTTCCATACCATTTTGCATATCACATTATATAAATACATACATTCATGGAAAAACATGTACATTCATACATTCATAACCGCATAGCATGATCATTGCATCATCATCACCATAAGGGAATTGAAAAAGAAATCATTGTACAAAGTCATCGCATTTGCATTAACATACATAAATTGTCATATAAATCCATTTGCATATCATAGGTCACTTATTAAAAGAATAATATAGATCCATTAGTTGTATAACCATCACATAATTCATACATCATTAGAAAGAAATGCATCCATACATACATCGCATAACACCATAACATTATTGCATAGCATATAGAACCATCCATAAATGCATAATAAATAAATGATACACATCACATCATATGAACATCATCATCTCATATGTATATCATCAGATAACTGTCATAGTACAAAATAATCGGATCACTATACATGGGTATGTCAATAAGTACAAAAAGGCCCAACGGGCTATCAAAACTGAGCCCATATGGCACGAAAGAATAATGTCTCTATCAAAATAAGGTCTACCCCTCCTGCCTGTTGCCATTGCCTCTATCACCACAACCCTCTATTAGTTTGTGGCTAGTCCGTTGTGAGTAATCTAGGGCCCAGTCTACTCTAGGGATGGCCTGATGATAATGCAAATGATAATAGTTTGCCTCCTAGATGGCCTCCCTATAGGAATGAAGAGGCACTATACTCTGAGAGGACAAGGCCGCCATGCTCTCCAACTGCTGTCTTCAACCCATCTCTATAGTTTCCTATAGCTTTGGAGCTTGCCTCTACAAAATGGCCTAGTCTCTCTCGGCCCTGGCCTAATCCCTCTCTACTATCAAAGTATGAACCTAAGCCTACAACTACGTAATCAATGAATCTCAGGGATCTACCTGCCCTACTGGCTGTGCTCATGGGGGTTGCACATGAGGTTGATTATCACCCTCAACACATGGTGCATTTTCCTGATCTTGCTACCTGGCTAGCCCCTGGTCCTGATCCTACACGGGTACATCTACCTGCACTGGCTGAACTGGAGCCTTGACTAGCTGATCCTACCACCCACCCTCTCTCCATCCTTGTCCTCCCCCTCTGCCCCTCAATCTCCAATGAGCCAATCTCTATAGGCCTATGTCATGCCTAGATCTATGGGTCCTTGATCATAAACCCACGACCAGGCCACCAACTATCTAAAGTTGTCTATTGGCTCAAAAGTAGGAATGTATCACCCCCATGAACCCTGCGATACTGTGTGAGCAAAGATGGCCACATAAGCATCATCTAGCCAATCTTGGGGCTCACCAAACTAATGTTGAACATGCCCTGGAAGGTATCTCTCCACCATCGTATGCTCTCGTCCATGCATAAAGCAGCCCTGATGAGCAAAGAATATCTATTGTGCATTGTTGACCCATCCGAGGTGACCAAGGTATGGGCGCCATGTAAAAACCTGCATACCATCCAAGACCCTCCTTCAGTGAGGAATCTTGTGCTCACCCATGTGTGTAAAAGACACACCACCTTTTTAATGCCACTATAGGGGATCATCAGGCCCCAACGGCACTAGAATGACTCATGGCTGAAGAATGGTGATGTGATCCCACGCCCACATGTGAAGAAGCATAACACCTACTCCAAGTGCTCTGTCATCAAGGTAGATGTACTCATGCAAATCCTTGTAGAGGGAAGCTAGAAGAACAACCCCCAAGAAAAATGAACAAGCCTATCACGCATCACTATACTCTCCTAGCAAAGCCCCCAACTAGGACTAAAATACTAGCCTTGCCGATATGGGGCAATGAGACTTGAGATAATCGCTACAACCACCAAGTGGAAGGGTGTGGTCAGGGCCTTGTGATGCTCAAGCTCTATCTGACCCTCACAATAGATAACATCCTTTGTAGCTATGACTGTGTGATAGGCATGTCATTTAGTATCCATGCGTATATAACTCGCTGACCATGAATCAGAAATCTAAGGATCCGCCACACGTCCTTTAGGGTGACGCTGGCCTCACCAGTAGGAAGTTGGAAGGAGAAGGTTTCGCTGTGCCATCTCTTGGCAAGTGTTGACATCATCCCAAGGTGGGCTTGCATGGGTGCTACATAAGCAATGTACCATAATCCCATGTCACATAGCCGATCTTTCTCCCTATCACTCAAATCTCATAGGTAACCAAAAATATCCTGTGATCTATGCTCCTGAGAATATAGCTCCCTCGCTGCGTCTTGTATCATGGAAGGCCACCATGTTAAAAAATTTGAGAAACTTTATTCCAAGCATCCAAAAAACCAGCCTATCATTGCTATCTGTGAAGGTGTCACAGTTTGAATTTCAAACTATGACGCTGAAGTGCCAAAGTTTGAGAATGCACCGCCACAGTGCACTTTACTCAAAAGTGGCATAGTTTGGTAAAGATCTTAGTCTAAACTCCATCGTTGTGTTGGAATTTGAAATGTCCCTACTGGGGTAGCATAAGCATCAGAGTTTGAAGTTTGTTCCCAAACTCCAAACTCCACTACCGCGGTGCACTTTAATGATGGCAGGTCAGTTTGATCCACCAAGTGGTGCAGTTTGAATTTTGAGCAGCGCTATATAGTACTGCTACGGAGGAACTAAGAATAAAATCATTTGTAATACCCCCATATTGCTGATACTCTTTGCTACTGTTTATTACTCTTATGTGTTAGTGTGATACTGGTTTGTGATGGTGACTAGTTCACCGTCTTGGTGTCTGTGGATTGGTTAGTTTAGATTGATTGAGGATTATGTTACTTCAGTTGATGACATTATGATTACATTGATTCTATAATGTTTAATTTTATTTCAGTTATATATTTTGATGCGGTGATTTAGTAATTCATTTTATGATGTGATCAATAGTTAGAAATGTTATTTCATCATTGATATTATAATTGTTAGAATAGATGTAATGAAAGGACAGTGTAGTATCACTAGTTCACGAGTACCCTGCTACGCTGTAATTCCTTCTCATAATGTAATGCTTTGATTTTATATATATATGTACATGTACACAACCTTGTTTGGATGCAGGGATTGCAAGTACATAGTCTCAATTCCATCTGCTTAGGTGGGACATGGCGAGCACCAATAACCCAATGACATAATGTTGAAAAAGAGATGACAAGGAAGTCACCCTATCCCATGTTGTCAAACTGTCCTGATTGAATGGTATTGTGCGTTTTTGTGGTTGCCATTTCTGTAATTCATTATTGTGGTATGTGTGAATATCTTGTTTGTATTTATTTTACATTGGTATTTTTGTATGATGTGATTTATTTAATTAAATAAATGTTTATTAAAGTGTTAGAGTAAATTTGAAATTAAATATAAATTTTTTATTTAAAATTCATGTGTTTTATTTGAAGTGTTAATTAAAGCATTTAAGATTAGTATTTTGCTAAATTAATTAAATTAGAATGGTGAGGATAATTATAATAAATAAATTAAATAAAATTAAGTTACGTGCATTGCAAGTAAAACTTGCAAAATCAGAATTAAAACAAAAAGTATTGATAAATGGAAAAATAAATAAATAAAAGAATAGAAAAGATAAAAGAACGAATGAGAATTAAGTGTTGGCTGAAAAGCTAGAATTAAATTAGATAATTTCTTTTATATTTGATTTTTTAGAGCTTTTGAAAAAGAAGAGTAATATCTTTTATTTAATGGCAATTTTGAGAGACTTTACATGCATGGGAAGATTTGGACAAAATTTGCACAAAATAATTGTTATGAATTATTGGATTTAATGAAGCTTTTGGAAAGTTATTTCATTCTTTTGCTTGCATTATTCTAGAGAGAGTTTTATGAATAGAATATTAGATTTGAAATTCAACACGGTACTCTGGAGAAGAGATTTTGAAGAAGGAATGAGAGCTCTTTGAAGAGGCTATCGGGATCAAGTGAAACTTCATCTAAAATTTCAATAGCACAGGACTCTAGGTTTCAATTTCTTGTTCTTAAACTTTCCGATTCAAAGAAAATAAAAATAATTAAATATGATTTCTGTGAGAAAAGAAACGATATGAGATTTTAGAAAAACTCTTTTAGGAAATAACTGAGAACAATATTCATTTTATGATGATGCCCAATCTATCTATGATTTGATTTGAAAGAAAACATCGTATTTTTCCTCTAAAACAAATAAAGTTTGACTATATACTCTTATGTATAAATATATATTTAAATTATATTGTGCTTACATCTGTATGTTAACCAGTCCTCCTATAGAAATTGGTTTTGTGAAAATATATATATATATATATATATATATTATAAAATACATATCTATATTTATAAATTGATTGATTTATTTGTTAATTACTGTTAAAAGAAATGAGATTCATAAATTTTGTGTTCTGTTCCGAACCAGTACATGGTCGGAAAATTCCATATTTGATACGCGTGTCTTTTCTTTTTATAAAAATTAAAGTTATTTTATAAAGAAAAAGTATAGAATTAATTTTTAAAAAATATATATATATTTAAAATTTTATAGGGGCAGGTGGGGACGACTAGGCCATACCCCTCCCCACTCCCTACGCCAGGCCACAGATTGGTAGGGGCAGGAGGCCACGGATTGCTGCATGCAACAGGCACATGAACTGCCATGCCCAATCCATAGGACTGGCGACAGTGCTTCCTAGTGCTTCCCTTGGTTTTTAATGTATTTAAAAATTGTTTTAGTTTTTTTTAAATATGTATATTTATATATATATACATAAATATATAAATATATATATATATTTACTTATATTTGTTCTTAAAATGTTGATATTAGAATAATTTAGAGTAAAATGTATTATTATATATATAGATATTTATATATAATAAAGATAAGAATGTATTAATTTTTTTTTGTGAAAATGAAAATTATGGATTATTTAAAATAATAATATGGTGAAGTTATTTCTTTTATCATTCTATATTTATTGCAAAACTCCATTATGGGAATAGAGAGCATGTAATAGAAGAAAATGAATTGTTTATCTTGGTAGAAAGATGGTTATGTCGATTGAATGTGAAACCCTATGAATTTGTTGGACTTTCTTGAATCATTAGATTATCATCTTAATTTTGTTTTCGTTGTGGGAAACATGTTGTAATTGTGAACCCAATTTTTAGTTATTGTTAACCTTAGTTTTAGAGGCGTGATGTAACCTTTGAAAGTTATCCTCCTATTGTTGTGCTCTTGGAGTTGAAATTTATTAGTGTTATTTATTTTGGAAGGGTTGTACGAGAATGTTGAGATTTTTATTATGAGTTATCACAAGATGGGTAATGCCTTGCATGTATTTGTTTTGAGTTATAAGCTTTATTCATTATAGTACAACCCTTGCCTTGTTTTGGTTTATATTTTGGGATCTTTTGGGAGAGTGGCTCTTCGTGGGGGCCGACACCTCGAAAGGAGGAAGAGCTTAAGATAACCCACGTAAGAGTAGTATAATAAGTGAAAACCTAATAATAGAACTTAGGGGGATGGGTAGTAAAACATATAAGATAATAATATTGGATACCTCGTCTATGCATTAGGGCTATCACAGACTAATGATAGGCTGAGAAGGCCATGGTCGGAAAAGTCGTGACCTCGTCCTCATGAGAGGCTAATGGCTCTGCATGAGCTACCCTATGGGGTGAGCACCTCAAGTAGGAAGAAGGGATAAGATAACGATAGATGGGAGTCGATAGCTCGGTTTGGAGGAAGGGCTAGGATAACCCATGTAGGCTATGCGATGACGCTCTCCACTAGACACCCATTTTCCTTATTTCCGTATTGCCTCTGGAAATTGTATTATGAATGTTGTTTCAATTTCTTTTGGAAATTTTTCATAATTGTTCTTTGGTTACTTGATTAATGGTTATTTCCTTAGTTATTATGATGTCTCTCAGATGTTGTTGTTTATGTCATTATAATCCTTGATGTTGTATTTGAGTTTTTTGTACTATGTTGTTCTATTGGATTCAGTTTTGACCTTCACGGTCGTGATTACTTCCTTGTCACCTCTGAGCATGGGAGTGGGTTATTTATTACCCACGTGGTTGGGTGGAATATGCTCTGCACCCATTGGGTTCCCCATCGGCATTCTTCCTTCTCAACATTCTTCAATTGGAGCGTGTACCAGTTGTTTACTTTGTAATTTAGATGTTATTGTACTATGTATTATCCCACATGTATGGCAGTCTTATTGTAATTCATTTATCAAGAACATGTAATGTAATGTTTAAACAATGATGTATTATTTAGGAACCTCTGTAAATATTATTGTTTGAGATTCATTATGATTGTAATATGTGATGTAATGATACCATACTTATGTTTCATGGATGTACTCCTGTAAATGGATATTGTATTAATATGATGAATGTAATTTTAATAAGTTATTCAGTTTCATCTTTTACCTTTTTGTTAATGAGTTTGTTATGTGAAGTGACCTCGCGTGCCCCAGAGGATTTAATGTTAAGATGTTAATGTGCATTGTAAAGGTATTTAATGTTTAGTTGCATGTTTACTTTGTGTTTTAAAAAAAAAAAATTGGTTGCAATGTTTGTTCTCTGGGGTTTGCACGATGGGTGTTACAACTTGGTATCAGAGCCAAGGTTTGCAAATGCTAGGATCTCTGGGTAGTTGAGTCCATTAGGAAACCTTGCGTTTGACTCTTGAGCTCACTTGTACCTTTATTTTGTGTGTGTTTTCAATGTGTGTGGGTTATAAACTAAAACCTATTCCTTGGTGTGTTTCTAGGATGAAGATAAGGAAAACACCTTAGAAGAAGGTTCGGGACCCATTAGTCAAATGACTTTGGAAAATCAGACTTCGGTACGATTATTCCAAATGCTCTGTGCTTTTGGTTCTAGAGACTTTGGCAGAAGCTCTAAGGACACTCTATCATGAAAGAAAGGAATGGAAACCTTCCAATAAGGAAGTCATTAAGGTGGCCAGTCTAGCTAATTTTGAGACAAATTAGTAAATCTTGTGTGTTTACTTTATTTTATTTAATGGATTCTAGGAGTAAGCCATGTCCTAGGGGGGAGGATGTAATACCCCCATAATGCTGATACTCTTTGCTACTATTTATTACTTTTATGTCTTAGTGTGATATCGGTTTGTGATGGTGACTAGTTCACCATCTTGGTGTGTGTGGATTGGTTAGTTTAGATTGATTGAGGATTATGTTACTTTAGTTGATGATGTTATGATTACATTGATTCTATGATGTTTAATTTGATTTTAGTTATATATTTTGATGCGGTGATTTAGTAATTTATTTTATGATGTGATCAATAGTTAGAAATGTTATTTCATCATTGATATTATAATTGTTAGAATAGAATTGATGACATTATGATTACATTGATTCTTGACCCTGTTTGGCTCTCCTATCAAAATTTTGAACTCTTGAACTTGTTGAGGCCTGTTTTACGTCATTTTATTGCATCTTGACATGTTTTTGGCCTCCTGGAGCCTTTTTGGACCTATCAAGCACCTTGTCTTATTTTTTCACAAGATCCCCCAAAAATCAAAATTTTCATCCAATCTATTGAGGGGGCAGTATATTAGCATATTTTCTCTCACCAGGGTAGCAGTGGGGTAAAATTTTGAAAATGATTTTTTTTGGCTTTGATCAAGATCGTTTATTCTTTGAATGAACACAACGAGTGTATTGCTTCAAAGAGGGGCAAAATGTAGATGCATAAAATGTACTATTGATATTGGACATCTAATCCTGATCATTGACATCATTTCATCCTAAATCATCCCTCGGCCTAACCATTTAATCGAATATCCTTATCTGATTAAATTCATCAATTTTCCTCCATTAATTGAATAAATCATTTATTTAATTAAGTCATTTTCTTCTATTAATTAAATCAATCAACCTGATTTAATTATCCTTATTTAATTATATCATTCACTTTTGATTAAATCTCTAAATGGCATCCTATTAAATTAAATAAATTAACATTTATTTAATTTAATCTAACATTCACCTTCCTTAGTTAAATAAATCAAAAATATTTATATAACTATCCCTATAATTTTATTTCTCTCATTTTGATTTATTTAAATCCACAAATTTAAGTCAAAAGTATCACATCCCCTAATCTCTCATTAAATTAATTAACTTTGATTAATTTAATCCCTTCTCATGTCCCATCCTCCATCTTTTTCCACTTGTACATGAAAATAGAGTTATTTGATTTATTAAATCTCTATTTTTCTTCAACAAATCATCTTTGGAGGAATATTCTTCAAATTTGAAGTTCAAATCCGAGTGGACTTTGTCCTTCCAACAAGGCATTCACTCCCTCTTACAAGTCCTTTTGTATTGAGCCAAGTGGCCATAACTCCATTTGACTCTCCCTCCACCTTGCCATTAATACAATTTCAAAATTCAAATATTGACATTTATTGGTACATTCATCAAAACTTTTACATCCTTGGCCCATTCACATTTTGACAAGTGGTACTTTGCCATTGGATGAAATTTAGTCTCACATTGCTTTATTTTTGGCATTCTTTCAACTTGTCATTATGTAAATAGAGAGCTCCTCTATTCTATTTGACATTAACAATTTGAGTAAACTTACTATGCTCAAATCCTTAACAATATTTATCCATGATTTCAAATTTGTAGCTAGGTTATGCAAGTTTTCATACTTGGAGCACTCATCACTCTTCATCAAAGTAGATGGACTTTCATCATCAAATCACCATTGCATCATTGGAGTTGGGAATTGGCCAATTTTCACATCAAATTGGCACTGATTCCCTCAAGAGATTAGGAGTTTGTTTTTCTTTAGAATAGGATTTGATATGTTTCAAGTTTATTGTGTTCTTCATTTCATTTTCTCTCTCTTTTGCAATTCAAATGAATCTCTTAAGGAATCTATATTCTAACTTTCTTTCAATCTAATTTGTTGTTATTTCATATACTATTGTAGGTTTTGGATATAGGTTCGACACCCACTAAGAACATTTACCCTCCTTATTTTAATTTTATAGTTCTTAAATCATCACCTATGATTTCACATACTTAATTAACTATTTAATATATTTAATGGGTATGCGTAGGATCGCCATGGAAAAATTAGGCCCTTAAGTGGCAAAAAATTAGAAAAATCATAATTAGGCAGCTTGACATAAAAATTTGAATAAGTTATCTATATTATTTCAAAAATATGTAAGAATAGAATCTATAGTAAATTGAGTGCAGTTTGTAAACTACTAGGTTCATTGAAAAAAAAAAATTATTTGGTAAAATTTTGAAATTTCAATGCAGAAGTACTTAAATTTCAGGAAAAAAATAAGTAGGTGTCTATTTGATCACCCTAACCACAATAAACTGATAACATTTTTTTATAATATTTTAGATATAAGTAGAGGACTCATGTCTGGATGTGATGCATATATTTTTGTAATTTTTTTCCAAGTAAATAATTAATTATGAATTTTTTATTACAACTTCTAAAAAAATAAAAAACTCATATGTCTGACCACCTTAACTTGGTCAAAACTTCATGAATTTTCTTTTTTTAATCCTATAGTATGCAAAACATAAAATGTGACATGTTTTGGATTCAAAATATGTGATATAGTTTGAAAGCTATAGATGTTTTCAATTATCCTATCAATCAGTACTTTATGTAAGAATAGAATTTGTAGCAAATTGAATGTAGTTTCTAAATTACTAGGTTTGTTTTAAAAAAAAGAAATCTATTTGGTAAAAATTTGGAATTTCAATGCAGTAGTACTTAAATTTCAGGAAAAAAAGTAGGTGTCTATTTGACCACTCTAACCACAATAAAATGATAATATTTTTTTATAAGACTTTAGATATAAGTAGAGGACTCATGTTTCAATGTGATGCATATTTTTTATTAATTTGTTTCCATGCAAATAATTAATTATGATTTTTTTATTACAACTTTTAAAAAATATAAAAAACCCTTATGTCTGACCACCTTAACTTTATTAAAACTTCATGAAATTCAATTTTTGTTTTTTTAATCCTATAGTATGCAAAACATAGAATGTGACACATATTTTGGATTAAAAAAATGTGATACTGTTTGAAAGCTATACATGTTTTTCAATCAGTCTATCAATCAAGACTTTAGCCATAATTTGAATAGAAAATGAATAATAATTACGTATTAAATTCAAAGTAAAGCATAATTTATATTGGTGGAAAGTTGAGAATCTCCTTTAAAAACCCTTTTCATTTCATCAATTTTGGGTAAAAAAAATGTTGTCAGCCACATACCCATCATATTGCCACTTTTTGGTCCATCGTGATCCTGCACATACCCTTTAATTATACTAAGGTCTTTGAATTTCATTTCTTTCAATCGTCACAAAATAGTCAAACCAAGCACAAAAATAACTCCAAGAAATATACTCTCAAGCATTACTAGACTGCAAGATGAAATAGAAGATAAAATGATCACTACATCACAAAATGACTCAACTGGCCTTATAGACGAAATGTGACATCAGACAATCATCCTCGATGAGGACACTGGCCCAAAGTGGGGGACCTAGTGCTACATCTGAAATAACTTCATTGATATTTTGGCATGCTCAAACCTGATAATCAAGTGGAGTTGATGCCCTATAGTTGCAGCTTGCAACAAAAGATAGGGTTGAACTTGTGCATAAGGAAAATAGTCAGTCACACTGTGAAGGGAAAATTGCAGTGTCACAGTGTACTCATAAGTGAGTGATGTGACCCTGTTCCCCTTCACCAAACATAATAACTACTATCAAAACATGATAATGCATACATTTAACAATCACATAACATCATATCTATGATAAATCATATGAAAAATTAACTAATTTTCTAATTATGATATAGTATAAAAAATCATTCATAATAGTGTCGCCAAGAATCACCGTATCTAAGCATCAAGGTCAAAGCATCAAAGTATCACAATGTCATCAAATATCATCAAACTAAGTATCATAATGTCATCAAACAACCACCATATCTAATCATCAAATTAACACAATATCTAAATAACATCCAACAATATTGTAAAACCCCATCCCACAACCTAGAGGACGTTGCAATACTGCAGAAACACAACTAATTTTTTTTCTTAAAAGTCAAATCAAGACGAGTAAAGTATCCTACTCTAACCACATACATCATCTAGGCTATGCAACATGTCTACATGTGAACACATTACTTATAAAATTAAACCAACCATAGCATAAGAATATTAGACTCAAGATACAACTTACAACAACGCATTAACCCATTGCAAGATAAATCTAACACTTAGAAATGTATTGAACATATTTCCATAGATACAACACCATTAAATCCAATAATCAATAGATCATAAATATTATTACAATTACACCACAAAGGTTCACCTCAATACAAATGAGGTATTACAATTATACATAATGAACCACAGTTACAATGAAGAAAGATAAGAACAACTCCAGAGAACCACACAAGCTCCTCGAGCAAGAAGATCTCACCATCACGAATGGAAGAGAAACTCATCAGTGTATAAGAAGCATGCCACCCAACCATCAGGTACTTATAGGCCCAACCCCCATGCTAAGAGATAGTAACAGGTAATCAAGGAAATCCTACTACCTCTAGACATAGGTAACATACATAATACTCACAGTATAAATAACCAAGAACTATTATCACATTGCTTCTAGAATCACTGAATCAATTATAAACACAATACAAATTAACCAACTGTTGTCATAGGAAGAGTGTCATCACAAAGGTTGCATTGGTTGTCTAAAGGAGATCTTCCTAGGTCTCGGCCCCCCTCTAGGGTTATCTTGGCAACCTCTTATGATTCTGGCCCCACATACACACCTATGCGGAATCGGTTATCTTTCAAGAAGAAAAGATAATGATCTAGCCATTCTAGGCCTTCCCAATTCATCTCAAGTCTCATACAAGCCCTTGAGCCAATGAGTGAGGTTAAATATCTTGTTATATGTGTTAAGCTAATAGATTATTTAATTCCCACTTGATTATACTGAATCCCACACAAGCTGTCCTGGGACCACTTTGTGTCCCAACGCTTGTTGAAATTCACTCCCCTATCGACAACACAATAACTCATATTACATACCAATGGTAGACAATGCACTAAAACTGACCACAATAACCAATACACCTTAAAAGATAACACATCTCTACAGATGTCCAATACTAAAAACCCAATACATGCACTACCCAAAAAATCTCAAAGGGTGAACTAAAGTTACCACAACCCTTTCACAATTACAACTTTGGAAGACTTAGATTCGCATAATGACAAATACTTCCCCCTAGTACACAATTATAGAGATGTGTGCATTTTAAATACAATTCGAGAAAATAAAAATATATGTAAAGTATGCCAAGAGTTATCATTCTTTAATTTTATTTTTTGATTGATTTATCAAAAAAAGAATGTAGCAATGATGAACTCTTTTTTAATATTTCTTGTTTTGTCAAGATTTTAACAAAAAAAAATTAACATTATATTAAATTGTGCTAATTTTTTGATTGTGTATATACTTTTTAATAAACTTTCAATTTCCAAAATTAATCACTCAATCAATAGACCTCTTTATATCACAATATTCTAATATTAAATTGATATATAGAAACAAACGCTTTTTTTAACATAATTTTTTGAACCCAAAAATTCTTAAAGAATAATTTCTTAACTAATTTAATTATAATATCATGAATTCTATGAAATTATAAAAATTTGGTAGCTTTTATTCTTGTAACTACATTGTCCAATATAAAAATTATTAAATTATATGATGTATTCTATACAAACAAACACTTATTTATCTTAAATCAATTAAAATTATTAAAAAAATAAATTTGGAAGATTTAAATTTTAAATCTTCTTTAAAATTTTAATTATTAGGGGAGAGGACCCACTAGTTGTGCACCCTAACTTTGTGCTTCTAATTATCCTGCATGAAAATTTCAAATCACTTCCAGTAGCTTACTTGGCAAGTCCTTGGCCACATCATCAACTATGATGCCACATCAACATGATTTTTGTCAAGATGTCCAAAAAGGCCCAAAAAAAAGTGCTAGCAAAACTTGTCCATTCACATCATGGGTAGTTGAGTGCTAATGTGCCATCACATGATTGGTTGCTTTTTAGATCAAAGGAATACATTTTACTTATGCTAGGATAGTCATGTCACAACTATTGGGCATTATATAAACTACTATCACAACTATTAGGCATTATAGTGTTACAAAATTCAGACATCAATCTTCATAAAAAAATTAGCAGGTGATGAGGGCGTAGCCTGAGACTTAAAAAATAACCCACAAACAAGAGGATAATTTTATTATTCAAAAAATGGAGCTTCTTACATGTAGAGGATCTCAAATCGCCAAGTTCTACAACACATGCAAGTTACAGAAAGCTACAAAATCACCCTTTCACAATATGTGAGCTTGTCCCCAAAAAGTTACCCAAAAATTAGAAATCCGCCCATAAATAGAGCTGTTCTTTAGTTTTGGAGCCAAATAAATATTAAAATTTGAGTTTAGGTGGTTTGGCGCCAAAAAATTACAACTTGAAGTTCAAATTTCAAAAGAACATTTGCAATTGTATCTTCTAGAAAGTGCACCAACTTCTTGTGGCCATAACTTTTGATCTGGGACTCCGATTCGCGAACCGTTTAAACCGTTGGAAAGGTCTCAAAGTAAATAATATGCTAAAAATTGGTATGCCAATTTTAACAAGTTTTAGAGCCAATATAAGAACTCTAAGTGCCTTAAATCTAACTCGAAAGATTTTCAGGTGCAAATCTAGGAAACTAAAACTGCAATATCTTTCAACCCAAGAATAGAAAATAAAAACCATAAATTGGGAATTTCATTATGACAAAAAGGGTATCCAAAAATGTAAAAACATCTAAAAAATGAGAAACTTGAAATTTAACTATTTTTGGGTGATGCAAGATTGCCCTTACACCACCGGATGCTCCTGCATCAGACACCCAAGGTAATTTGAGAAGTGACCCGTCACATCTTAGATGGTTGAGGAAAACCCAACTGGTCAACCACTACTTTAGATAGCCAGGATGAATCTTCCACAGGCCTTCCTCTCCATTTCACCAGATATTCTTCATACTGCCTATTTTTGGTACTCCTTCCCACACGACTATCCAAGATTGCTTCAATCTCCCCCCTTTCTGAAGTAGGTGCTAGAATGCCATACTACCCTATTGTTGGTGCTTCCTCCATTCCACCTTCACGATACTTTGTCAAATCTGAAATGTTGAACACAGGGGAAATGTTGATTCCATCAGGCAACTCTACCTCATATGCATTCCCTGAATCATGCTTCTTCAAAATCTTATAGGGACCGAATTTCTTCATCTTCAATTTGTTATGGGTTCCCACAGGAAACCTTTCTTTCCTCAAGTGGACCATTACTTCATCGCTAGTCTGAAACTCATTATTCCTCCTTTTCTGATCTGCCTTAGCCTTATATTGCATATTCATCTTATTAATGTGTTCTTGTACCTTATCATGTATATTCTTAATGTGCTCTACAAAATCTTCGGCTTTGGCACTTATTTTCTTCTCTTGGTCCATCTTCCTCATTTTAGAGTTGTTCTGGGGCTACCTCCATACACAATCTGGAATGGTGATCTACCAGTGCTTCTGTTGATAGAATTGTTGTAAGAAAATTCTTCCTAAGGTAAGATCAAGTCCCATCCCTTGGGTTTATCTCCTACCAAACATCTCAGTAGGTTACCCAAACTCCTATTAACAACCTCTGTCTGCCCATCTATTTGTGGATGGTGTGCAAAACTGAAGCCCACTGCCTTCAGCCTTCTTCCACAAGGTCCCTCCAAAGTACCTCACAAATTTGGTGTCATGATCTGAAACAATACTCTTTGGCAGACCATGTAGTCTCACCACCTCTTTGAAGAACAAGTTAGCAATGTGGACTGCATCATGGGTTTTCTGACATGAAATAAAATGTGTCATCTTCGAAAACCTATCAACCACTACAAAGACTGAATCATTCCCTCGTTGTGTCCTTGGCAAACCAAGAACAAAGTCCATACTTATATCCTCCCATGGCCTCTCTGGTATAGGTAAGGGCTGATATAAGCCTGTATTCTGGCTCACTCCTTTAGCCATCTGACATACCCTACAACTTTGTACAAACTTCTTCAAATCCTGTGACAATCGAGGCCAATAATAATGCTCACTGATAATGGTCTTATCCCCACCAAAATTTCTCGCCATTCCTCCACTATGCTTCTCCTTTATCAGGTTCTCCCTCATGGAACTCCTCGGGATACACAATTGACTTCCCTTAAATAACATGCCATCCTGGATTATGAAATCCAGCCACCTTGTCCTGTCCACTATAACAGGTTCCTTGCAAATTTTCCAAGCCTCTACGGAATCAGGATCTTCTGCGTATAGCTTCTTAAGTTCATTGAACCCAACAACTTCAATCTGCATCTTTGTCATCAATGTATGCTTCCTACTTAAGGCATCTGCAACCTTATTTGACTTCCCACTCCTATGTTTCAAAACAAAGGTATAACTCTACAAAAACTCTACCCATTTCATATGTTTCTGATTTAATTTTCCCTGACTATTTAGGTACTGCAAGGCTTGATGATCAGTATATAGAACAAATTCCTTTAGCAACAAATAATGTCTCCATTTCTTTAATGCTTGAACTATTGCATAAAATTCCTGATCATATACAAAATACTTTCTCTTGGCATCATTTAACTTTTCATTGAAATAGGAAATGGGCTTACCTTCTTGGCTCAACATTGTTCCAATGGCACAACCACTGGCATCACAATCCACCTAAAACACCTTGTTGAAATTTGGGAGGGATAGAATAGGTTGCTCTATTACCTTCTGCTTCAATAGTTCAAAACTCTTTGCCGCTCTAGTGCTCCACTTGAATTCTTTTCTATCCCCTCTCATTGTTTCAGTTAGGGGTCCACAAATACTACTGAAGTTTCTAATGAACTTTCTATAAAAACTATTCAAACCATGGAAAGACCTCACCTCGGTAGCAGTTCTTGGGGTAGGCCATTCCAAAATAGCCTTCGCCTTTTCTGGGTCCATCTTGAGACCTGCTGAGACAACAAACCCCAAGTACACTAACTCTCTCTTCACAAAATTGCACTTCTTCAGACTAATCAACAGTTTCTCTTCTCTTAACTTCTCAAAGGCTCTCCAAATATGCATCAGATGCTCATCCAATGTATTACTGAAAATCAAAATATCATCAAAATACACAATAACAAAACTTCCCAGAAATTCTTTTAGTACCACATTCATGAGCTGCATGAATGTGCTCAGTGCATTGGTTAGCCCAAAAGGCATGACTAACCACTCGTATAGGCCCTCCTTGGTCTTGAAGGTAGTCTTCCATTTATCTCCCTCTCGAATCCAGATCTGGTGATATCCACTCTTCAGATCAATCTTTGTGAAGTACTGAGCTCCACTCAAATAGTCCATTAGGTCATCCATCCTGGGCAGGGGAAATCTATACTTGATTGTTATCTTGTTTATGGCTTGGGAATCTGTACACATCCTCCACTCCCCATCCTTCTTTGGTGCTAGTACTGTAGGTACTGCATAGGGTCATCCCACAATAATGGGTTACACTTTTTGGCCAAAATTGACATTGAAATCAATATTTTCAGAGAAAACTTCACTTTCTGACACTTATAGTAGGTAAACTATTAGAAATTTGAAAATGATGTAAACTAGTGATTTGTGAGATTTTTTCTGTAGATTTTAAATGTATTTTTTTTAAAAAATTGAAATTAAATTGTTTTTTTTTGCATCTCCCTTGATAACTAGTTTTTAATAGTAAACAACATTTTTAAAAGTGGTGTGTACTTCGGTTCGAATAACTTTTTTTCTAGAAAGGATAAAACTCTAATTATTTTGAATTTAGGTTGGTAACACAAGTATCTAGGGCTTTCATTTTGTTTCATAGCATTTTGTTGAATATTTTTTTTTTAATTAATTTTTGAAGTCAAAACATTTATAATTTAGACATAGGTGCACTTCAGCTCACATAACTTTTTTGGTATGTATTGAAATTCAATTTTTCTTTTTTTTTTTAAAACGAGGACATCAATACCTAGTGGATATATATTTTTCAAAACTTTTTCCTCAAATTTACTATTTTTCCACCATGATTTTTCATTGAACTTTTCGTTTGTTGAAAAACCTATGTATAGTAAAACTAAAAAATAAAATTTAAAATAAAAACAAAATATATTAAATTTATAGTTGTTGGAAAGCACGTTTCGATCACTAAAATCATCCAACTTGGTTTATCAAGTTGACTCCATTTGCACCTCCTCCTCTTCCCCAAGTCTTGGATAGTCAAAAAAATGCATAAAATTTTTGGAAATGTTGGAGGAAGGTGAAAAAGAGGGGGTTCATTAGAACCGCTCATTCAAAACCCCTTTATACAGTACAAAAGGGGGCTCATTGTAGCGAGTGGGGGTTCATTGGAAAGCGGGGTGGTTCATTCCCTTCACAGAAGGCAAAACCATTTAACGATATAATTAATGACGACATCATCCACTTGACCACTATTCTTTATTTGGCAACCGCTCCGTGAATCAAGTCATCTAATGACCATCTTCCAGATATGGTAAACCCTCGTGTACATTATCAAAACAATATCTTGAAACTCATTCAACATCCTAGAAACTTCTTTTGGAACCTTCTCACTATCCTCCTTATTCACTCTAGGAATCAATGCATAACACACATGCTCATGCTTCATACCTTCTAAAAATTTTCTTCCATCTACATAACAAATTCTAGCACTACTGCATACCTTTTCTTCGGTCTCCTTCAGGGGTTTCAACTTGTGACGAACCCCATCCTTTGTCAAGAAATAAGTGTTTGCATGGCCATCATGTATAGCTCGCCTATCAAACTACCACGACCTCCCCAACAACATGTGACATGCATCCATGGGGATGATATCACAGAGTACCTCATCATGGTAGCTCCCCATCTTGAACTTTACTAGGCATTGCTCATTTACCAAAACTTTATGGTCTTTCTGCAACCAAGCAATCTGATACGGATGCGGGTGCCTTTCCCTCTTCAACTTCAACTTTGTGACCATCTCTCTTTCCATTAATTTAGACATTTCGATGTTCTAATCGGCCAATAATGACATCACAATATTTCTCCTCTTTCTCTCTACACCCTGTGTCTTTGTGTGTGAAATAGATTCTCTCCTTGTTCTCGGGATCCTTTTCTCGGGCCACTGTGGCTCTCCTAATCACTAGGCTTCTTTGCTTTCAACATCATCTAAATGTTCAATTGGCCTCCTCATCTATATGTACTTTTCCATCGACCGCCTCACCCCCTGTTGACATTCATAGGCTCGATGCCCTTCTTCACCACACTATAAACATGTTCCTCTGAAACCACCTCTTCCAAATCCTTGTCCATATCTCTCTCGTCCTCTACCTCTTTGAACACCACTATTTTGATCATGAGGGTAGTAGAAGGTCATTCCTCTTTGCCTCACCGGTACCCACATTCACTCTTCTTTTCTTTTCATCATCATTTCAGCTCTCCCCGGTCTTCCACGTTCCTTCCACTTGACCTCGCCCTTTTTGCTTCTGCCATTAATCTTTGTTTATTTCAATCTTTAGAGAAAACCGATACTACCATCATTAATGGTGGTAATCACTCAGGGCTTAACCTCCTCAATGCTCTCAATAAGCAACCCATTAAGATATCGGTGCTACCTTCTCCTTATTCTCCGCGGTGCCCTTTCGCTCGGCGATTATCTTGTGGAAATATTCATATTCTTTCACGCATCTTCTCCCTTGTTTTAACCCTTGTAATTTTTAACAGATCTAACTCAGAGTCCATTGGTATGAACTCCGCTTCTTCGCACTATGCGATCCCATCTAGTAATATTTTTCCTCTTCGATTTCTTTTTAACTAGACTTTCCACTCAATACTTTGCATACCCTCGGGCTTATTTCGTGACCCAATATGATCCGGTCCTTTATTTCATAATTTCCAACGAAGTTCGCCGATCCAGCCGGATTAACTCTTCCTGTTCGGGGATTTCTTAGAATAACCGACTTTACTCGTCTTTTCCCCGACCTTTCAAATGCTCCCTTTATTAGCTACATTTGTCTTGATCAATCACTTCTTCTTTCCTTCTACATTTAAACCTTTTCCTCTCCTTCATCCTCACTTTCTCCCTCAAGCGAACCCTTTAACTGTTATAATCGCGATTAACGACTTTGAGGTTGTTGCATCTTTTTCCACTTAACATTTCGCCACCTCACTCACCTGCACCACCATGCCTACTAGGTATCACTCTGAGGAATCTTTCTTGACCTCGACCTAATAACCACGATCCTCGGTGTGGAACTCACCGCCACCATCGGCGATCCTCATTCATACACTCAAGAAACCCTACCGGATAATTACTTGATGAGGATGCAACCTCAGACTTAGAAAATAACCCACAAACAAGAGAATAATTTCATTATTCAGAAAATGGAGCTTCTTACATGCAGAGGATCTCAAATCCCCAAGTTCTACAACACATGCAAGTTACAGGAACCTACAGAATCACCCTTTCACAATATGAAAGCTTGTCCCCAAAAGTTACCTTAAAAATTAAAAAAATCCCATAAATAGAGTTTCTCTTCCTCTCTTTAGTTTCCTTTTGGAGCCAAAACAACATTCAAATTTGAGTTTATGCAGTTTGGTGCCAAAAAATTACAACTTTGAAGTTCAAATTTCAAAAGAATATTTGCAATTGTACTTTCTAGAAAGTGTGCCAACTCAAGCCATAACTTTGGTTCTGGACTTCGACTGCGGAACCATTTGAACCGTTGGAAAGGTCTCAAAGTCAATAACGCTACTTTGAAATTGCGGTATGCTAATTTCGTAAAGTTTTGGGGCCATTCTAAGAAATTCCAAGTGCCTTTTAAATCTAACTGAAGATTTTTAGTGCAAATCGGGAAACTAAACTGCAATATCTTTCAACCCAGAATGTAGTACAAAAATAATAAATTGGGAATTTCACATGACCTAAAAAGGGTATCCAAAAAATGTAAAACATCTAAAAATTGAGAAACTTGAAATTTAACTATTTTTGGGTGATGCAAGATTTCACACCACTGGATGCTCTTGCATCAGCAGGGAGGAGACTTGGCATAATTTTCAGCCAGTATGTTAGTTACTACTTTCACTAGTGTCAATACTATGAATTCTCAATTTCCAGTATTTTTCTATCTCCTCTTTTGTACACCATGGAAGCCTCCCTAAAATCAGTGTCCACCTGCAATGCACTGAAACTCCTAGTTAAAAAACCTAAAAACTGAAAGAAAAAAACACCCACAGACAGAGCATAGTCCTAATCATAATGCCAAAAAATTCCAGAAGCAAAGAAGTCAGTCCTACAATTTCACCTGTCACCCAAAAATCTATGAAGTATAATAATCAAATCCTCCTCATTTGCAGAGATGTGAGAGTAGTTCCAGTCCATGCTACTCGCCACTATCTGCATTGCATGCATCCACAACACATTGATGCTAGTTATATTTATATATATTAACATATTTTTTTATGTAATTAATAGCATGGCTATTTAATGTCTAATTTGTTTCAAATTTATAAACAATTCACAATAAAAAAATGCAAAAGAGTTTATCTGAAGTCTTGAAACAGACCATAGAAAGTGTAAAACAATTTCTACCTTAGAAAATTTTCTTCCACTTTTGATTGCTCACTCACTAAAGTCCATTTTTGCAACTTGTACCACATATACAAACAGGGAAAAATTTGTATTCTGCCAGTTTGCAGAAACTGGTTTAGAATGTTCCTCTCAATTTCAACACTTTACCCTAATGCATATTCAAATAAAACAATTCAACCCAATACCCCATAATCCCTACAATTTAAATTGCCAATGACTTCGAGACCTATGGACTCCCAAAATTCTCCTGATATTTAAAAAAAAAAACTAATGATGCCCTCACAAAGTCAACAAATCTGCAAGAAATCCATAGACATTCAATTTCAGTATTTACACTAAACACAAACTATTAGAGTCTCTCACCTTAAATGAAATTAAATTTTCAATGGCTTTTAATCTTTTCCCTCATGATGGAGCCAGTAGAAAGACCCCAAAAATTAGATCCTAAAAAAAACCCTCTAGTTGAACTAGAATGTTACTTGTAAATTACACTACAAACAAACTTTCACTTAAATCTAACATTAGAAAAACCTTCCCTTGAAACTTTCAAATTACTTCCAATTTCTAATTAAAGAAATGCAAAAGGAATTTTTTAGTTGCAAAGGTAACAAAGCATGTTTGCAAAAGCATTAAACCTCACATCTCACTTGTGGTTAACCAAGAAAAGGGAAACCAAAGGAGAATCAAAATAATACCAACAAACAAAAACTGATTGCACAACAAACCCACATTAATTATCCTTACTAACTCTTCTTCATTGTATTCAGAACTCAACATGCTTCCATCTACCAGTTGTAGTAGTTTCTTTTCCTCATACAAATGCCAAGCCTGTGATGTGGAGTCGTATTAACAAACATATGTAAAAGACAGATTTTAAAATAACTGTGCGGAAGTTTTTAACATATACAAGTGTGATTTAAATACATAATGTTACCCATTCAAGAAGGTAAGCCCTCTCTTCTTCCAAGCTAGTGTTTGTATGTTTTCTACCACTAACAATTTAAAAAATGAGCACTCCAAAGTTGTAAACATCCGCTTTGTTTGTGAGATGCCCACTTAAGGCATACTCTGGAGCCATATATCCACTGAAGAATTTTTCAAACAATAAAATGATTTTAGAATTGTTGGAAATGAAAAAAAAAAGTTGGAAATGTATGTTATTTAGATTTTATATAACAATCACTTTTAAGAAAATAGGGGGTTCTTCGGTATGAATAAATGCGGTGTTAGTTTTAGTTCTAACAATTTTTTAGATTCTAACTTTAAGAGGTGGAAAATTACTAAATTAGTTTCAGTTAGTTGTCACTTGTTTAGATCAAAGTTTGTAGAAATTGGTTTCAAGTAGAATATAATAGATTGTTTCATATATGTATATCTCTTTTCATTTTACTGTATCAGTCTTATGTTATGATACAGTGTTTGTGTTGTTGGCTCGATTGTTCATTTTTATTATTCTGGTTTCATCCCCAACAAAGCAAACATGTTAATTCTATGTTAGTAAACTGAGTATGAGGGAATCACAAAATTATATAAAAATTAATTTTCAGCAGTGTAGAAACAAACCTGGGCAAGCAATTAGAATACACAATCTAAATGATGAGCTCATAGCTGTGACACATCAGTTTTTAGTAATATTCATATTCGAGTTCAGTAAGGAATTGCATTGCATTAGCACATAAGCAATTTTATATTGATGTTGAAGAATCGTACATTGAAAATCCAAGTCAATTAGAAATCATTTGACACCTAAGTAAGAAGCCTACAAACCTTGTTTCACCTTGTTGCTTAAAGACAACTACAAGAGTCAACATTTGATGGAAGAACCACTCAAGCAAACTTAATTGCAAACAAAGGACTGGTACCTGGGGAATCTTCTTATCTACCTTCTAGTTGGAAGATTTCTTCTATAAAGAACATTACATAGATATTTTGCATATAGATTCATCTAACTCTTTAACATATACCCAGGTAAATAATTCTCACAGTGCAAATATATCTTCTGTGAGAAAGAAATGGCAACTATAGTGACAACATATGATAGTATCAATATGAATATTGACTTCAAAAATGATTTGTTCTTGACATCAAAATTATTGGTTCTTGAATTTAAAATTATTGCTTCAAGTAATTAACTCAAGCAAAATATGCTTGACCAAGTTTGAAAAAACCTACATTCAAGGATTATGTCTTCCTCTATGTCACGAGTCCAAAGGGACCATTCAAGTTGAATTGTAGTAATAGGATGTACTATGTGCACTCGTCTAATGGTGTCAACACTGGCTTCTGATAGTCTAATATATTTTATTTTCTCCTTTTAAACAAGTTTTTTGAGTTCTCCAATGTACATCCATTGCCACAAAAAAAGTCACATACAATGTTCGAAAAAAAATCATTCATGAATTTGCATGCCATAAATGAAGTCTTATGAATGCATATACACTTGATTTCTTTCCTCAAATCTCTAAGGGGCCAAAATATGAAGTATGCTCCAAATTAGATGGATCTTTACAAAGCAAAAAATAAAAAAAGAAGTCTAGTAATTTTTATTCTATTGTATTTCAAAAAATATGATTCAAATAGGGGCAGACTATGCTTACTATGTCTTCAATTGGAATTGATTTATCTATCATATGCTGATAATAAAGATCGATGTACTCCACATCAAGAAATTTAAGACTTGCTTCACAACATTTCCGAACATACTCTGGGGAACCCTTGGCACACATAGTTCCATCAGTAGTAAATACAATCCCAAACTTTGTTGCAAGCTGAATTTTTTCACAGGAGAGTTGCTTTAAGGCCTGTCCATGATAAAATTTTAGTATTACTTACATTTAATTTGTACCCTGATTATAGCTAGGCAAAAAGAAAGTGAAAAAGCCTTTCGATCACAAATCAAAAGGGTTTTCAACATACTCTAATGGTCGATACCAAAGATCTACACATATCTCATGGTTCATTACATGCCCCTTTCCCAGCCCAAAAGACGTGAATCTCCAAGAAGTTCTCTATCACTTTCTCAGAGAACCACTACCATACTCTTATGTCTTAATAGCTCCTATATGGAGATTAGACCCTTGTTTCTATCCCTTCTAACAAATCTCGTGCCCCTAAGCATTGTTATGCCCTTGAGAATGTCTTGCAAGAACAACCATAATTCCATTATGACTCACACCCTAATACACAATGAAACCCCGATTGGAAAAACCACCACCCAATTACAAGAAGATCCAAATCTGCTTATCTTCAAAGAAATCTATAGGCTAGGATGGAAAATAACTCAAAAATCCTATTTTTTAATCTATCTCCCTTCGAAATACCTACAAAAATTGCATCCACAATCACAATCTGGCTCCCTTGGTGTCCATATGCTAGCTGTTGCTACCTCAAACCATGTGTGAAATCCTGTGGCAAGTAGAAACTGACCTAAAGAAAGGAGACATTTCAATTTTTATAGAATGAATTTAGATCAGAAAATATTGTTCCATGTACCTCAGAAATGTTAGACCTAATCAAAGATTGATCGAACATGTTTGGGTGCAGTCTCCTGAAGAAAGAATCTGCTTGTTCTTTGTGTGTCTTTCTAGCTGGTACTGGAGGAATATCTTGAGAAAGTACTACAAATTGCTTAGGTTTCACCTCCAAGGAAGCTTTCTCCCTTGCTCTAATATTTAGAACACGCTTGTACGTTTTCCACAGGATAAAGTAAGTCACAAAAGAAATGAAGTATATCACGACTAGAAAACTCCATAGCCGATCACCTTTTTGCTGTGGCACAGAGGAAGTTTTTATGCTTAGAAATTGGATTAAAAACACATGAAATGTGGATTAAAAATTACATGAAAAGATAGGTATTCACATTGCACCTGAACATTTCCCATTGCAAGGTTGTCAAATTCATCATATGAGGAGGTTGTTTTGTTCTTGGGAAGAGGCTTCTGCCATTGGATTTCATTATTGAGGTTAGTTGTACTAAGGGGAAGAAGCACTGGCAAGCAAATTGTTGAACATTATAATAATAAAATCCCAAAATTGAAAGCACTTGCATGCTTTGATGAAGAGGGTTTTCAAACACAGATTAGGCCTCACAACTATCAAAGATTCACTCGAGGACTTGTTCAACAAAAAATATAAATAGGGAAGAAGCAAATACTAAACAGGTTGACAAAATTGATGCTTGTAAGAAGAAATCTTGGAACTCAAATCATCACAATACCATGTGACCCTACTATCCCTTCAATGGTTGGTTTCCCAAGGTAGTTATTGATCTCCTCCATCCTTCTCCAAACACCGATTGCTTAGGAACCACCTTTCAGTTAAATTATTATTTCTCAGATTCATTCATCCACTTACCCATTTAAGTGAATACGGGGTTATTTTTAAAAAATAATTAAATTATTTATGAGCCCATACTTCCACCTTCCTGTCATTTTTAATGCAGCTTCAAAAAATTTACGGAGAATATTCTTCGAATGCTTTCACTGTATAACGCTTCTCGGCGTAACTAGTCTATTTCGACTTTAATAACTTTTGTTTTCGGATCTGGGTTTCTCTGAAATTTTTACTGAAGGTGCACTATCAAGTCGTTTAAAACATATAATACATTTAGCTCTACTCAGTTCGTAAATGTCTAGTTATGATTAATTTAGTGACTCACTCTCTTTGGTGTTTTGATTTACAAATTACTAGAGGTTTCCAATTATTTCAATTTTCTCAAATTTATTAGAGGATTTCATTTTCAATCCTACAGAGGTTTTCTAATTCCTCAAATACTTTTCTTTCAAATTTTTATTGTGTTAAAATCATTCCCTACAAGGATCTAAATCTTCAACAGTAATTAACATTTTTTACAAAAGAATAAATTCTACTTTCATAGAAAGAGGTTTGTAAGTTTTGATTTAAATTCAACAGAGGTTCAATAATTCCACTATAATTTTCTTCTATATAAATCTATTTCAAATACTCAATTTAACTTTTGTATAAATCTATTTCAAATATTTAATTTAAACAGAGGATCTAAATATGTTCTTCTACAGAGGTTCAATTTTCACGGCAATATTTTAAAAATAAAAACCTTTATAGTAATGAAAAATCCTTTCCTAAAAATTTCCAATTTGCATTACAGTAATAAAATAACTTTTCAACATAAAATTCACAAAAACAGTAAAAAAACTTGTTCCGGAAGAAACTGTTGCCTCGAGAATTGTTGTTGAGCTTCTCTATAACTTCAAATTGCCAATGTAGCCAAAACTTCCTCCAGTAAATTTTCCTCTTTCCAGAAAACACACAATACACAACCAAGAGTTTTACAGTAAAATTCTAAAAAAAATCTTGACAGAGATCCACAATTTCCTCACCAATCTTTCACAACCCACACAAAAACTCCGATGAAACAACTTTCTTTACTTTTCCCAAATATCTCTTCCGAGAATGAATTTTCTAGCCATTAGATAACAAAATTCTAACTTAGAGTTATTTAAAACAAAATATATTTTCCCTCAACCACTCAGATATTTTCCATCCACATGCATTTAAATAAAATAATACAATTTACTAATTGCAACCAATTTAAATATTCTTATTTATTTAATTACCGTTTATTTTTTTAAATAAAAAAATTTACTCAACAATATAACCAAATTAAATTAATTTATTTATTTATTCTAAAGCCTTCACAACAACTGTTTAAGGAAAATTAAAGTTTTAAACATTTCCCTTCTTGCTAAACAGCTGTGGAGAACTCTTACATTAAATGGAGATTGGCGTGATACCTTAAAAGCAAATTATTTCAATAACTATGAGTCTTTAAATGAAATTTTAAACTCTTCTTCTTTACCTTATGGGTCTGTGTGTTGGAATGATATGGGTAAAGGAAGAAAGCTTTTAGAAATGGGAACTGGATAGCTGATTGGAAATAGAAATTTAGTCAGATTTTGGGAAGATAGATGGCTATTTAAAGATCCTTTAATTAGAATAGAGGACTATAGTAAATGGATGAATGATTGCAAAAAAGAATTTGGAGTCTTGGTTAAAGATTATTGGAGGAATGGAGGTTGGGTTGATTTGATGACCATCAGTCGGGATCTGGGTCCTATTCAGTTAGCTTTCAGAGCCCTTAGACCAGCTCAACACCAGGTGGAGGATCTTGTTGTTTGGTTAGATAACCCGTCTGGTATATTTTCAGTTGCCTCTGCCACTTCTCTGTTAGACAGTCCGAGGGAGCATCCTCCTTTATGGGCTAAGGCTTGGATTAATCATTTGACCCCGAAAATCAACATTTTCTATTGGATTATGCTACAGAATAAGATCCTCACTTCAGACAATCTCGAAAAAAGAGGAATTCAATTACCAAATAGGTGTTATATGTGCAGGAATGATGCTGAGACTGTTAATCATCTTTTTCTCCATTGCCCTTATGTGTCGAATATTTGGGATAAATTATTGGGGTTTCTTAAGGTGGTGTGGGTCTTCCCTGATTCTGTTGAAGATTTCTTCATTCAATGGAAAGCTCCTTCAAAAAATCTATTTGTGAGAAAGCTATGGTCTTTCATTTTTCCTTTTGTTTCTTGGAATATTTGGAAATAAAGGAACAATAGTGTTTTCAGGGATAAAGAGATGACGGAAGGGGACATGTATGCTAAAATTGTTAGAGCAATAAAGGAAATTTTATCTTTAATTTCTGGAAAAATGTTTGAGAAAGCTATATGGTCTCCCTTTGATGTTGCTACAGCCAAAAAATGGAATTCAAATTTAAGTGGGACAAAAATTCTTAAATCTGGAGTTTGTGGGAGAGATAATGCTATCTGGTCTATGCCGCCCTTGGGTTGGATTAAAGCCAACTTTGATGGTGCGGCTAAAGGTAACCCAAGTAAAGCTGGCAGTGGGGGTGTTTTAAGGGACAACACCGGGGCTTTTATTGGGGCTTTTGCTGTGGACATTGGAATTCAAACTAACCATGTTGCGGAAGCTGTTGGGGCTTTTCATGCTGTCATCCTAGCCGTCAAGATCAACACAAAAAATCTGTGGTTGGAGGGCGATTCTTTGAATATAATAAATTGTATTCTTGGGCTTACCCCCCCCTCGTGGACTATCAAAAAGTGGATCGAAGACACGCAAGCTTTATTAAGGAAATTTGAAAAAGTGAAAGTTTCACACACCTATAGAGAAGCCAATATGGTGGCGGATTTCTTCACCAATGAGGGGGTTAAGAAAGGTGGGGAGAACACGTGGAGGAAGAATGACAACCTCCATAATGAAGTGAAAGCGCTAATTTATTATGATTCAGTGCATGGGAGAGAAGGCAATCTTAGTCATGATGAAATGGATAAAAATATGGTACATCGATTTCATTAGATTTGATGGGACCGATGTCACTTTATTTTTCAAGAAGAGTCTGTGGCACACTTTCTGGGTGTTTGACAGAAATTGCCTAAACGGGACCCAAAACAACTGTTCTAAGTGGTTTTACAGTGGGCTAACTATGGGTGGAGAAAGAAAACGTGTGGAGCCGAGCAATTTCCAGGAGCATAGAAAGAATACTAAAGCTTGGGAAAGAATTGAAAAGGGAGGTTTAATCCCTTATATGGAAAAGCTCCATGGTACGGACAAAGAGATGCTGGATTATTTTGTAAAAAATTGGAAAAATGGAGAGATTGTGTTGTTTGGTAGGAATGTTAAGCTGAGTGAGGACTTAATTGGTGAAATAACAGGTCTCTCGACTGAGGGTGTTAAATTCTACCATGATCGACATTTCTCTGATGAAGCAATTATCAAGTTTCCCAAAAAAGATAAGGAGAAAGTGAAGATGGTCAAGGTTGCTAACAGTTACTTTGATGTGGAGTCTATCAAATCTATTTGGAGGAAAGTTTTAAGAATCATCATGGAATATATTACAGTTGATGGACACTTTACCAGAGCCTATGGTTACCACTTTTCCATTTTGAATCATTTCCATCATAAGGTTCATATATCTCTGCCTTTCTATTTATTTTCCTCTTTGAAGAATTGTCTCGATGATGTGGAAAGAAACCCTAGGAGGAATGCTATTATCCACCCTGGTCTTGTTAGGCTCATTTTTGAGCATTTTCAAAATCTTCTTGCTCTGCCTAAAACTATACATATTGAAGAGTTGGATGATGAGGAAACTGAAAGTAGTATGGAAATTGAGCCCCGGGCCCCCCTGCTTGTGCTCTTGCTAGCCTTGATACCTTTGCTCCCCTGTCTTTGTCTGGTCAGAAAAATCTAAAGGATTTTGCCCTGCTGTCTTATCCTAAATGACATCCGCTGCATGAGTACCCTAGTCCGGATTTGGCTTCTCCGCATTTTCTTAATCCCCAGCCGTCTCCTGGGTGCCCCACTCTGGGTTTTTCCCCTGGTTTTAAAGGTAACCCTGTTATGAAACTTGTTTCGTACTTTGGAAATTCTATGGAGATCATCTCTGAAAAGCCCTTGGTTAGTAAGGAATAGGCCCCTAGTGCCCCTGCTTCTGGACAAGTTGGGAATGACCATTTTGAAACCCCTATTCAGGATGAAATTAATTCTGCCCTGAAAATGCTCAAGCCTGAGGAAATGGTTAGTGTTGCGAAAAAAAGTACAGAGGGTCTTTTTACCGTTCTCAAATGGACCCAGAAAGAAGTTTGTGATTTGAAATGTCGTGTTACTATTCTCAACAATAAAGTTATGGAACTGGAGCAGAAGATCAGTTGGGATAGAAGAGATAATGATGAACAGGAAATTCATTTTCCGAGGAAAAGACAACAACTACAGGAGGATAGATTGATAAGTATTGAATGTAATATGTCCAAGATTGGACAAAACATAAGGGCCACTGTCGCAAACAACTACAAAATTGCTAGGAATAATACAATAATCATAAATGCGATGGTGGAAAATCTTGAAAAAGGTCAAAAGGGTTCGCTGGTGGTGGATCTGGATGCGAACAAAGGTGGTAGAAAATCGGCCGGCGAAGGTACTTCGACTCGTACCAGAGCAAACATAAAGAGGAAAACCCCGACCTCTTCACACACTGTTTAAATCCTTAAGCAGGGGTTACAAGATATGCAGAATGTTGAAAAAGAAGCTGAGGAATTACTGAATAATTTGGAGTAACGTGGTGTTTGGTTTTCTGGTTTTTTTGGGTGGTCCTTTTTTTGGACCCTGTTGTCTTTTGTAGTTGTCATTTCCTTTTTGGGACAGCTGTTTGGTAGTTGGTACTTTTTTATGCTTATCTTTTGTTTGTTTGAACTTCGTGGTTTCAGGTCCCTGTAAAACATTCTTTTTTCCTTTTCAAAAACAATTCAATTAATTAAATATATAAATCAATACACATTTAATTTACCAAATTAAACTTGCACAATAATAAAATACCTAGAACAATAATGATAAGAGTAATACTCAAACTGACGACACACTGTACTAGGGTAAAAGTATGACTAGGTAACCCGTTACTATCTCCCAATATTACCATTGAGTAGTGGACATGCTCAAACTTGTGAAACCAGGTGAAGCTAATTTCTTGTACCTGCAATCCTACAAACAAGCAAATGTCACACATGTATACAAATAGTAATTCATACACACCGTGAAGAGAGAATCGTGGAAATCACAAGGCACTCGCAAGTGAGTGATGCAATACTATTCTCTTCACCAATACAATGTCACATCAACTGACGGAATAATATATCAATTAAGATACAATAAGCAAATATAGCAATGTCATCACAACTAAGCATCTATGCAAACATAAAGCATATTAACATAATCATCATGCATATAATGTTTCATCACATCAATATAATCTATCATCGCTCCACTGTCATTGATAAATAACCATAATCATAAACATAATCCAAAAAAGTATTTGAGCTATCAAGAAAACATAACAAATCAGAGGGGTGTCACAAATATCATAGTGTCCAAAAAACAATATTATTAAGTCTAGATATAGTCTATTTAATTATTATTGATTTACTATTATTATTGCAACTGTGTTATTATTTTTAACTATTTATAATATGCTATAGCTAAAGTTAGCAATAATAATTTTGGTACTATTACCCTACTAATGTTGAACTTACTTGACTCTACTACCCACAATAATATTATCTATTCTTCCATGGTCATTAGATTCTCTTATGTTCTACATTAGTACTTTTAGTTGCCCTAACATAATTCAAATTAACCCTAAAAGCATTTAATATTATTTCAAACCAAAATCAGTGACACATGATAGTAAAATTTTTAACAATAAATTCATTATGCTTTTTCCCTTTTCACAATAAATTGGACCAAATATTAAATTCACTACTAATATTGATATCTCCTTTAATATTACAATCACTGTAATAGACTATTTAACTCTGAATTTGTGGTTTCTTTCCTTTTTATTTCCATGCAAATAGTAGTAGCAGTAGCATCACTTTACTTGTCACCATTTAAACTTTTCTAAATTAGTATGTCCTACATAATTTAATATTCCCATTCCTCAATTGTAACGTTGCACAATTATTCATGTAGGATTGTGATGGTGAAGAATATAAGGTTATTCAACTAATATTTCTTTTGATGATAATAATTCTCTTAATAACCTGAATGTTATTACTTTACTTTTCTTTTGAAATTTACATTAAACTTATCGTATTTCATTTTGGATAATATTATCATAGATAATTTTAATAATGGTATTATTATTTAATCTAACAGATCAATAGAATTATTTATTTTTAAAGGACATGATATCTCTTGTGCAATGCTATTGTTCGATTATATATATTATCATTAATTAATCTTGGAATAATACTAAGGTAATTTTCTTTTTTTTGGAAAATCAAAAATTGGTATTCAACTAGCAATGAAAGGAAATTACTAACAACTTGTATGTCAAATGCAAAAATGAGGATCTGCATTAATAATTATACCAGGTTAATTTTTCATGTCATATCTCTAACATAGTTTTGAACAAGGTTATTTCCTCCCCTACAACACATGAGGGATATGATTTTTTTTTTCTATGTAAGGAGTGGTACTTATATTAATTTGAAGAAAAAATTACACTCATTTGCATTGTAGGAAAAATGGAATCCAGACCAAAAACGAACCTTCCTGGTCTCCCAATAAAAACCCTAGAAAGAAAAACCAAAATGGCACTTGTCTATGCTAGGACACACACCCGCCACCACCAAAACTATATAGAGATTTGATTTAGAAAAACCTCCAAAAATTCGAAAAATAAACTACCTGTTCCTTAACAAGCAACAACACCGGATGATACACGACCAAAAGGATAACTGACACCACCAACCATACTCTAGAATAGAGACAACAAAGTTCATTGAAAGCCATTTTCCTTCACAAAGACATCAAATTCACTTACCCATTCCACATCGTTTACTTCCACCAGGTAGAAAACCCTTTTTAGGAAAAGAACTATCTACCACAAACATCCTATGGAAAACCAAACACATCCCTTTGAAATCCAAAAGGAAGGGAAAAATTTGAATCACCTCCCCTGAATTCTTTACCAAATCCCAATTGCTTCGCCATGGTTCACCTTTACCAGTAATGACCACCTTCAACACCACCTCTAGGTTACCAAGAAATTCATTTTTGAATAATTTTGCCAACAAAATTCTAGCATCCTCCTTTGAAACCCCATTATCCATGATGGAGGCCAAGAAACATGCCACCACTTGCGAATTGGCTTGAAAATATTCCTTGTGCTCTAGGTGCTCCTTCCCGAGCACCATTTTCATGGCCACCACCATTAATGGATCAATGTTGAGAATAATACATTTTAAGCATTAGTCCAAGACTTCTTGGATGGCGTTTTAGTGATCCTTGCATTCCAAACCTAGGGGAGTATTAGCCCAAAAGCAAACAATGGATTCCACTAAAATTTCCATAGTAAATTTTAACCATTCTACCATGGAAAAGCATACCAAGAAGACAATAGTAGATAGAGAGAAATGATGCTAGACCACACAAAACTAGAATGAAATAGCTTCAGTACAAAAACCACCTTTATTATTCTATATAATGACAATGTGCCTGCCTAGACTTCATTCACCACAATTAAAGTAACTGCTACTTTAGTGAATTTTTAAGTGTGGAGATGAGGTGAGTAGCTATTTTAGTTACCTTGGGAAACAAAGCTTGTCCTTCTAAAAGGCTTCCAAATGCTCAAATGATGATCACCAAAAAACATCAAATGGAGTTCATGAAAATGCTGCCAGCCTACCACCTTGGTCCACATCAGCTAGACCCCAAACTTGCCACAAACTATGTGGCAAGTCACCCAACCAACTGCTCACATGAGGGATATGATTATTACTATGCCAATTCCTATATTTTTAATTCCTCTAATTGACATGGTGTTGAATAGAACTGATGACTTGCATTTTTCTAGCTATACTAGTTTCCTTGTAGAGGGAGGTATCCAAGAATAATATTGATCTTTTTAATAATTTTATTTTTATTATATCATCAACGATAACAATTCATTTGCAATTCACTTTCAAAATCACTTAATTAGAGTTCAGACTATATTGCTAAAGGAATTTATTACCGAACATTTATGGCACTTAGAGGATTGAGTGCAAGTTACAACTTTCCCATGAAGATTACATTGGATTTTACTAGCAAGGATAGCCTCATGAATGAAAACAAATTTATTGTTGGATAGAGGCATGAGAGAGAATATTTACATGCTGTCCATTCCTCATGTGGTGATTGTAGTGTACCCTCCCCAGTTAACATTCAATAAATGATTTTATTTCATTTATACTACAGTTAATTCCACAATAGATATAATACACTCTAAAACTAATCATCTCTATTGTGCACCTATTTTAAGGAGACGTAAAGTTGGAGAGGTCAAGAGTGGTGGTTGGGAAAAAATTATAGGGTTAGAGGAGATGAAATGTTACAACATTTCGCTCTGCAAAAGCTGTCTCTCAAGGAATTTGATTGTTGGGATAACCCAATCCATACCAAAAATGAATAGGCAACAATAAATGCAACCCCATGATTTACTTTTCTCATTCTATCTCTCCTTATTATTACTTTTTTTTTTCATTTTATATATTACCAACATTTGTTTTGTTTTGTTAATATCATCTTCTCAGTTCTCCTTCTTTAGTACTATTCAGTGTTGAAGCTTACAATGTTGGTTTATACTAGACATCAATTAAATATTTGGGCGTGGTGATTTATGACCATGGTAACAATAGGTTGTCATTAATGAACCAAAACCATGTTAATAACCTCTAGTTAACATTAACAACAGTGTGATTATTGGAACAATAATAAAATTATTGTGGTAACAATATTGGCATTTGGTCTAATACTATTAACTATTCAAAACATGGTTTGAATGATGGATTCACCATCTAATTAGATACCTAGAAAAAGAGGTTATAAGGTTCCATTTATTCCTTGTTTTCTCTTATTATCTAAGTTTTGATGAAAACAAAATTTAGTTCAAATTTTAAATGAGATTGATATTAAATTTTGTTGTAGATTGAAATACCATTGCAATTTTTTTCTTTTAGGCAATGAGTGACTCATTTTTTTGGTTTATTTTGATTGTTTCCTTTCATACTCCTCTTGTCTTGGTCATTTCTTGGCACAAATTAGCCTAGATTATAGATAGAGAGGCTTGAGGGATTCTAGACAAAATTTTGGATTGAGACTGACTGGTAATGGATAGACCTAACTGGTTGAAGTTTTACATGTTGCACTTTACAACCATAACTAATAGCGAGATAATAGTGTGTTAAAGAAATTTTGGATGAGGATATTATTGGTTGTATACCAGGGTAAAAGCACAAAGTTGTGTCACACTTTACAAAGGAAATGACCAACAATGATCCAACTTTTAAACTTGAATCATTAAAATGTGGCATATATGTTTTGAATCTTGAAATAGTGTAAATTAGTAAAATATGTATTTTTTAGTATACTCTATGTTTGTATTTTTTTTTAAAAATAAAAAAATATTTTAAACTAGTTTTTTAATAAATTAACACTATAATTTAGTTGTTGATAAAATGTTGAAAAATGAAGTTGCATGAGACGTCAAAATTTTTATAGTAATTTTTTTTTTCTTTCAAATTTTTTGTGTGTATTTATAACTTCAAATTTTATTTCACGTATATATTTTTTTTCCAATTTTGATAAATATTTATTTTTAAATAAATATTAAAATGTTTGTGAATCAAAAAATAGTTGTTTCCATTAGATGTCAACTTTCATATAAAATATTTATCTAAAATGGAAAATAAATTATACCATCTTGAAATAGATTCTTTTATCTAGTGCATCATATTTTTTTATATTTTTCCTTGGCATGGTAATCAACCTAATATTTTGTGCTAATAACCTACTTTTAGTAAAAATAAAAAATAATTAATAATTAATAATTAAACTATTAAAATAAATATATTTTTTAAAACTTACTTATGGATCCACAAAAGGGTATTTTTTATATTTTAAAAAAAATGCTATTTACATTAGTAGGAGTTATTAAAACTTCAAGTTTTTCAAATTATTTTAGTTTTTGGTAAATTGAAATCAAAGTGGTGCTCCATATAATTTTAGCTCAGAAACTTGTAAAGTGTCTAACTTAGCTAGAATGAATCTTACTAGATCATTTATTTTACCAAAATTAATTTTTAGTTAGAAATACATAAATTAAGTTTTGCTGATAAGTTGACTGAAACTGTGACACAACTTTGTGCTTTTACCCACCAAAATCATATATTATTCATTATAGTCACTAAGTTGGTTAAAAAAAATTATATAATTAAACAATACTAAGATCATATATTTCTGCATGTACTTCCTTCACCACTTTAAAATATACAACCTAATTAACTACTTTATCTTCCTTTTCTAAGAAAATTAGGAATGGCTTCTCACATCCCAAACATCTAAAGAGAACAAATACCCTACATGCACATAGAATTACACATGTATATTTTTTTCAGAAACATCACACATTAAGATATGCACCCCATTTTCCTCAATTACAAATAAGGCGAGCTTACACTAGAAGGGATTACCACTACACTTTTGCATGATAAGGCTATGCTACTAGCTATAACTCATCTAAAACCAATTAAAATTTTATCAAAGGGAACAACACATTGATGTGCCTTACTCTCCACCCTACTATAATGGTGTCATGGAGCCTCGTGGACTCTAGCCATACCCCCAAGCAAGGAATTATTCTAGCTCCAAGATGATAAATAAAACCTTTTCAAATTTTGATAAAGAAATAAGAATAACATAACACCAAATTTCATGCATCTAGGTTCTCTACTTTCTATCTTCAACCATGAATCCATGCAATATTTCACCTTCTTATGACCAACACACAAAAAGAAAAGGAATGTAGGAAAACTTATCTCTTTCCCTTAGATGGGGGAATTTAGTTCTTATGCTCTTTTGTCCATTTCAATCCAAGCCTTCTTGATCACTATCTCCCTAATTAGGACTCCTCTCCTCCTTTCCTTCTTTCTATCATCTTCACTAAAGTTATCCAAAAGGAGAAGTGGGTAACACCCCACTCATTCCTCCTCTCCAAAATATATAGGAGTTTAAACTTGCAACTCTTGGATGGGAAGGTGCAAAGAGTACTTTCCTTCATCAATGAGGGTATTTTCCTCCTTAAAGAGGGAATTATGCACTTGGGAAACCCCTAAATCTTTCCAACCTATCCTTATCTCAAAACTCATCACACCCCATTATGATGAAATTTGAGGTGTTAAATCATGTCCTTGGGGCACTATTATATGACCACTTGACCCCTAGATCACTATGGTATAGACCCTAGGATGTTTCTTTTTGCATCCCAACCAAATAAATTGACCAACAACCCTCTTTAAAAGCCCATTTAAGGACCCATCTAAAATCACAACTTGCGTAAGGGTTCTTAACTGCTAACAACACTTACACCCATATAAAACATAATTAAATACCCTCACAACCCACAAATAAATTATAAATTTAATATCAACCCTCACGACTTCATTGTATTAACTTTATTTCTTTCTATGCTCCGAAAGGGGGGTCAAATTCATAACTGCATGATGTTTCTATGATTTACCCATTGGTCTTCCCTTCTTATATTCACACCCTACTCTCATGCACACTACCAATGCAATCATAGGAACAATCATATATCACATAAATTTGATAACTAGAATAAAATTTAATTGTACAACAATTTATATTTACAATTTTAATTCATGTTTTCTATGTATGAGTCCATAACACCTTCATGGCAGTGACAATGAAATAAATGTCAAGCTAAAAGTCATGAATATTGTCACACAATAATATTATGTATTTCTCACAATAAAAATTATCATCTATTTATAGAAACATATAACAAATTATATTTAGTATTAATCACATGCAAAGCGTGGTCTTACATCCCCCTCCCCTTAAGTTACACTTCCTCCTGGAAGTTGTTAAGGTGTGGAAAGATAACCTCCATATAGAAATGTACATAATCTATTAAACATACCATTTACTTTACTTTCATGATGAAAAAATTCAAAACATTTTACTATAAGCACATATTAGAGACATCCCTTCCATGCATCAAACCTCTAAATAATTAGAACAAAATTTCTTACCATGGAACATTTATCCAATATAATCACAATGTAACAAATGCTAATAATTACCCATGTAATTAATATTTTTTGATTAAAAATTACACCATCATATATCCAAAACATAGTAACATCCTTAAAAACTCTTCAAGGTTCCCTTTTTACATCATAAATATCACTCATGATGTTAGAACATATTTTCATTTGAATATCAATTCATGTCTCAAGAATAGTATTCACAAATTTATTTGTCACCTTATTTTTCACATAACAGTCAAGTATTTTTACATGTTATTTATTTACAATTTTATCATCACAAGGCTCACACAATGGGGTTTACAAGGATGGAGATTCTTGGATACAATAGCCATTAGGTAAGATGGTTTCAAGGACCTTCTCTAAAGACCCTTCCATACATCTCCTAGGTGCCTTCTATTGAGAAGTTGTTGATGATATAGCATTGTTGTCATTGATGTTAAAACCTTGGATTTAGAAGGTTATGCTCAAGATGTTATACAAAAAATATCTATCCTATCATGTGCTATGATGTTTTGGATATAGTAGTACTTATTTTTGGGACATTTGTGGAAGACAGTTAATGTAGAATAATGAAGATTAATATTTTGATATTGCTTACTATGCTCAAAGCTTATTCTGAGTATCCTTGCTATTTGGACATTCATATAGAATGCTACAAGTTTAGGTATGTCTAATTGTGTTTCTTTAGTTGGTACTAAAATTGATGGTAATCAAAATTTGGTCTTGGTTGTGGCATTTCCATTAGCTCTGGAATATATTTCATGTAATTCAATTTTTTCTATCTTTTGGTAATTATGCTATCTTATATATGACCTATTTATGGGTCCCTTGGTAACATGGTAAGAAAATATTTATGTGCGATCTATCCTTTGGGTCTAGTGCTAGCATGCAAATCCTTATTGAATATTTCAAAGTTGTTCTCTAAAGTTGACATGTCTTTCTAGGCCAACTTATTTTGTTCTATAGGTACATATATATTGATCATATATTTGGTTCTAAAAAAGAAGACAAGAAGTATGGCGTGTGCAAACAAGAGTGTGAAGGATTATGTGAGAAGAAATAGAGAAGGAAGTGGAAGAAAAGTGTCAAGAAGAAGTAATTAGTAGTGTAGAAGCTATCCAAGGAATGTGGGTAGAAGATTCTTCAATGGATCTGTTGTAAATAGATATTGTGCTCTAAATTGGAACTAACTTCATGTATATGTAGATGCAGCTTCATCAGTTCATGTTTTTTTAATGAGACTATTTTATGTTTTTGTATTAATTGGGTGGTGAGCCCACCAGCAGTGAGCCTTACCTATAGTGAGAAATTTGGCAATGAGCCCTTGTAAAAATAACCTTAACCAATGTCACCTTAATTGATGTTCTATAATTGAGAATTAGCATTCTCTATGGTTTTTCCCTTCTTAGGTTTAAACATAAATTCTAGTGTTCATTTTGCATGGTGTTGTTCTATGCTTTGATGTTCATATTTGTTTTAATTATTTAAGATTTCTCCAGATTAATTAAAGTCAAGGAAATTGTTTTATGATAACTAATTCACCCCCCTCTCAGTTATCCAAACTGTTCAACAATTGGTATAAGAGCCTAGTCACTTGTAGATAAAGCTTAACCACTTGAGGGGGATCTTGGTAGCTTGAAGAAGATGGAAGGAGATTATTACTTTGAGATAGAACTAAAGTTAATCTTAGATGATATGGAAAGTGCGAAATCTGAAAATGAAGAATTGAAAGAAAACATGGAGGAAAATTCTTATATTATAAAAATAAGGGAGAAAATCCAAAATTTCAAAGCAAGACATAGAGAGGTCATCCAAGAATTAAAGGAGTAAAAGGAAAGTGTTGTGTATATAAAGCTATAGTTGGATGAATGCAAGAAAACTGAAGAAAATCTCAAAGATACCATCAAACAAAAAATGGAAGTAAAGAAAATCTCAAGGATACCATCAAATAGAAATCAGAAGAAAACAAGAAGTTAGATCAAGATTTAAGAAGGATGAAATTAGAATCAAGAGTATGTGAAAGTAGCATAATTCTAGATCAAATCTTGACCCTACAAAAAATTCATAAGGATAAGGGAGGACTTGGCTTCTCTAATGAAATCTCAAATTAGAACACTGAGGGAAAATAAAAACTAGTGGAAGCTGAAGCGAGATATTTTGTAACAAGCAAGGTTCAAAACCATAGAACACCTACAAAAAGACCTTTGATTAGGCAACCAAATTCTCAAAGTTACTTATCATTTAATGGATATTGTTTTCTATGAAATATTTTTGGACATAAGACTATAGAGTGTAGAAGAAAAAAAAATTGAGTACTTAATTCTCTATCTATCACAAGTTTCATCACAAAGCAAGTCATTGTAGAAGTAAATTATCTAATCTAGTTAGAAGGAATGGAATGAATAATCTCTTTCATGGTAATTGTAATTTATGTCATGGTTATGGCGAAAAAGGTAATCAATGTAGATCTAGGGTTCACTCAGTTAAGACAAGACAAAGATGTTACAAGTGCAGTCAACCCATAAATTATGCTAACACATTCAAATATGTTTCTCTAGAAATTTCTAAAAATAAAAAGAAGGTTACAAAATCAGATGAATCTAAGAAGAAGATAGTTATGGTTTGGAAGAAAAAGGAAATGAGTGTGGGGAGCTCTTCTGTGGTACTGAAACTCAGTACAATCCCTTCTAGAATTTAATCCAATTGCCTTGGCATAGGGGGAGTTTTGTAATGCATATCCTGATGGTTCATCCTATATGAAGTAATATTAATGTGTTTTCAACATGACTAAGCTTTACCTGGTTGATGTTGTATGATGAAGCTTAATCTGGCTGATTGAAAAGTGAAGTACAATTGATGACATCATCAATGTAAGTTTTGGCATCAAAATCATCATAAGAAATTACACATAAAAGGTGGAGTTTCATATCATTTCTCACAATTTTCAAAAAAAGGAGAAGAGGTTCTACTAAGTGATAAAAGGATTGAAGAAGCTAAGCACGACAATGGAATCTATGTTGGTTTACAATGAATCTTGTGGTAGTATTCTGCTAAGGCTAAATGGAGTAGAGTTGGATGGATTTCATTAGAAGATGAAGGAAATGGAACTAGGGTTGAAGATTGATGAATTACAGAATGTAAGTGCCCTGGGTATGGATTTATGGGGAGAATTCCCCTGGATTTCTAGAAAAGAATCTATCTTGTTCTTGTTGAGTCGATTCATGGATGACATCATCATTTTGGACAAACCCTATCTAATCACTAAGGAAGCCATTGAAGCTATTACTATATTGTGCAGTGTTGGCAACCTCACTAGGAAGAAGATAGTGAAGTATAGAGATGCGGAGGAACTTACTGATATCGACAAAGATGCCTAAGCTCTACTAATAAATACCATTGTCGATCCTACAGTAAGGTATGTTGCTTGTAGTATCACCTAAAAAAATCTATTTATGAAATCATGAAGGTTCTACTTGGGCTATTGTTATGTATCTTGCACATAAGATGGTGAAGGAAAAAAAATATTTTGACTTGTGTAGCCTAATAATGGAAAACCTAATTAAGAATGTTAGAATGTCTTTGGTTGAGAGTTTTCCCTTCTAGTTTGGGTCTCTACTCATATGTTTAGTATTTTACTTTCTGAATTCACTACCATCAAAGGAGAATGTTAAGTGGAAGTCTAGCATCCCTGTTGGAAAGCAAGTTTATAGATATTTGGAATATATGGAAGATAAAGAAAGTGCATGTAAAGTTTATTTCTCATCTTTGCAAATGAATCTCTACTCTAGTGTGATAGTGTCTAGTGTTATGCCTATTAGTTAGTTTGAGGAGGGTTCCTCCTCCAATAAGAAGGAGTTAGAGGTTATCATTAGAAGTTCCCCTACAAAACCTAAAAGGAGGAAAATTAATACTAAGGATGTCATCACTATCTCTGAAGAGAAGGAAGAAAAGTCTCTTCCTAGATTTGGCTCTTTTGATCTAGATAAAGTTATTTTGATGTTGGATGAAGGTGATATGAAAATGATTGGTAAAATTTGGTATTCCTACTCTCTAGTTAGTAGGCATAGAATTGAAGATTCCTTAGTTGATTATCTACTAAAAATGGTACTATTATTTTAGTTGTTTCTAACTTGTTACCAGATAATCTAGTAGAAGTTGTTGAAGAAAGGTTGTTGCGCAATGGGTTTGAAGGTCATAAGATCCAAGCTATGATTGAGAGAAGGTGTTTCAAATCCAAAAAAAGTTATCCAAGCACACTGGTGAGATAAGAGAATGCATTTGGGAGATGTTTGACATCTACATGTATTGTCTCTGGTGGCCTATTGCTGATGATAATTTTAGAAGCATAATTGAAACTATTGAATCCATATAGAATAATATTGGATTTTTTTTTTACTTCTTCAAAGATAAAGATGTAAAACAAAGAATAAGAGTTAGAGAGTTGCAAGCTGAGTTATTTTCTATTTAGAGACAGAGGGAAGATTTTTTTAGAACATTTTGGTTGGTCAAAGAAATTGTTAAGGTCTGTTTGGATAATGTCTTTAGGATACTTTCTGATGCAGAGGATTGTGAATGAAAATTCCTATCTTTAGACTGGTCACCTTTAATTATGATGTTGACTCTACTAGACAATATGTGTGCTAGAATGGTTTCTACAATGCAAGATTGGAAAAGGATTCTTCCAACTGTGAGAGAAAGGTACAAGATAATTTTCTATGTGAAAAGTGTTATTTTTACTTGATTTCTTGAATATTCTTATTTGGTCCTTTTCCTCTGATGGAAAAAAGGGGGAGAAAAATGAAGACAAAAATGAAAACAAAAAGAGAAATTGATTTTCTTGACAAAGGGGGAGCACTTGGAGTTTTGGACTTTTGTATTTTTGTTGTTTTTCCATCAATGCCAAAGGGGGAGATTGTTGAGAAGTTGATGATTTATCATTGTTTTCATTGATGTAAAAACCTGGGATCTAAAAGGTTGTGCTTCAGATGATATAAAAAAATGATCTATCCTATCATGTGCTATGATGTTGTGGATATGATAGTACTTTTTTTGGGACATCTATGGAAGATAGTTAATGCAAAATAATGAAGACTAATCTTTTGATATTGGTTGTTGTGCTCAAAGCTTATTCCATGTATCCTTGCTATCAAAACATTCATGTAGCATGTTTCAAGTTTTGGTATGTCTAATTATGTTTCTTCAATTAGTACTAAAATTGATGGTAATCAAGATTTGGTCTTGGTTGTGGCATTTCCATCAGCTCTAGAATACATTTGATGTAATTCAAATTTTGTTATCTTTTGGTCATTATGCTATCTTATGTATGACCTATTTATGGGTCCCTTGGTAACATGGTAAGAAGATCGTTATGTGTGACCTATCCTTTAGGTCGGATGCTAGCATTCCAAGCCTTATTGAATATTTCAAGGTTGTTCTCCAAAGCTGATATGTCTTGCTAGGCTAACTTATTTTGTTCGACAGGTACATATATATTGATCATATCTTTGGTTATGAACAAGAAGACAAGAAGTGTGGTGTGTGCAAAAAATAGTACAAAGGATTATGTGATAAGAAATAGAGAAGGAAGTTGAAGGCAAGTGTCGGGAAGAATTAACCTATAGTGCAGAAGTTGTGCAATGAATGTGGGAGAAATATTCTTGATTGAATCTACTAGAGACAAATATTGTGCTCTAAATTGGAGCTGACTTCATGCATATTTAGATACAACTTCATCATTTCATGTTTAGTCAGTGAGACTATTTTATGCTTTTGTATTAATCAAGAATTGAGCCCACCAGCACTAAGCCTTACCTACAGTGAGAAATTTGGTAGTAAGCCCTTGTAAAAATCACCTTAACTAATGTCACCTTAACCTATGTTCTATAATTGATAATTAGCATTCTCTGTAGTTTCTCCCTTCTTGGGTTTCCATGTAAATTGTGGTGATCATTGTGCATGGTGTTGTTATGTTCTTTCATGTTCATATATATTCTAATTATTCAAGATTGATCTAGATTAATTGAAGTTAATAAAATTGTTTTATGATAATTGATTCACCTTGTATCAATTATCCAAACTGTTCAACACTTTCTCTTATTTTATGTAAGGGGGTTAGCCTCCAAGAGGAAGGTACAAACATAATAAGCATAGAACTAGGGAAAGAATGGATTAATGACCATCCCATACTGGTCCCAATTGCAACCCCTTTCAAATGGCTAAATAGCCCCTGATAAAAGAAATGTAAAATATAAAACTACTGTAATATAATAAAATAATACATTTGTGATACCTTGGAATTTATACTACTCTAAATGTGTGAAATGACTAAGAAATATGAATGACAAAATACCAAGGACACCTCAAGATTAGCCAAAAGAGTGTTACAACGAAAAGGAACGTAAATAAAATGAAACACAAATAATTTTACCTCCCTTGTTGTTGATACCTCTTTGATTGGCCCTTGCTTGGATTGGTTGTGTGCTCCTTAGATGATTGCTTGAATGTCTAAATGCAAGATTGGAGGTGCAAATGATTAACAAAGATGGCTAAATGATGGCAAAGGATTGAGGGTTCAAATGGACAGCATGTAGTTGCTCAAATCTAAAGTGTTCCTAAATGAAAATGGGCAGCATAAGGGTGATCCAAATGAAAGTGTTGAAAATGCCCTTGAGGAAGGGGTATTTATAGAAGAATTTGAATTCTCTAGAGAATTCAACGGTCAAGATTAATCCAACAAGGCCAAGATGAAGGGCTATGGTGGGTTGAGAACCCACAAGCCCTCACATCTTGACATGTGGAGGGTGAAGTGGACAAGAGGATATGAGGTGGAGATGAGTTGTCAAGAAGGTACATGAGGTGGAAAAGGACATGCACCTTGGGGAGTGAGAAGATTTCCACAAAAGGGATTTCTTGTCCCCAAGTGGGAGTGAAAGGGACATTTGAGGAATTTTGGAATTCCTCAAAAATCTACATGGGAAAGGAAAGGTGGTTGGGGAAATAAGTGTGAATTAAAAATTCACATTCCTAGGAAAGTCTAAAAGATAAAAGTGGGCTCCAAAAAGGTGGGACTTGGTCACATGTGGAATTGTGACAAGTCCAAGGTTGGTCACATGTGGAGATTGTGACAAGTCCAAGGTTCTAGAAGCCTTGGAAGATGGAATGTGAATTAAAAATTCACATATAAAAGAGGGAATCTAGGAAGAATAAAAAGGAATTAAAAATTCCTTGGGGAATGATTAGGCTTAATTAATCAGTAATTAGAGGATAATTAGGGGCTAATTAGGATTAAAAGCCAACTTGCAAAAGTTGGAGGATGTGACACATCCTAATCAAGGATTAGGCATGTGCACATCCTTAATGAAGAGATTAGGAGATGGATTAGGATTAGATGAAAATGACATGTGAGGAATTAAATAAATATAATATTTATTTAATTTATTTGATGAAAAGAGGATTAAGGAGGGTAAGGTATTAAATACCTTAGGGATTTAGCAGAATTAAAGATATTAATTAAATAATAGTAATATTACTTAATTAACTCGGATAAGAGGATGTTTAGACGAAAAGTGATAAATTTGGATAAATTAAGTGTCCAAATTTGGATGTCTACAACATCAATTAAGAAATTATCAATAATTCATATCTCAACAATAAATTTTTCACATTATGAGCACCACATGACTTTTACAAAATCACCTACGGGGAGGAGGGGAATGGTGATTCTCTAACCACATAATTATAATAGTGTACAATAATTGGTGGTCCCTAACCACATAAATATGATAGCATGCAATATCATGGTAGACTCTTCCACATAGTATCAATGCCCTCCATTGCTGAAGTGTCCAAAATCTATAATCAATATGGTTCAAGTAATTCCATCCTTTACCCATGGGTTATAACATCAAGGAGTAGGGATGCACTATGAACCAACAAGTTTGGCTCTCATATGAGGGAGTAAGCTAGGAACAAAATCCGAGGAGATCCATGGAGTTCCCATTAGACTCTCTTTCCCCTCAAACCCTTATTTAAACTAGAAGGCTCTCAATCTAATAGGGGATAAACATATGCACAAGATTCACACAAAGAATTACTTCACATTTTATTTAGTAGACACACATCTACACATATTATGTTCACATTACTTCACCATTAACTAGCTTACACAAAAGGTCCATGATGAAGGGTACACATAAGGGATTGTACTTGATGTCCCTCACCCTTATCCCAAGTTGGATACCCTATATTTTGTACTTGGGGTGCAACACGTTTACTATTTTCACATGACATAACACAATCCACTTTACGATATTCACCATATTATAGGACAAAGACAATCCAATTAAATGCATCTAGTTTTATTTAAACAATATTCACTTTGCTTCTCACCTTTAGAAATATTTACTCAATTTGCATAAGTACAAGAAATCACTAGAAGATGTGAAACTATAGCTTAACAATATATGGTTCACTACACTTCCTATCTTACTATGTTATTGTTTGAAATCACATTAAAATCAAGATTGGTTTTTTATATTTACCCTTATCATTCTTCTTGCTTCATTCAACTATGTTTGTTATATTCACAATATATCAAAATGGGTAGTTTTTCTATATTTTTCACAACATAGTAAAGAAGCTTTCCTACTTACTAAGGAAGATAATTAACCATTTTGATTTGAAACATCACAATATGTGATAAGCAAGAACTCTCAAAGAATAAAGCTCATGATAATTCATGGAATCATAATCCTCACAACTTATTAATATCTTTTTACAATTCTTTCATTTCCCTATTTAAGATTGCACCATTTAATCACATGTCATACTCATTATTTTTACAATCACGTTTTTGTCTATCCTCATAAAAGATGCACACCATTATTTTCTTTTACTTATTTATTTTTGTTTTTTTTAATTCCCCAACCAATTAATTACCTAAAACCACACATGTTTCATTATAAAATTTGAAATAAAACATTTTATTAATCATCCCCGTCCTTTAAGTACAACACCCACTTGTATAGGTTATGAATTCGAAGATGAGATAAAACATTTCTTATTTGGCTCTAACAATTTCTTTCATCTTTTCTTCTATAGAGGAAGACTATCAATAACATTGTCCTAATAATATTTTAACTCTTAATTCACATTTTTGCAAGGTCCTCTTTAAAAGATCTTAAGTTTAATTACCAACAAGGATATTATTTAATAATTACATTAATTGATTCCCAACAATAATATTTTAGTTATTTATTTGCATTGTTCTTACCTTTGATTTGATTATCAACACTCTTGTATTCTTACATACCATAATGCATTATCAACACTTACATTCCACAACTTTATCATTTAATTCAAGTATTTTTTAATGAAAACAATAGTTAATCATAGTGGAGTTTCAATCTCTACATTGATAGGAGTCTTATGATTTACAAAGGGGATTCAAATGATTGGACTTATATTCTCATTTTCTACCCATTATCTTTCACTTAAGCCTTAACATCTTTGTTTTATAACTGATTGTCTAGTCTGAAGCAAAAAAATTTGAGACTATGTGTTTGTCACCATAGTCATCAAATTCTCTAATTACCTGGTTAACTATAAACAAGTTTTAAGTAACCCTTTATTTTCCTCATTGAATCAAAATGGTTATAAGGTTTATTATATAACTATGTTTGATATCTTATGCTCAACAAGGTCTTTGGCTTCAATAGAATTCATTATAAAAAAAATTACCTTGTAACCACATGGAGACTCATTTGTTGCTTTGTGAGAACAAGAAATTAATTCTTAATATGCACTATATATAAATCTTGATTTTGAGTAATAAAGAAAGGAAAAATAAAACCAAGGTTGAAGGTGTACATAGTATTAGTTGATGATTATCTCTAACCAACATTGACTCAGAAGTAAGTCCTTACAATTAAGTTTAATAACTTGTACTTTAAAGATTTGATTATAATATCTGTTATGGAATTCATCTTGAACTATATGAGATGATCAAATAACACTCACTATAATTATTGAGAATTTTCTTATGTTTCAGTTTTGATGCTATTCCTATTTGGTCATTTCAAGTGTTTAGAAGCTCTACTAAAAGTCAATTACAACCTTCATCATACCAATCCTTCTTCGAGGTTCTTCTATTTTTTTCTTTATTTGGTATGTACATATTTAGAATTATGACCTTAAGGGATGAAATGATTAGGCTTCCTTAATAATACAAATCATGATGACCAATCTCTTTATATTACCCTATCATTTCCCTAATAAAATTATCACACTTGAAAAATAAAATATATCTTTCCTAAGGTTTATGGGAATACAATATAAGGGAAGCAAAGTTAGCATCATAACCCATGTTAACTAGACTAATAGCTCACTCTATTCAACCACGATATTAACTAAATTAATAGACCATAATTAGAGACAAACCCTTTTAAAAGTTGAATGTTTTCAATTAATTATTTGTTGGACTCATCTATAAAGGTCAATTCTTGAAAAGTTCTGTACATTACAACCCTATTTTGATTAAATGATTAAAACTAGATTTTTGTTTCCTAAACAAGGTAAGTCTACTAAAATATTGTTCCCTCCCATATTTTATTTCAATTAACACAATGTGGTTTGCATGTTTCACACACTCAACATTCAATTCCCAATTAATTTCCATATTTCCCTAGAGTAGCAACTTGACACTCTAATACTAAGTGTCATAGCCATATTTTTTGTTGGAAAAAACCTCAACAATTTTTTTAACATTAAATAAGATAATTAATTCTCTAAGTGTTTGAGGTGTAGCAATCAACAAGATGATGTTTTCACACCTCCAAGAAGGAATTTCATAAATTAATTGCAAGACTTGAAAGACTAATCAAAGGGATGACACTACAATCCATCACAATCTTAAAGAAGCCATCATTATAGGTTGAAAAGAGGATAGAATAGTTATCTACAAGCCATAATTGTTTTTATGGTTAGGTAAATATAGCCCCACATTTAAGCTTAATGTCTCCATTTGCTCATTTTTTAACACTATCATTTAATATTAATGTTAATATTATCATAATAATAATCCCACCCTTAAGATTAATGTTACTACCTCCATCCACAATTAGTAATAGAAATATCAATATTGATATTATTCTCTGTGTAAAAGAAGGTAACCTTGTACTGACCCATAGATGATGCAAGCATTAACAATTCTTTTAATATAATTGTTATCGAATATTAAAATTGTTTAGAATACCAATATTAATATTGATATTTGTGACACTCTTAATATCAATAATATTGATATGGCCTACTATCATAATAGTAATATTACTGATATATTATTGTGTTTGGGTAAAGATATCAACATGGTACTAACTAATATCAATATTACTATTTCACCCAACAAGAATTAATATAGCATATATTTTGTTTTTACTAATCAAACTATTAAACATTAATGTTGTCTCCTACTTCATTTACTATATTATCTCTTTATTTTTGTTTATTATATATATATATATATATATATATATATCCTTTTATTCCCTAATAGTTGTAATTATACCTATTCCCATAATGGTGGTTTTTACATAATAATATCAAGATTATTATTTATATTATTATTTTCTAATATGACTCTATTACTTTAATGGTAATAAAATGTTATGATAATTTAGATAAGCTTATTTAAATTACTCCATTTGGCCTTCTTTATTCTTTAATTAGTAATATTGAAATTAATCATAACATCAATGCATGCATTTAGTGAAATGCTAAAATTTGAGAGTGTTTTAAGTGCCCCAAGTAACTATTTATTTAATTGGTTCCCTTCCATTTGTTGTTGTTGTAATTATTGCAACCTTGTATTTTTTTAGTTGCTATTGAATCGTTGTAGCTTTGTAATCCTTTTGTTGTTGTTGAATTATTGTAGCCTTCTAATTTTTTGTTGTTTTATATAGGAGAGGGACCCATAGTGTTTCACCCTAACTTTCCCCCTCCACCTAGCTCACCACATCATCCAAATTAAAAAAAAATGACTTTTCCACATAGAAAGTGACACGGACAACCTAAATATTTCATTTTAACATGTTGGATATCGATTTTCCATGTGGATGATGCATTTGTTTGGCAAGGTTGAATTTTTGGCCATTTTTAACTGTCAACCAAAGACTAGACACACCACACACCAGTGGTGGGAAGTGGCATCATGAGTTGTGCTCGTGATGCCATGTGGCATCTAACCAACTCACCACCTTTTCATCGCACAATCTCGCATTAAATAGAAGTTCATTCACATTAAAGAGGAAGTGCAGACTCATTAACTCCTACTTCATCCTTCTTTTGTTGGTTATTGTGCCTTGGATTTTAGCAACTATGGAGCATTTGATGCTCTCCTCCTTAACACTCAACAAACCCTTTGACACCATTATCAACTATGCTCTCCGCATTTGGTAGTTATAGGTGGGTATGTGCAAGATCATGATGGGCCAAAAAGTGGCGATATGATGGGTATGTGTAGGGTATATGGCTAGCAACTTTTTTTAACCCAAAATTGATGAAATGAAAGGGGTTTTTATAGGAGATTCAGAAATTTCCACCAATATAAGTTATGCTTTACTTTGAATTCAATAAATAATTATTATTTATTTTCTATTTCAATAACAACTAGAGTCCTAATTGATAGGCTGATTGAAAAATATATATAGCTTTCAAATGATATCATATTTTTTGAATCTGAAACATGCATCACATTCTATGCTTTGCATACTATAGGATTAAAAAAAAATGAATTTCATGAAGTTTTGACCAAGTTAAGGTGGTCAAACATACGATTTCTTATATTTTTTTAAAGTTGTAATAAAAAATTCATAATTAATTATTTACTTGGAAAAAATTTACAAAATATATGCAACACATCAAGACATGAGTCTACTTATATATTAAATATTATAAAATAATATTATCATTTTATTGTGGTTAAGGTGGTTAGATAGACACCTACTTCTTATTTTTTCCCTGAAATAGAAGTACTACTGCATTGAAATTTCAAATTTTCACCAAATAGATTTTTTTTTAAATAAACCTAGTAGTTTAGAAACTACATTCAATTTGTTACAGATTCTATTCTTACATATTTTTGAAATAATATAGAGCACTTATTCAAATTTTTACATCAAGTTTCCTAACTTTTATTTTTTGAATTTTTTTCCACTTAAGGGCCTGATTTTTCCATGATGATCTTGCACATACCCAGGTGGCACCCATACTGGTTCACCTTGGCACTAATAATACACCATGGATCTACTAGTTTTTCTAATTTTTCCTTCTAAACTAGTAAGGATTCCTTATCTTGCTAAGGAAATGACCTTTATAGCTCGAAGGGAAACATGATTTAATTGGTTTTATTGTGTTTGCAAAGATTTTTATGTTCATATATTTATCGTTCTTCCATTTTTTTGTCTACTTGTCTTTTGAAGCTTTAGTTTTCAAAAAGGTTTTGGGTTTTCACATGGGTCAAGTTATTTCCTTTTGTTGTTTTAAAACTTGTCACTACCATTGGTTTCCATTAAGGTTGAAATGTGATATGATGTATGTACTCCAAGTTCTTGGGATAGTCTTGAGTGAGGAACTAAAAAGTAGAGAGAGCCACAAAAATGAATAATACCTATTGCATTTATCGTGTTCCCATGCTGTGTATGTGGCAAGTATAAAACTTGATTTCCTACTTCTATAAAGGTCTAGGGTGAAATGTTTGATCTAATTTTAATTCAAATTTTGTATCTTGTGAAATGTTCTAGATGTGACTTCTGTGAGTGGAGAATAAACCACTCTAATTTTGTTGCATTATTTTTTCTTTAAGTTATTTTCTTGGGATTGCCAAATGTAATAGTTGTAGATCTCTTCTACATTTTTTTTTTGGTTTAAATTATTATTTGGAACTCAAAACCACAATGTTGATGATTATGATTGTGAGCTACTCAGGATTATGTCTCCACCATTAATTATTCTTTGCATTAGTATACAAATTTACCAGCCTAAAGAAAACCAAGTGGTACTGAAGAACAGTGTATATGAATTTACCAGTGTTTTAACATCCATAAATAGGGCTTATAGAGGGCTTGAAGATTGGAATTTTTTGAAGTCAGTACATGAAAATTTGAATAGAATGCATCATTTATTGAGCTTGGATATTATTTACGTAAGCATTTATTTGAAGTATGGTTTAGAACCTAACAAAGTGCAGAGATTATCACAAATACCCTACTAGCTAAACTCTACATACCAAATAGAATTTTAATGCATGACTATAATATCTTCTGGTTCATTGTTTCTACTGTATCCATTCAGATGTCTAATCTCTTCTTCTGGGTTTGTTGGTTTCTATAGCTTTGTAACTTACTTTCTGTAGTTAGCTATACTTGAGAGCAATACATTCAAATTTAGTAGTGTTGTCATTTCGTCTTATATCTTCTTTTTTTTTGCTCCTATACAATGTTTATGAGTTTTATCTTGAAGTTTTTGAGGCTTACATTTTTTATGGTAGAAAGGCCTAGGGTAATTTATTTACAAAGTGATCAACTTATATAAAGGTTAAATGTGATAGACCTAGATGCATTCTCACATGCTAGTTACCTAAAGTCTATATAAACTAAGAATTTGTTTGTGAAGTTATCAAATTCTATAAATGTAATAGGTATTATTCATTTTTATAGCTCTCTCTACTTTTTTGGTCTCTTGTGATGATTTACCACTACTGTATTTGACTACAAATTCTGATGAATTTCTGGTGACATATCAAAAAAATATTGTTGACTTATCGATGCAACGCTGATTTAAATTTCATTGTTGGATTTTTGTTGCTTTAACGACAAATTTTTATATGTTGAAACCACGACCCAGCATTGTCGATCAACGCCACATAAAATTTTGGTGTTGTTCGTCACAAAATGAATGTAACTTTGTCCATCTATACATTGAAACCATGACCCAACATCGTTAGTTAGTGCCACAAAAAATGTTAGTGGCATCCATCACAAAATCAACATAACTTCATTGCCATTATGATGAAAACTACGCTATGTGTACAACAATCCCATTGTAATTTTTTGTGGTTTGTCAGGCTATGTTTGTCGAAATTGTGATGAAACCCTAGAGTTTTTTTTTTTAAATTATTTGTTCAAACATCTTCTCTCCCTAACATGGTTATATGAAGCCTTTTTTCCCTTAAAAGTAATTGAATCTTTAGTTTTGAGGCATGATGTAAAACTCTTTCAAGTTATTTTGTGTATTGGAGGCGTTTCAAGACAAATTTCTTTGTATATATGGCCTAATAAGGGCTCTTTTGGCAACACAGTCAATTTTATTGATGGTTGTTCCTAACATTGAAGTTTTGGATTGTGGCATGTTAAAGATAGTGGGAATGTGTCTCTAAATGTGTGTGAATTTTGTGGGCATGCTTTGAATTTGGAATGATGACACTTGATACATGGGTTTGTTGTCCTACTAGTAGATTGGTGTGTAGATTGCTCATAAGATGTGAATCTATCAAACAGTGAAATAATGGATTTTTTTATGATGGGAACCTATTTAAATGTAATTAGTAAAGGTTCCTAAATACATGGAAGGGGTTTAGAAGATTAACTGTTTGGAATTTTTGATTGGGATAGGTTGGTTTCTTTGTGTAAAATGGTAATTTGAATGTAGAACCTAATATTCTAATAAAATAGTGTTTGAATTATGATCTAATGCTGCTTTATTGATGTTACAGATGATACCTAAGTGTTTGATAGAGGCTTGAAGGTAGGTTGAAGGACTTGATGTATTGAGCAAGGTGAATCCTTTGTGGAAAAAGCCATATAGATTGCAAACCAAGGGAAAGTCTGATGGGTCAATGATTGGTGAGTAAGTATTTGTGTCAAGAACATGTTGTTCAAGTTGTTTGAGTAAGTGATGATTGGATTGTTGTTAATTAGCCTTGTAATGTAAGTTGCTAAGATGGGTGGATTGGTACTTGGGGAGAGTATGGATTGATTTCAGTGATTCAAATCTGGTTATTGATTGTTACAAACATTTTGATGGTGGATAAGTTGAATTGGAGTCTAATAAAGGGTTTGAAATACTAATTTGGTGTTTGTGATGTTTGATGGCCTTATCTAGTTTCAAGCGAAATTGACGGATTTTTGGTGAATGAAAGTGAATTGTTGAAGTTTTTTGTATTTGATCTTCTCCTAATTTTATTTGGGACTGAAGTTCCCTGATGATTGAGTGTTTTGCTATGATACTCTTCTTCAATTTCTTCTCTAATAGTGCAATAGAGTAAAATATTTTCTTAACATTTTATAGGAAAAAGTTAGTGTAAAGATAGCATACAAGTATGTTGATGCCATCATTGAACTACACACCAAGCTCACAAATCAAAACAAGTATTGTTCTCACAATGTATGAAGCCCACTTGATTACAAATGAGTTCAAATAGAAATTAAATCCACAACTAATGATTTCCAAATAGTACAATTGAGTTCAAATAGAAATAATACTAGTTGTGTTATAGGGCTAACTCCTAGAGCTCTCATACCCAGACCTAGTTCAAACTATGTACTAGTCTCAAGCCAATTCTTGTGCTAAAATGGTTGGTCTCTTCTCTTTTGTTTCTGCACTACATGAGTACATCCCAAGTTTGTCTAATCCAAACTCGTATATCCCTAGAAATGAGATCCATTCGTGGATAACTTCCCCTACAAAAGTTATCATCCAGGGTAACATGTGAGATGTGTTAAAAAGTAAAATAAGTACAAAGGGTAACATATTGAAGCAAAGAGAACTAATGAAAATTGCATAAGCTTAAAACTGTAGCATAATGAAATATTGAAAAGTGCATTACCTTATGGAGCTTCTCTTTGTTTCGAGAATAGTTTAATATTCTCTACTTAATAGGGCCAACCACGTGATGGTGGAAGCTCATTTGGCTCCTCCCCTCCCCCCCTCACATCACTCTCAATTCCCCATACTTGATCATATAAAATTAATCATTCATTAATCCATTAATAACATATAACATTCATTCATTAACATATTCACATTCATTCATTAACATATAACATTCATTCTTTCAAGTTTTACATATTATGAAAAATATGGTTTTCATACTATGATTACAATCACTTTTTTTTCTATTTCTTTTTTGTATCTATAAAATGAAGTGGAGTATTATTTTCTAAATCATTTGTCCCCTCTTCAATTTTTCTACTTTCTACTCATCATCTTAATGTATTCCTAGTCGTGTACTCATGACGTGGAGGCCGCTACAAGGGGGGTCTACTCTAATAACAAAGAAATGTTAAATTGATATGTTTTATTATTATTGTTATAGGTATTCCATTAATAAAAGAACATTAGAGTGGTGCTCTTTACTTGATGGGGCCACATCATGCTCCATATATTTTCTTATAGCATCATGCTCAACATGCTGAACACCCTCTAAATCCTTTGGAGTTGAAACATGAAAGGTTACATTAATTAATACACCAATTGCAATTAAATATGTTTAAAAGAACATTAGAGTGATCCTCTTTACCTGATGGGGCCACATCATGTTCCTGATCATGCACAACATGTTGATCATGCTCTACATGCTCTAAAGTTGAAACACAAAAGGTTACATTAATTAATACACCAGTGGCAATTAAATATGTTTAATTGTATTAATCCATACTATGTTTTTTATAGCACATGAATACATCCAGTACTGGGATGCACACCATGACCTTCATCTACAAGTTGTGTTCCACGGTCACCAGGCTGGATTCAAATGTCATGTGCAGTATTATAATTGCTTTCTTGTTTAAAACAAATAGAAACATAATTACTTTATGGTGGAAATTAATATTGAATAGATTGCACAAGTATTCAATTTTAAATAAACTTCATTGAGTTTATTTTTCTGCATGTCGGATGTAGTGGAAGCTTATGTTTTCCCAGTAAAAAGTCTTAGGTGTTCATCTACAACACCATAGCCTTGCTGGAAGACAATCTTCAGGTCCTCTTGTGTGGGCACTCTATTGAATTAAGAGCCTTGCATTTTTGCATAAGATCATGAATTTTGCTTCTATGGTGTGATAAAACAAAAAATGTTTACAAATTATTATTTGGATGCAATATCTCATTTATTGATACTTACAATTCATGCAGCTAATTTCATATAACCACCAGAGCCAAGTTTGTGTTGCCCATGTTTTTCTAGTCTTTCCTTTGTTGCCTTCGATGTGTCAAGCAACCTATGAAAAGTTTGAAATACGTTAGATTATGTAAAAAGAAAGAGTAATCAGTATATAATTACATTTTTTATAGTATCACATACCTTCCTTGTCTTGGTGGTGTTTTTCCTTTTTTCTTTTCAGCCTTCTCCTTTCCATCTGACACCAAGTCCTTCCACTCCCTCTCTAGAATCATGGGGGGATGCTCATACTTTTTGTTGTTATCTAAATGTGACCTATATTGTTCCCTCACATACTTTAGATAGGTACCAACTTTCTTAAGGACCTTGGTTTGGTTGAATGTGTTATTACTGAACAACACAACTAAATGGTTAATGAGCTTATCTTTTAAATCTTGATTTTGGGCATTCCATCATGTATGTATGGTGGGCCCAAAGATCTCCAATGTAATATCATTTATATATTTATAAAAAACATCATTTCCTAGAAAATGATCATGGGATCATTAGTCTAGAAAGAGTGATCAATAAGTAAATTTCAATTGGATTATATATAATAATAATTTAAACATTTTAAAGTACCTCAGACCTTCTTTATCTTTATGGGAATGAAATCCTCAGTCACCACAAATGTGACCAACAATGTTCTCCTACTAGTAATACGGGAAGATCCAAGAAATGCTACTAAAACATCACCAGTACTAGTGGCCTCTACATCCCTAGGTACATGTCCTAACACATGTTCTGGCATGTGTTCATTGCCAGAGGGTGCACTACCTAATGCCTGCATGCTATGTGTTGATGAAATTTCAGTCGACAATATAGGCACGGATGATGGGGTCGGATGATGTGATGTATCTGCAGGAAGATCAGGATCGACACTTGTACCAACCCCTACTCCCTGGGTAGCACCTCCAATACCCTGATCATGGCCAACAACATCCGACACAAAAAATCTTGTAAAAACAACACATTTTAGTTCATGACATAAAAGAGTACAAAATATAAAACCATGAATGAACTTATGTTATAATTAAAGATCTCATGAAAACTTGCAAATTTCATGCTCTCTCAGTCAATATTTTAACCCTTTCTCTTATCTCATTTGATTGAGGCACTATGAAAAAAAACTAAAGGATTTCTTCATTGCATTTTTTGGGATCTTCCTTATCATATCTAGAGGGTTTGTGGAATATGAGATGTCATCATCGCATAATAGTGACTGTACCTCCCTATGGATGCTCTCCTCTATTGTTGGTTCCTTTCCCCGATCATCCAATTGCAATAAGAATATTAAAAACATTATCAAAAATAACCCAATAAACTTATGAAAACTACATAATAATAATAAAAAATTTCTCATATATAATTTGTTTAATTATAATGAGGTAAATCTATGCTCCGCTGTGACAAAAAATTAAATATAAAAAAGAATTATTGAAATTAAACCAATAGACTTACAAAACAAAACATAATAATAAAATGGTATATTGGAGTCATTAATTGGAGGTTGGGTGAAATGGTATATAGTACGTACCACCCCCATAGTAACTATGTTTTTATCTATGTGATTCAAATTGTAACTGATTAGCAACTCTTCCCTTGTTGTTATTAATTTTATTGCATATATGAATAAGCGGTTTCCCTCCCATGCCTCGAATATGCAATTGGGTTGCTTATTTTTTGACCTAGGTCATGTACTGTTTATAAACCCTACAATATTCCCTACTGTTTTTGGCCTACCGTCAATGTACATAGCCACTCCTTTATTTTGATCCTTATCTTTTAGCTGTATATAATTTGTTGGTAGTGCATACCTACATATACTTCGTGTATATCAAACCAGCAGCATCCAATCTTTGTAACTATAACAAGGTACAACATACTCCATCAATTAAGTAACTTTTCTATACAAGACCTTTATGTCATCCATGCAAAATAGGCCCAAACCATGTAATGACAATAGTGCTATTTGACATATCCTCTCATTGACACAAAAAATAGTGTTTATTGGAGGAAGTTCCTTGGGTACCAATTTTTTTCGTAGATGTTTGTACCTCAAGGGCACCTCGATGTCACCTATGCTCTCATCATCATAAGAGCATGACCCACCTTCAACAAGAAAAATTCCATGTATTTACAAAATTTTCTTCTAATCTTTTGACCTCTAGTTGATCTCCTTCTTTTAGAACTACTAAATGTCTCACTTTCCTCTTCTCTTCCTGAATTTTCCTCGCTCAAGGAAGATAGATGTGACAAATACCTATTTGGTGGTACCTTCACTCATAAGGATGTTGGATGAAGTTCTTTCATGGTGATGTGATCCCAAGGTATGGGGTTGGAGGACTAAAAACCAAGGTTGTCACTACTAGTCAAATGCATGTGGAGGTAACAATAGTTGGGAATGTTTCAATAAACCTTGTAAGGGTCTAACGATCATAGATCACTTGGTAAGCATGGGAATGGTTTGTAGGGTCATCAACCTTGTGTTTTGAAGCCTTGGGTTTTGGGAACATCTAGAGGAGTCATCGTCTTGTTTCTTGGAGGTTGAACCCCAAAATGTATCATAGTTTCTTTCTTTCTTAAGAATCTAGTTAAAGAGGCTAATTGGGTCCCTCCCTATCCAACATTCCTTCACCATTTTCCAGACACCCACAACATCTTCAGACTATTTATACTCTTCTAGAACTTGAAAAAAAAAGTCCACTTTCATTAGTTTCCTCTTTCGAGATTGCCCTAGTGTTGGCATTTGCACTATTCTTTCGGAGGTTTGGTTGAGTCATTGAAATATTCAAAAGTTTTTAATGGCTCCTTGTCTTTTTTTCATCTTTTGTACTAATGCAGGAGCACCTTGGCCTAATTAGGCCTCTATTAAGCAATTTTTTGAAATTTGATTCAATGTTATTGTTCCTACTTTGTAAATGATGTTATTAGAGCCATGTTTCATATATCTGAGGTCATGTTGAGGTCATTTGGTATTTAATAAGTCTAAAAGTGCAAAAAATGAAAACAATGTAAAAAGTTGTCAACTTAATTAAAAAGGCACTATTAAGAGATGAAGAGTCATTAGGGTTAGTTAGAGGTAGTTAGAAGGCTAAAAGTCATCTTTTTTTCTTTTAAAATTTTGTTTTATCTTTTAGAAGTTTGAGGGTGGTTGAATAAAGAATAAGTTCAAGGAAAATCTCTAGTTTTTAATCATTTTTCTTCAGAAATCTTGCATTTCTAGTCATTGTACAAAATTTTATGGCCTTGAAGGAATGGTAGAATGGTTGGATATGGTAATAATCTCAATCACCTTCATGTTACATCAAATTTCATGCATTTAAGTTAAGATTTGTGTGATTTGTTGTGGATTTACTTCAGATTGCTAAAACCCTTAGTTAGGGTAAGCAGAGACAAAAATAATTATGTTTCTCCTTTATTAATTGGTGGAATCTTCTAGTTTCTTGTGAGATTATCCTACTATGAATTTTATTTCATGTTTGAGTGGATTTAGGGTAAAATCATAAAGATAAGATGGAAGGGAATGAAGTTTCTTGACTAAAAAATTGTGCGTACATTTTATGAATAGAGTAATTATAAAGGTTAAGCCCTTAGGGTTTTGTGAAAATACTTTGTAAATGGACTTTGATGCTTTGAAGTGAATCCCACACGTAGGCCTATCAAAAAAGCATTGTGGAGCCAAAAAAACACCATCATTATGTCTAGAAGGGTAGGGAAACAAAAAAAATACCTTTCATTTTGTCAATTTTGATAACTTTGATTTTTTTAAAAAAAATTGAATTTTTTTGACCATCGTAGAAAAAATTAGCAGAGGCCAATTTTCCCTCTACCATTGTGCAATTTTGGGTTGACATTCTCTCTTTCGCAAGATTTTGGCCATTTAAAAAATTTGGCCTGTTGGGCCTTTTTGAAGGTTTATTTCTCTATTTTATTGCAAGAATTTTGTGGCTTGTATATCCTGTTTGCAGGATTTACATCTTTCCAACACCTAGTTTCTAGCACATTTTTTTTCACATATTGGCAATGATTTTCTTGTTATTATTGATTTTCTCAATGGAAAATTTTTGAAGGCCCAAATCTGTGTACATTTGAAGACTCCTACCTACAAATGTTCACATCATGTGGCCTCCAAGTGACCTGCAATCTTGGTATCCAATCTCTACGGTTTGAGTATATGTCCCATTGGCAAGTTGATATGTGACAATTGTTTTTGATCTTTGGGTAGGCTTTGTCAATTGGTGAAGGAAAGGAAATCTATGGCGATGGGTTTGTCAATGGGACATTGACTCAAATTGACCAAAATATAGCATGCAACACCTCAATGAGAACAAACAGAGTCTAAACCACTATACTTGCAACAATATTTCTAAATATGAGGGAAAAATCTCTTACAGTCATTGTCCCTTGGTTGATTTTCCCTTTTTGAGTGCTCTCACCTCTTTCTTTGGATTTCCTCCTACAAAATGGTTCCTAGTCTTCCTCCTCAACTCAATGGCCTCGTAGCACTCATCGAGTGAAGTCTCACAACTCTCCACTTAGGGGTTGGATGCAGTGGTTCTCAGTGCAACTCTCCAGTTAGGGTCTTGGTGCAGTATGCTATGTCGTGCTCCTGTGCATGCATGGCCAAAATTAAAAATATATAATTTATATATATGTTATGTCAACACATAGTTTATATACAAAATATATATTCTATGTCAACATATAGTTTATTTTATTTTCTACAAAATATAATTTTTGTATGCTGGCTTGTTGATCTTATATAGTTGGTTTTCTCTTTCTTTATAATTTTTGATGATTTATTTCCTATGACATGATTGAATATTATCTATATTCCTAGTGATTGTTAAAAAGGCTTATGATATGTGATGTTTAATCATGATGGATGTCTAAGAATCAGTGATTGAAATACTACTTGACTAAAGAATTAGCTATCTAATATTTTTTCATTTAAACATCATGGAAGAAATGTTTGCAATCATTGTCTTATTATTGTAGCCTACAAGGTTTATTTTCCTATTTTTTTCTAGTCCTATTCATGTTATGTTTTATTTTTTACACTGGTCTATCACAGTAATGGGGAGCATATCTAGTGAATCGATTCTTTCAGCCTCTTTGATTCCTATCCTTGTGCATAATGAGTTTTCTTCTATCCTATGATTAATTGATTGTTGGTTTAAAACACTCATTACAACTAACATGGATATGCATTATGATGTGGGTGTGAGACATGATTGTTGAAAATGAAGGAATGGCTTAGGAAAGTAACCCTTAATCCAAATGAGTCATTTTATTGTCATGAAATGTTTTAAGAGACTTTAAAATTAATATATTCAACCTAGTTAATATTGACACATCTAAAGCATGCCAAAGGAACTTCGGAGATATGCTATGACATAAAGAAGATTGTTAAGGTGATGTCAAGTATTGATCCATTAGGGTAGGAAATCATAGATGCATTGGTACAAAAGGTTCCATTCAACTTGGAGGAAATGGATAATTACCTAAGGGATAATGTGAGATTGGACCAAGTTTATATTATGATACAAATAGCTTGGGAAAAGGGATGATGAAATGATTAAGTATGGGAAATTGTAGAGATAAATATAACACCAAGGGAAAAACACTAGAACTAATTTTAGCACTATGGATTAATCCAAGACTCAAAATTCCACTAAGAGGCATCCCTTACCTCTTAAATTAATTCCATAGGTGGGTTTATCCTTCAATATAGTGCCATTGGTTAGCTTATCATGTGAACTTCTACTATAAGTAGGATTACCATACACTTTCATAACATGCATGTGTGGTTTCAAAATGTTTATATGTTCTTGTGAATTTGAAAGAAAGGCATTTTTTGACTTTTCCAATAGGTGTTAGGGGTTAATTTGACTTGATTTTAGCATTAGAGTGACAAACCTTGTGGTTTAGGTTCCATAAAAAAAATATACTCATTTTTTTAGCTTCCTATTATCATCTTTACATTCAATGAGCTTTTCAAAGATCATCTAAATATTCATTGATAATGAAAATGCACAAAATGGTGTGTAATAGATCCAAGGTGAGGCTTAGAGAGCCTCATCTTTTGAAACCATTAACCAAAGAAATTTTAAGAACAATATATGGAAGAGACAAAGAATAAGGAAACTTGTATTATTAGGAAGGTGAGATACCTTTATATAGCATGACCTCATGTTTGATTCTCAAAACCCTTCCATATTGTCAACACATGCTTCTAGGCTAACCATGTCAAGTTTCACTCTATACAAGCACAAATTGAAAAAAATTCAATGTTGGCCCCATTCACATGTCACTATGTGGGGTCAACATGAGGAAACACTATTTTTTTGGGAATGAAATAACCAAATATATGATCAAATAATATCTAATCTTAAATATTTATAGAGTAATCAGGATTTGATCATATGAAAATTTCTAGGAGAGCTACAATAGTTGTAACATCATGAATTAATAACATTAAAAAGTACATCATGAATTAATTATGTAATGGCATAAAAATTAAAAAAATCATGAATTAATTATGAAGCCATATAAGCCAAATATAATTCTATCAAGAAATCAATATCAAATAGATAATATAATTGCATAACTCATACATTTCAATGCCATTGATCTTCTTCATCCAACTCTTTTTCTATATCATCCAATCCAGATTCGACATTGTAAGGACTGGTTTGTATCTGTATCTTTATTCTTGGCCAAATGTATGCAAAGAAGAAAAAACTCAACGTATATATACACCAGTATAATTGAAAAAAAATTAAATAATATGGGTGATTAATATATTTATACGTACCTGTTTATCCCTTAAACCATATGCTAAATCAATTTCCCTTGGTGTAATATTGGAATCTCCATTATGATGAGCTTCTTTAACCAATGAAGCCACACCTTCCCATGTTAATGCGCAACCAGATTGTTGACATCATTCAATCCATACCATCATCCAATCAAGATTTTTTGCAATGTACAAATGTAGTGCATCCCACTCTCGACCAACTGTATCAAAAAAAATTGAAATTCATAAATGACATATAATTAGTTAATTACCATGGTATACGACCTTAATTTATAATTATTGTACCTAAAAACATAACATAGCACTATCAATGATCTTATTATCTTTCATAAGAAACCTCTGAACTATTTGTATCCAAGACCCATTGTTCACACATTTCAAATTGAAGAGATATAACATATCGGCCAAGCAGTATCTATGTCACCCTGATCATGTTTTATGTTTATATTGGCAGGATACAATATATCAGCACAACAACTAGCAAGCTTCATTGATAAAAAAATTGCAGGAATGGCCTATGTGTGTTGAAACTAGAATTTTCATTTCAAATTATGATGGTCCTTTCATATGAAATCATTTTTTTTCCTTAAAAACCATGTTTTTACCATCCACAAGGTCAAAATTTCCTTTTACCACCTTACCGTAGCCTCCAATAAAGTAACTCATAATAGCATGGTGGGTAAAGGAAGTAATACACTATATACCACTATACTATGGAAGGTTGATGTCTTTCCCGTGGTAGAGAAAGGTCATGGTTAATACTAATAGAGGGAATTGGTATACTGTGAGGGGTTTAAATGAAGCCTGTGGTAGAGTGGTAAGCTAAGAACAAATGTAATAATGCACTTCCATACTGTGAAGGGTTAGAATGGAGCCAACGTTAGAGTGGTGAAATAAGAATTGAGCTAAGGAGGAACCACTATACCACGAAAGAAGAGGTTGAGAAACTAAAGAATCATAATATGGATGATATCAAATGACACATCTTGAGTACCTTGGAGGAAATACTGAAACACAAAGTTGAAGTTTTAAAAGAGAAAATAAGTGGAGTTCACGAGGGCTTCAATCATTTGGTAAAAGCTCTGGAATAGATAAATACTAATTCCCCTATCTTAGAGGAATTGCAAGAAAGATGGTAGCCCACTTACCATATCTTAACCACTCTTTGTAAAGCCACACAAAGAGATCCTGATGCACCCCCAAGGTTAAAAAATACTCAAGAAATGGTAAAAGGAATCATTGATGAGCATAATTATTTGATTGGTATGAAGAAGAAGGTAGAAAACAAAATGAATTCATTTGATTCAATAAAACATAGTTTTAGCCCTTTGATCATTAAATGTGATGGTCAATTCAAGGATGCAGATGAATGGAGAAATGAATTTGACCAAATGGTTCCAAAATGTTTGACACATATATAGCGTGATGGTAATATCAATATGGAAAAATTTCATACTTTGCTTTATGGAATTATTGCATTGAATAATGGTTATACAAAGTTCATTGTAGATGCCAGAAACTTGCTCGATAGGAGATGGAAAAGACACTTGTCAACCTTCACTACTACACAAGAATACAAGTAACCGAATGATTTAACCATAAGCAACTAGTAGGATAAATACATTGGTTTAGATAAAAATTAATCACTATCAATGATGATTATCATAAAGTAAAAGCTTTGCATAGGTCTTTGGTGACTCGGGCTTTTACTCAGAGATTAACATAATTGTCATGTGTTAGTTGTTAATTTTCTTAGTTATATTTTACATGTTAGCTAAGTTTTGTGATCAAAAGTCATGTCTTTTGGTCTAAAGGTTGTTGCCTCTCTTATAAATAAGAGAGACTAGGACCATGAAAAAATTATTAAGATAGGAGTAGATAGAAGTATGAGAATAGAGATTGATACAATGTTTACATCATAAAGACCAAGATGCATGTGTAAATTTTTTGATGAAGTTAATGGAAAATATTTGATTCAATGGCTCTATGTTGGTATCAATTGTTTGTTAAGTTAATTGAATATATTGGTAGATTATCTCCATATTTAATATTAATTTTTTGTTTAAATTGATATATCAAGCATATTTTCAATTTATCAGTGCACATTTGTTGTATCTATGTGGCATAAATAATTGGGTCTTTCAATTAAAGATTAAAGTCCTCTTGATTATTCACAACTTAGGAATATTATTTTAGATTATTAAAGAAGAATCTAATAATTGCATCCATACCTATTTATACGAGTTATAAACATGGAAGTACCAAACAATTTGAATTATTACCAGTCATAAGTCACTTGTCTCTAATTTCTACTTGACTTCATATACCCAACAAAGCATTAGTCTTCACATTTCATCACTTAGTTTCATTTCATTTTAAATGTTTTATTTTGTTAACTGAACATATTTCTTTGATACTCCTTATACAATTTATGCTAGATTAGTAGTACATCTGTTCACTTTCAAATTACCATTGTGAATAGACTGTTGTAGGAGGAATCACATAGTTTAAGTCTGCTTCATTCACATAGGTAGACCCGCCTAGGTCCGGAAGCACTTGAAGAGAAGAAGGTATAAAACCATTTGGCCTTGTATGTTACCCTGAAACGTACCAAGAGTTTGGCAACCTCTTGAGGTATTTTTACTTATTTTTTTGAGAGCTAACAATGTGAATGAGGAAGAAAATTATACAATATCGGCATAGGAAGATTGCATTCATACCGATTGGCAAAAGAAATTGGGCTATACATTTTGAATAAAAAGGAACAAATAGATAATGTAGCACCACAAGAATTGCATATCGGTATAACTCATGAAATTTTCCTTGACAAAATACTCATCACCAGCCATCAAAAGCCTAACAAGTGACAATTTTGATCTCATATACTACTCCAATGAAGATAAAAGTCTTGTATCGGGGACACATTATTTTTGTTCTACTGATGGGTTATTCAAGAAAGTAAAAGATAGACTCACTCAAGATTTTGGCATGAGGTACACTAATATATTTCATCAGAGGAACACATTGATATTAGAACAATAGAAAATGGACTGCCTGACGACACATCTTACACCAATAACATTTAGTTGGGAGAACATATCTTAAGTTACGCCAACAAGGGAATAATCAAAGTAAGAAATTGTGATGACACAGAGGATAAACTAAGGCACCAACAATGAAAGACTTATTTTCTGGACTAATACAATACTAGTACTTTTATATTTTTCTGTGGAAGATTATTTCATTTGGACTAGTTCTTTGTTGTTTCTTTTCAAGCAATTGAAGGTAATGTAAAATGTATTCTAATTAATCTCCATGACCATTTTATAATTACCTCTCACTTTCCTCAATCTACCTTTCCCCATCAAGCACTCCCCTTCAAATTTGTTAATCGAGTTGGGATCCCAAATGCAATCTACATGGATCTTTGTTGCAAACTTAGGAAGATATTTAGTAATGTACACCATGGTTTGGTATACCATATATCCCTCCATCATAGAACCCTCAATATGTGATCTTTTTCTAACCAAATCCTTCAAAAATTTCAAGTGCCTCTCAACCATCCACATTGACCTCGTGTGTATAGGTCCACACAATTAAATCTCCTCAACTTGGTGAGGTAGTGTTCTTGTGCATTGAAGAATGTCGAAGGTAGACACTTTTGCATTTCACACATTAGATGAGGAATTTTTCTCTTCCAATAATTTATATCTTCTTTATGGAATTCTTAGATGATAGCCATCTACAAGTGATTCAAGGCATAAATATATTAACGATATTTGACAAAAATATACAATATATTACATAACAAGTAAAAAAATGGTAAATATAAGATCTATACAATGAATTTAACAAATATCACTACTTAACTCATGTATTTTCAAATATCAGATATCACTTGCTTGACATTATTGTCAAAGTTGTCTGGGAGAGATAGAGGTAGAACACACTACAACAATTATGAAATGATCTTTTCATTATTTTTTCTAAAATTAGTAAACATAATACACTGAAAAGTACATGTAGTATACAAATATATATAAAATATACATGAATAATTATCTTAATGAAGGTATTCCAATCATGCATTTTCATCCTTGACCTAAATTAACCTTTCTTTCTTATCATATTGTTTATGTTCATAGCAAATCCTGTGGGAAATCAAATTTTACAGATAACTTATTTTATAGCATTGCTTTGCTGCTCCATTAATAACCTAGGAAGGGTGCTTATACTAATTTGGTCTCCATTGCTATTTAATTGAAAGACATTTTTCATTGCATGATTAGCTTCTTGAATGTCACTACAAATTTTGACAATTTTTTCTCTGTCATGCCCTCCATCTAATATTTTCCATAATGTTTCATTTATATTCTTTCCAATATACATTGTATCAAAAAATGCACAATTTGTAGCTGCTCATAGTAGGGAAACCTATTAAATTGTCTAGGATAACTTTTCAGTCCCTATGGAAGACGTCCATTAATGCCTTGACGACCTTCATGAAGCATATAAGTTAAACGAATTAATAATGAAAATCATTGTCAATTATGGCATGAATAAACAAAACACAATATAAAAATATAAATTCCAAACATATCATATATGATAGATAAACAACTTGATCCAATGTATAACCTTGATGATTGATTCTATTATATTCCAACTTCCATATGCGAGGTGTCATTCGTCATGGTTTTGATGTATTCTCTTCTTTCTCATTGAAAAAATGTTTTTCAGTAGTTCGATACTTATGATTTCTATGGAGGAAGTTCCTATACTCATCAAACACCTACTTTCCTAAACTTGTTGAATGACAAGATTTCATCTTTGGACCACAAACTAGACATGCAAATTTTTACTTTGTTTGAAGACTTGCAAGATCATATATAATTGGATTAAATATGTCAATTTTTATAATTCTATATAATGCATAGATTATTTAAAGAACATGCATGATATCTAGTTCATAAAATTCAATATCGCTAAAGTGCAGTCGAATGCTATAACATACCACAAAAATGTGTTAGCCCTGGGGTATCATGAATTTTCCATACAAGCATGCATGTATTTGAAAGTGTCTTTGTCCTATTGGTCTAGAGACGTCATACATAGTGATGCCATTCCATAACTTTAGTAACTCGTCGATAAGAGGCTCAATATATACATTCATATCTTTAACTTGGTACTTACCTAGTTGAATGAACATAAACATTACATAGTTATTATAACCATTTTACTGCAATATATATAAATTAACATACATGACTATTAAATGAAAAAAATATAAGTCATTATGCAACAAATAAGACAAATGAGATGCTACTACATTAAAGAAAATTGATGTAAAAAAATATCTATAACAATCATTTCCAACATTATGTGCTCCCTCTTTATTGACATCCATGGAGGAATGTTATTGTTGATAACAAAAATAGGCCACACCGAGTAAATAGATCTCAGCTCTCCAAATGGATTGACACTATCCGCTACCAATGAAAGCCTAAGATTACAAGGTTCTTCTTTAAAGTGTGGTCATTTTTCCTCCATGTCCCTAAATACAGAACCATCCATAGGCATTCAAAGAATGTCACCTCCACTTCTATTCCATGCATGGTAATCCATAAATTGTGCTAATCTTTCACACCTAAATAATCATTGCATGCGTGGAATAATGGGAATATAACGAAGAACCTTGTGAGGCACCCTTTTTGTTAGTTTATCTGTTTGATATCTACGGATATGATATTCTAGGATTCTATTGCAAATTCATGTTGTTTATGATATATAATATGATCATTGGGACATAGATCTACTTCTTGATACACCATTCCAATATCTTTCACAATGGCAGATAATTCTCAGTATGAGCGAGGTAAAATATTTTATGGTGGTAACAAAAATTCACCTATCAATCTACAACAAAAAAATAATTTGTTAATATAAAGAATATTAATGGTACAAATTTCATCCTTTATTTACTAGTGATGAACTAACAACAAAAATAGATAAAAAAAGATGACATATATGGCATACCTTAACATTGGTGAGATTGCTATGTTGGATAAACCATTCATAACCTTCAAGTTAACCAACAACAATACAGTAGAGAGAAGAGTTGTTTGGGAGTCTTCATAAAGGGGCCTGCATACCTTCTCAAGTATAGGTAAATCATGAACATCATCAAAGTTATCTCGATCATCATGATCAGTTGTGCCACTAAATGTGTCATGGATCAATGTATTTGTACCATCATCTTCAATTGTGTTTTCTGGTGCATGATCATCTTCTTCCATAGGATCATTAACTTCATCTTCGATATTCACAACTCCATGTTCCCCTACTTGCAAAACCATTTTCTCTAGGCCGTGATAATCCATATCATGTGCCCTAGGGCACCCCACCTTTATAATAATAATTGACACAAATAAACCATGATCATGATCAAGTGATTTTTATATATATATAAAATGTTAAAACAATATAAACATTTACAAATTCAATCAATATAAAGACATATAAGGAAGAAATTACCAATGGACGATAATCATGCCCCCCTTCAATTTGACCATGCTACCTACAATGTTTCTCAGTTGTTGTGATTAAAAGTCTTCTTGTCTTTAATCCCTTGCAGTTATTGCAAGGACAATAACATTTCCCATCACCCTTTCTTTTCAATCTAGCCCACAATCTAGCAAGTGTCTCTTCATTTTGTTCTGCACTAATATTATCTGACATGATTTTTATTTACCAAGCTTGAATATTTAGATCTTCAAAAAATATCAAACTCACACTCCAATAATTTTTATTCATAGACATGTAACAAAATCTAATAATTCTGATATTTTGTACCAAAAAATCACAGCCTGTAACCTCCACAAACTATCACAAGTATAGAAAATTCACAAGTATAGAAAAAAACTATTGCAAGTATAGATAAATTGTCGAACTCACTTTTATTTATTAAAAAACATTCGTCGGAACCCCAACAAATGCTAACCATATACCCATCAGTCAAAAAATTAAGCAAGCCAACCATATGTCAACCCACAAATTGATGGAAGGGGATGGTTGACTTTAAATGTATGTCGAAATAGTGATGAAAATCATAGAGCATCGCAATTTTGATACGTCGGGCATAATTTTTTAAAAAAATTAAAAAATTATACATCTTTCATCATATTTTGCAGTCAAATGAGTTAGTGAACTAGAAGATTGTTGTGTCTACAACTGTCTACAATTTTCTAGTGAGATTGTTGTGTATGTGGCATCCTATGTTGTGTTGGTGTTTTGTGTTATGTTGCTGGTGTAAAGGTATTGTATATTACTTCTCTGGAGGAATTGTGTTGTTTCTTTTAAGGTGTTGTGATGCTGCAACTTGATTTATCTTTCTTTTTTTAAATCTGAGATAACAAAACAACTACTTTGAAAGAGGAGACCCTAGTTTGATTCAAATTTTATCTAACTCAAGAACTTAGTACATGGGTTAACTCACTCATATGTTCAAAAACATATTTCAAATCAAGGTAAAATACACTAAGCTTTTTGAGGTACACTAGAAAAACATCCTTTGGCCTAAACATCAGTAGAATAACAAGAAATGTTATATTAGTCAATTCCTTACAACATATTCTAGCATGGCTACCATAGAGTAACAATCAATAAATTTTTAATCTCTTAATATTAGCTCCTATACCTAGTATAGGAGCCCAACCCAGTATGTGTCCCTCTCCCTTATAAGTGCTTTCATTTTATTACTATTATTTTTCTTCTATTACATTTGTTCTATCAGTTGCTTAAGGTTATTTTGAGTTGCTCTTGGCAGTAATAAAGTCTATTAGACTATTGACTTATTTATCTTTTCTTTTACTCGTTTGATAAAAATACAATAGAAGAGAATATTTTTTAACTTCTACAAAGTCAAATGTAGTTTATGGAATCATAGATCTTAAATTATTATTTTTATTCTGTAATTAAGATGTTGAATATGACTCTAATAATATTTTAGATTTTTTTTTTTGAGTTTTTTAGAAATCAGTTTTAGGATTAAATGTTTAAAATTTTTGGTAAAAAGAGAAAAAAAAAATAATTTCAAGTATTTTTCATAATCTTACAAGTCCAAATTCTTAAAAAAAATATAGTTAACTTTCTTTTTAAGAAAAGCTAAGGAAAAAGGTGGAAAATGGGATCATTTGAACCTAAAGATGAAGGTTGCACATATTGTTCTAAATGTCCTACCCTCTTGAACTTAACCCATCCTACCACTTGAACCAACTTCCCTCCTTTCCCCCAACTTAGGTGAATAGTATTTTCAAACACTTAACAAAAGGTTGTTACAAGCATTGACTGATTATTTGAGAGCAAGATAGCCATAGAACCTCTAAGTAAGTACCCTCAAATGATCTAAAGGAATAAAAAATGGTATCCAAGACAAATCATCTTGGTCTCTCTCTAATGAATTTCTCAATCTCCCTTAGCTTCATGTCAAATTTCCCCTCTTCCTAGTGGCTTTAAAACTCACATTTCACATTATGTAGTGAAATCATTGGTATTTTACAAGGGAATGCGAGAACATTGTAGTGATCTCATGACCAACTAGATATGTTCAAAAATAGATTTCAGATCAAGAGAAAATACACTTTGCTTTTTGAGGTATACTAAAAAATACATTCTTTGGCCTGAACATCAAGTAGAATAACAATAAATGCTATATTTGTCAATTTCTTATAGCATATTCTAACATGGCTACCATAGAGTAACAATCAGTAAATTTTATTTACATCCTCAAGTTATGAATATTGTGTACTTTTGGATTTAACTCTTTGATTTTTTTTAACATCAATGTTTTGGATCACACTACAAATGTTGAGGTTAAAAAATTTCACATAGTTAAATCCAAAAGTATACAACATTCACTAATGTATGGACTACTTGAAATATTGTATGTTTGATCCTCAAAGTATGCTAGACAATATATGGGACAAAATAAATTACAAGAGAATTTACATGAAATTCATATAGCTTCTGTCATGATGAGGTTTTCATTAACATTTATTATCCAGTCTCTAGTGATGATGTACTGGGAGATTGTTGTGTCTGTAGTTGTCTACATTTTTTTGGTGAGATTAGCCCACACTATCAATAAATATAACATCATTTGTTTAAATCCCAATTAATTATCCCACACTTATTTTAGTAGAATAGGATGTCTATGTTCAAAGTTATGTTAGCATAAAATTTATGCAGAAGGTATTCTCAATCTAGGTATCACCAAATTTATCCAATAATGGGTAGGCACATATCACATGTAGCCATTCAAAAATAGTAGCCTGGGATTTTTCTCAAGTTCAAAGCTAGGTTGGTGGGGAAATTTTTGAATAGGTATCCCCAATTTTATCTAGCAAGGTGTAGGGTATGTGTAGGATCATCATGGAAAAAACAGGCCCTTAAGTGGCAAAAAAATTCAGAAAAATCAGAGTTAGGGAACTTGACACAAAAATTTGAATAATTTATCTATATTATTTAAAAATTATGTAAGAATAGAATTTGTAGAAAATTGAATGTAGTTTCTAAACTACTAGGTTTTTTTTTAAAAGAAAAATCTATTTGGTAAAAATTTGAAATTTCAATGCAATAGTACTTAAATTTCGGGGAAAAAATAAGAAGTAGGTATACATTTGACCACACTAACCATAATAAAATGATAATATTTTTATAATATTTTAGATATAAGTAGAGGACTCATGTCCTGATGTGATGCATTTTTTTGTTTTTCCAAGTAAATAATTAATTATGAATTTTTTATTACAAATTTTAAAAATATAAAACTCATGTAATGACCACCTTAACTTGGTCAAAACTTCATGAAATTCAATTTTTATTTTTTTAATACTATATTACATGAAGCATAGAATGTGACGCATGTTTTGGATTCAAAAAATGTGATACCATTTGAAACCTATAGATTTTTTTCAATTAGCCTATCAATTAGGACTTTAGTCATAATTCAAATAGAAAATGAATAATAATTACTTATTAAATTCAAACTAAAGCATAATTTATATTGGTACAAAGCTAAGAATCTCCTTTAAAAACCCTTTTTGTTTCATCAATTTTGGGTAAAAAAAAGTCGTCATCTCCACATACCCATCATATTGCCACTTTTTGGCCCATCATGATCTTGCACATACCCTGTAGGCACAGATCACCTATGACAGGTGGAAGTGGTAACCTGGGGGTTGTTGTACTTATAGCAGGAATCACTCAAGTCTTGTGAATATTTAAATCTTAATAGGCTAATCTCTTCCTGAGGATTTCAGTAGTTATAGGAGAAATCACATGATCACCCAAGCTCTGAGAATGTTAAGAGCTCAATAGGCTAATCTCTATTTGGGTTTGCACTAGTAACAAGAAGAATTTCCCCAATCCTACACTTGTGAAAATTAATAAGTATGTCCTACTCGAGTATACCTTGGAATGTTCCTATTCAAAATAAGAGGTAAGCTCAATAGGAAAATTACTACCTATGTGACATTATAGGTAAGCTCCATAATCAAGTCAAGTCTCTAGTTTGCACATATTCTACCTTAATTTAATGCAAGCTTCCTTTTATTAAAAGCTATATGTGATGAAAAGAATGTAAAATGATTTCAAATTTTAGTTGGTCACCAAAAGAGACTCCCACATCATATCAAAATCTTGATAATTTGAAATAGAGGATTAGACTTCTACTCTCCAAATTATATTATCAAAAATTTCCTTAGATTTTTCTAGAGCTACCACCTTTGATCTATTTCCAACAATTTGTATGCCTCTATCTTCATGAGGAAGCTCATAAGTGTCATTGAATAAACCATTTCCAATGTTAGCAGGAGGTACAAAACAATCCATGGATAGTCTAGGAACATTGAAGGAAACTTCATCGATTGTCCATCTATGATTTGCTCTCCGCGTTTGGTAGTTGCAGATAGCACCCATAGTGGTTCACCTTGGCACTGATAAGACACCATACATCTACTGGATTTGCTCATTTTTCCTTCAAACCTGGTAAGGATTCCTTATCTTGCTAAGGCAATGACCTTTCTAGCTAAAAAAAAAGAGGATTTATTTGGTTTTATTGTGTTTGCAAAGCTTTCTGTGCTTGCACATTTAATGTTCTTCTAGTTTTTCATCTATTTTTCTTTTGAAGCTTTAGTTTTCAAAAGGGTTTTGGGTTTTCACATGGGTTTTCAGTTGTTTACTATTGTGTCACTTATCAGATACTACTTACAACATTAAACCACTTCGATTTGGTATCTTATTATGAACTTTGGTATTTTGAGTTCTTTTTTATATGGAATATTGCCCAATTACTTTAAAAATTTACACTTATATGATTTTGTATTTAGTATTTTCTAAATTGGGCTCCTATTTCACTTGTAAGTTTAGATTACCTTAAACATGCTATATGTTGATTTAGGCCAATCTTGGGTGATATGTACCATTCCATCTTCAATATAAATAACAAATCCAATGTTTTCATCCAACTCAACAAGCCTTCACCTTAGCATATAACTGAATGTATATGTGCATATGTTGAATATTTAACTTGATTTAAAACATTAATAGTGGGTCATTTTATCTTTGAGGTAGATATATTGTAAATCAAGTGGGATTTGATCACGATGTCGTGTGGAATCCAAGCAACTTGCCACTTTTTCATTGCACACTCTCACATTAAATAGAAGTCCAGTCACATTAAAGAGGAAGTTCAAAATCATTAACTCCTACTCCCTCCTTTTGCTGGTTATCATGCCTTGGTTTTTTGCAACTATGGACTTTTCAATGCTCTCCTAATTCACACTCAACAAACCTTTTTAAACCATTATTGACTCTACTCTTTACATTTGCTCATTGCAGATGGCACCCATACTAGTTCACCTTGGCACTGCTAAGACACCATGCATCTATTGGATTTTCTCATTTTTTCTTTAAATTTTGTAAGGATTCCTTATCCTGATAGGGAACTGACCTTTCTAGCTCAAAAGTAAAGAGGATTATTTGGATTGAATATTTAACTTGATTTAAAAATCTCCACTTCAAAGATAATCCTTCAACATTACAGGCACACCCCATTGCAACTCCCTTTGCTTGACTGTGTGGAATTGCATATCCAAAAATTAGCTTGAATTATGAACTTTAGAAAATTTGAAAGTTGTGTTGGAGGCTTTCTTGGGGACTAAATGGTGCTAAAATTGCATTGTAGCTACTGTTTTTCCTCTTCTTGTTCTTTCAATGCTCAGGATCCTTTTAATAGCTCAATAAGGGTCATCACATCCCACTTGATTTAAAAAAAATCTACCTTAGAGATAAAATGACCCACCTTTAATGTTTTAAATCAAGATAAATATTCTACATATGCACATATACATTTAGTTATACGCCAAGGTGAAGGATTGTTGAGTTTAATGAGAACATGGGATTTGTTATTTATATTGAAGGTGGAAATGTACATATCACCATACTAAATAGAAGCCCAATTTAGAAAATACGAAATACAAAATCATATAAGTGTTTGAAGTTTTTAAGTAATTGGCCAAGATTACATACAAGATATTGAATTGAAGTCATCTAGTCTTGCAACTTTTTGTTGGAAATTAAGGGCATGTGCTTGGTTAAACTTTAAGAAGCATGAATGTTGTCAGAAACACAACTCTAATATTGTCTAGGAATTGTTCCATCATTAAACTCAAATTCATGCCTCCCATACTATGACCCACCAATATTACCTATACCCAAAAAATTAAAATCAAATGAACTAAAATTAGATTGTACTGAGAAAAAATATGGAAATGGTGCAATTTATTTGTGGTGGAATGTCTAGTTTAGTGCTTAAGCTCTTTGTTTCTTTAACTTTGTATTGTAGAGATTCAAAAGATTCCAAATGTAAAAATTGGTGTTCAATGGTGTTGTAACACTTTATCTAATTTATGAGTAGTGTATTTAAACAACTTATTGGTTGTTTCCTGTGTTTTCTAACACATTTATTGCTTTTAGAAATTGCAAAATCTTTTTTGAGCATCATTGTGACTCTTTAATTTAAGTTACAAATTTAAGTTTACAGTTTCTAATTGTAGAAAATGGAATGACCAATGTTTTAACATGCTACAAATTATGTTTGCAAGTGCATTTGAAGTTTATAATTGATATCATATTGAATACCTTTTAAAGCATGTTTACTTCAAAATGCAATCTGCAAGATGTCCTCTTTTCATAGTGGGTCACCCTAACTTGACGCCTCCAACTAGTGCACTACGTTATCTAAAATAAATTAAATTTTCATTTTCCTCTTGGGGTTATTGTTTATCCATGGGTATTCATTCAATTATTTTATATTCTATGATGTGGACACCCTAAATATTTTGTTATGTTGTTCATGATTCTTATCTATTTTATGTGTACATAGACAAACAAATATATGTATGTATATATGTACAAATATATATATATATATATATATACATACATATACATATATATGTATATATATATGTACATGTATATGTATATATATATGTGTATATGTATATATATATGTATATGTATATGTTTGTGTGTGTAAACACATGAAACCAAAAGATCATTTCCTAAGCAGGATAGGATATCCTTACCAGAGTCAAAGGATAAACGAGCGAAGCCATTGTCAACAATAAAAATATAACAATAACCCCATTTCAATACCAAAGCCACATGATTACAACTATATAGAAAACAAAAAGAACCTTCCATTTACAAGCATATTAAACACTCTGCATATGCATATGTATGTATATATATGTATTTACATGTGTGTGTATATGTATATGTAGGTATATGCATATGCATATGTATATTAATACATCTTTGTATGTATGTATATATTACATTATGAATGTATGTTTATATATGCATGTGTATGTATATATTACATTCTAAATGTATATATATGCATATATATATATATATAGATAGATAGATATATATATCCATTATGGGTGCCATCTGCAACAACCAAACATAGAAAACATAGTTGATAATTGTGTTAAAATTTTTGTTGAGTGTGAAGGAGGAGAGAATTGAATGCTCCATAGTTACGAGAATCCAAGGCACAATAACCAACGAAACAAGGAGGGAGTAGGAGTTAATGAGTCTGAACTTCCTCTTTAATGCGACTGGACTTCTGTTTAATGCGAGAGTGTGTGATGAAAAGGTGGCGAGTTGATCGGATGCCACATAGCATCACGAGCACAACTCATGATGCCACTTCCTCCCATCAATGTATGGTGTGTCTAGTCTTTGGTCGGTGGTTAAAAATGGATAGAAATTCAACCCCACCAAACAAATGTGTTGTGCACATGGAAAATTGATGTCAAACATGTTAAAAAAAATATTTAGGTTGTCCACCTCATTGCACGCATGTTTGAGTATAAATGCATATGACTAAAATGAAGAAATTCCATCTATAATACTGAAGAATGTGAAGCCCATGTTGACCTTGATAGTTATGTAGCACCACATTAATCAAAGCATAACCTAAAAAATGAAGAATTCTTTCTAATGTTGAATAACAAATAATCCCAAGTAAATTATCAAAGACACCATAATTATATTCCATATATATCTAACAAAGACATAATAAAAACACATGGACAACTAATTTAGAATTTCCATAAACAAGGAATGAGCCAACTAGAGACCTACATTTAATTTCACATTTTCCACATAGCATTGAATTTTTTGATCACCTCTAAGGAAGTTGCAATTATTTCCTACAAAACCATGATGTATTAAACTTTCTATGTGTTTAAACCGTGTCAGTTGTAATTATGTTTTACAAATCCTTGTAAATCATTTGTGTATTCCTCCTAATACAAAATGCAAAAAAATGCCTCCCTGGCTGCAATTTGAAACATTTTTGTGTAGAATGATTGGTTGCTACCAATCTCATTCAAACCATATTGGAAAACTTATTGGATTTGAAGTGGTAGAGGTTGTTGTTTCCTGGTTGCTTAACAACTTACTCCCAATCATGTTCTCTTCCATTGCTAGTGGACTTAGAGTGTTGTTCAAATGGGATGGCCTTAGGCCTAGATTTTGTGTACTACTCATAATGGATGGGGTTACACTTGGAAATTGAGTACTGGTCACAATGAGTGAGGTTATAATTAAAGGAAATTGAGTGGTGGTCACAACTATATGATAGTTGGGATATGAATGTTGACCATCTCCCTAAACAAGGCATGATTTTTGGGCAAAGGGTTTAAGGGGTTTCTTAAATTCCTTTGTCCTTGTAGATCTAACCTTTCCCTTTCGAGCACTTCTTCTTTTATATCCCACTCCTTTTGAATAATATCTTACTCCCTTTCAAGCTCTTTTTCCTTTTTCTACTATTCCTTTGCTTGTCTTGCAATCTCTCTATCTAGTTAGGCTTGATCATTCTGCTCCTTTGCAACAACATGTGCTACCTTTCTTTCTTGAATGTGATCCCTCTTTCACAATTTTAACTCCTAAATTTCCTTCTTTATTTTCTCTTGTTCCATTAACAAGTTCATGTATTCGTCTGTTGTTAATAATTGGGACTGTAGACTCAACCGACTGCCTCTATCCTCTACTATCCCAAGTTTTTCCTTCACAATGTGAATTGGTAGTTTGAGAAATTTGATGATACATGAATCTACTTGGGAAACTAATGATTGGCTAGAATCTCCATGAAATCTATGTTCAACCTCGATATCCTGAATCAAATATGCAATATCTTGGGTATCACCTTCTCCACACTAGGCATAGTAATGTATCATTTCATCCACATTCAACGTGGGTGGTGGAGAGTCGAAAGCGAATGCAATGCCTTCTTCCTATGGATGCAAGTCATATCCTAAATTCATGGCTTCATCCAACAACCATGATGGTTAGCTTGGGGGAAAAGGAAGGATAAGTCCATCCATGTGTCTCTTATCGACTTTTAGCCATGTCATCAACTAGTTGACCCCCACTATAGGTTCACCTGAATCATCTAAAGTTGTTTCCTCTCCCATTTTTGTTGTTGTTGTAAGATTTAAATCAACATTGGCAAGCCTTGACAAGAATGTGTTGGAAACTTCCACATCTGACACACTGACCCTGAAAAGACTAAGGATGTTTTGCATTGCAAAAGCATCATCATGCACATTGAATTGAAAAGTTTTGTTGGGGTATATGTCCTCCATTAGAACATCTAGATTGATGGGCCATATACCTATCCTTTTAAAACCCGTAGTGATGTTTGAAACTGTTAGTGATTTCTGAAAATACTTGCTGCCCAATTCTACTAATTCTGCTCTTTTTATTTCTATATTAGGATATCTGGCCAGCCACACTGCTCTTTGAAATTTGAAATATGTCTTGAATGCTAAAAAAAACTAACATCCAATGGTTGGAATTTGCACGATGTGTGCACTAGTAGTGTGAGCAAATCAATCCCAAAAGACCTAGCTTCTTGGATGGTTGTCACGACTATGTGGCTACCATGGCCATCAAATATGAGTAAGTTCCTATTTGTCGATGATACTCCACCTAAAACTAATCGTGCAAAATGATGCAGCCAATTCATAAACAACTCTTTCATCATCCAACCATGGGGCTGCACAACCATGCATGCACCTAGTTCGTAGCCAACAATGTATTTTTTGAGCTTCTTTTTACCTTTGAAAAAATAGAAGCCTAGTATACTCTATACAATAACATTAACACAACATAAAATTATTATCCATTGCCTACTCTTTGGAATAATGTATGAGGCACTTTTTCTATCTCTTTTGGCCAAAACTCACATGGCTCCATTTCTCCTAACCTAAATTCTGGTTTTGTCACAATTCCAAATTTTATGTGGTCCATATAGGTTGGCTTGATATGCTTTGGACAGTGTGTCATACAATATGACAAATACAATAGACCTAAGGTTTAGAGTTATGTCTCTATCTATTCATTTCGCTATCCTTAATGCTAATTCAGGATGGCACCTTTTAAACCTAGTCCACCAAGACTTCCTAGGCAGCCCATCCTTAAAATGGTTTGGTTGTGTTTGGCATATTTACATGAATTCTACTTTGAGATTAATAATCTCTATCTCATGGCCCATTGCTACCATTTCTTTACACCATTCCATAATCAAACCCTCTTCAGCTGCTATCAATAGTTTAGGAGGACCTTTTTTTTATGACATTGTTAAACCACCTAACCAGTTGTTGAGTATTGTCATAGGGATTCCCCACTTTTTGGATACACTCCTTTTCGGAATTCATTATCCTCCACATCTTTCAATGTTGAATCCATATCCTTTTTTTTCCATTCCCATTGAACTAAAAATTTCTTTCTTCTAGCAGCTGCATTTACTTGAATAACTAGCATAATTAGTTGGGGAAGAAATTTGACTATCTTTATCCGGTAGGAAATTAACTCTTTTTTCTAGAGGCATGGTTGTCTTTAGTATCTTACTATCATGGAAGGTTTGCATTTGAGCTTTTTTTTCATACGCACATGTTAACAAACACCTTTGGACATCACTTTTGTAATTCAAAATCTTTTTAATGTCTTCAGTACAAAGTTAAAGAAAAAAAGATCCTAAAGCATTGAACTAGACATCCCACTTGCCTATGGTGATTAGTAGAGAGGCCTACATGGTGGTGCAGCCTAAATATCAAAAACTACTTGGGATTGTATGTGATGGGTAGAACAAATATGAATACTCAGGCATGCGTGCAGTGAGATTGACAGTTTAAAATCTGTAAAGCAAGATAAAAAAATAGATCACCAATCAAATTTACTAATATTAATCACAAACATTACAACATGTGGCATTCCAATTTCTTCATCTTTGTAATTGTAGTTTGTAATTTGAATTTGTAAGTTTAGTTGGCCAGCTCACAGTGATGCTCTGAACAGAAGATGTGTGATGCTATATTTTTTTTTACTATTTCACATTCTGATTTATGATGTTCTATGTTTGATTTGATAGTTTCACATTCTCATTTATTATGTTATATGTTTGTTTTTATTGTTCTATGTTTGATTTAATGTGAGTATGATTTTAGTATGCAACCAATGAACAATCTTACCAAGAATCAAGAGAACAAAAATAATAATATCATATTGTTTTTGTAAATGTTCACAGATTATTAAATAGCAAAAGCAAGCATATATTAAATGGAAAAATTAGGGGCCCACTATCCAGAATAATAATTCATCATATACTTAAGCAAGAATATTCATCAAAATTGGTGGTATCTCTAGCAAGTTCTTATTTTAGTTCAAATCTAGAACTTTGAATTAGTCAACCCAGTACAAATTCAACCTTGCTTGTATAGAAGGAAACTAAAAAAGAAATAATATAGTTTAGAAATTTGAAGAATTTTATGTTGATGATTGTTGTTGACGGTTTTACTTGCAGTAAATAGGTTGAATAAAATATCCATAGACAAGACCACAAAGAGACTATCCTTCTTGAAAGATATGGAACAAAAAAAACCTAAGGGGAAATTCTACATTCATAGTACAAATATTGGCTTTTGTTCAATCCCAAGTCTTTGATAACTAGGTCATGGCTGCACTAGGGTCGCTCTTGGGTAATGATGTGATACTTGTTGTTAATATCAAGGAGGACTATGGTTGTTCTTTGAACATTTTAGATAATATTTCGAATTGAATTGGTAAACTTGAAGATCATCAAACCAAAAGATTTGACAAAATATTTCATGAAACATCACAAATTCCTTGCTATCACTTAAGTAGATTTAGCATTAAGCATTCAACAACTTCATGGAAAATCAAAGGTTTTTCAACAAAATTATTTTCATTCATTTATATTTTTTTGGAACAGTTTCAAATATTAAACATCTATTCTAAAACAAAGTATACAAAAAATGAAAAATAAAAGTTTATCCTCGTTATTCTCCATGGATGCCCCAAAGAATTAATCAAAATAGAGCAACCCACTTTATATTTCACCAGATTTCTTCACAACTATGTATAAATTAGTCCAAGCTTTTAAAGAGAGGGTTTCATTTAAGAACATCGAGTAGGTTCTTATACACCCTTAAAGGGTGGAACATACAGTCTTGTTCGGCCAAACTTACCAAACCAGCTACAAAAAATACTGAGATAGGTAGCTATACATAAAAAGCTGATATCAATTAATGTCTACGTGCATACAAAGTTTTATGCTAGAATGGTTCAAAAAATAGGAAAAAAGAATAAAGCTGAAAAGAAGTTTATGCTCCTCCAACATCCACAAATTTTGAACTTAAAATAAAAATGAAGCATCCTCTGGCCTTTTATAGAACATAAGGTTCAAATAGGATAAGACAACTACATGAGAGGAAATCTAAGGGACCAATCTCATCAAGGCACATGGAATATTGTGACCAATAGGAGAATTGCGAATTCAATGAAATTCAACTCCAATTACTCATTGAAGCTCTTCGGGTTCTACTTTTTCATCTTTGTCAGGATTCCTTCTAAAATTGAACAAATCTATCCAAACAAAGATATATAACAACTTCCCATTATAATGGAGTGATCAGGTGGAAGTCAAACTCCTATATATGATGTCCCTTGATTTGAACATTCCAGTCCAATGAATTACTCTCAAATAGATACACTTTATTACTACATGCTTGAACTCCAACATCCTGGTATTCTTGTAACTGGGACATCTTTGCAACAAAATTTTTTCTAGCATGAGCTCCTTAAGTGCATCATCGAACCTAGTAATAACATCAGGTTTGTTCACAAATACAATTTTCCTAACCGTCCATACTCGAGATTTGCATCACAGTCGATATCTCTTGCAATCATAAATTCCATATATTAAATCCATTTTAAAAAAAACATAGTAACATCTCATGTAAATAAAACCATTATTCAAATGTTAGTACAAAAATTCCATAATTAACATGCCTTTCAAAAAAGCATATCATAAATTCTTGTACATATATCGGATCATCAAGATCATTAGACAAATTTAAAATTTTAACATTTCATTTCACATTGCAACCTGGTACCCGATACCCAGTATTCAGCTTTACCTACTTAGTTTCACAAACCTCGGTTATACTGAACTCCCTCTTACTAGACTCATGCTTACCAAACTAGAGCCTTTCACTTAAACTTCACATTACCTTTCACCTTTTCTATGTTTTTGGTACCCGGTACTTGGTGTATGAAACACTTACAATATGAAGTAATTTATTTTATCAAATACTTCTCTTCCTTTCTCTTCACTTCTAGTGATCTTCAAATTTGTTAGCTCCTACCATAGGAGTTATATTTTTTCACTTGGGTCCCCAAGTCTTTTTAGTCTTGTGGTGTGTTGTGAGACCACACAACAACTTGCAACCAATAAAACCAAATTTAAATCAAACTTGAAATTAAATCACCAGTTGTAAATTAAAACTTATACATATTTTAAAACAATAAATTTCTACCTTTACCTAGATTCTGGCATAAAAAGTAAAACTCTACCAGAAAAATCTGTGTGTGCTCTGATTAATTCTAATTTTTGAAACTTAGTAAAAATAATTTGTTCACTAACATTGAACTACATAAAATAGTAATCCTCCAAAGCCAGCCAATGATAGAGCCTTTCTACCAGTCAAGCATCCATAGCCCCAACAAGGTTATCTTTATAATTCCCCCAAACATAGCTCTACTACCAGTTAGGCGTCCATAGCCTCGGTAGAGTTATTTGAATAGCCTAAAGAGTTGATATCATTTTTTTTTTGATATATAGCAATGATAGCTCATTTTATCAGCTTTTTATATTGCAATAATAGCTCTTTTATCAACTTGCAAGCATTGAAGCACCACTATTAGGTTGGAAATTACAGTGGTAGTGAAGGTTACTTTTTGATTTCTCATTCAATGTAAATCCCTTCATCAATTCACTACTTCCCAAAAACTTATTTAATGATTCCCTATAAGTGTGTTTTTCTAGCTAAATTTCAGTAATTATGCCAAATCCTAGCTAACAATAGCTCGCTTTATGTTAAAAAATATGCATAAATTAAAATTTAGCAATAGACAACTTAATCACCAAATTTAAATCTAAATTTAGAAACATTAGTTACCACCCTTTCATTTAAATTTTATGGAAACTTCTAAAACTTCTCCTAACTATCTTGACTTGATGGTGCTGCACTTCACTAATGGATCAAAATGTCATGCTTACCTTGAAACATGATCACATTATTTTGCATTAAATTTGCACACCTTTCTCAACACGTATTATCTCTTCAACTTCTTCAGGTGATGATGTGTATTGCCTTGCCAACTTCATTCTCATATGTAGTCTGCACACATTACACCTCCATAATTAATACAACTTTCTTTCTTTTCTTTTTTTTAAAGTTGAAATGACCACTATTAATTTTGAAATCTCCAACTTTCTTGATTCATAATCTCCATACTACTCAAATTTGAACAATTTCACCAGATATGTGTAAAGAATTAATTTTATTTCATCTTTAATTCTAAATATTATTGTTCAACAACCACCTTGCATATGATTTCCAAACAAAAAAATTACTCAAGGAAACTATGCACCACAACTCTGCTTATGGCTCTCTATAAATTCATGCATTTCTTCTCGAATTCTCTACACTTCTCTTTTCTTTCTCCTTTTTATATATTTTTTGTAATTCTGTAGTATTTTGTGTATTTACATTCACTTCTTAGCCATGGATACTCTAATTTGCTTAGGTTGTTCTCATAGATATAACGTTTTCTTGGGGAGCATCACACCACAAAGGCTTGAAAAGGTCTTTATCATTAGAACTTCTAGTTTCACTATCCAAACTTATGCTTAGTCCTTGGGGAAATATATGTTGTATCAAACCGCTATTTCCATTTTTACTCTGACATAGCTTCTCACTTTGTAGCATCACTTTTGGACATTGGGCTACCTATTGAAGACATTCACGCTACTACCAACTTAATAGTGAAGCCCAAATTCTTGGATAATATGGATACCATCTTAGTTGTTGCACATCCGACTAGTGGGATTCCATCCATGGATGATATTCCTCGGTTCTTGGAACACAGGGAAGTGGTTCCACTTTGGCCCTTTCTCACTAATCTCCATATCCAAGACTTTGAAACTCACCAAGAACTCACCTACATAGGGTATTTAGCCCTGATAGAAAAGGCATCCCAGATCAACTAAGTGGCTACTATCGTCTGCAACTTTACTCACTCTTCTTTTTGAACCTTTTTTTATTTTTTGAGCAAATATTTTGATATATGATGTATATATGTGATATACACACACACATATATATCTCTCTCTTGTTTGGTATCTTTCCCAAAAGTGTGTTTTATTGTGCATGGCTTTATTGTTTCATATTTAATTTAGTTTTGCAAAATGTCTGAATTTCTGTAATACCCCTCATACTGTTTAAACTTATTAATTTTTGTGTTAACTCGTTATGATGATACTATTAGGGTTTTGATTTGGTTGGTGTAGTTTGATGATGCTGTTATTCCTTTTCTAGACATAATCGGTTGATATGACATTACTAGTATGATTTGTGATATCTTGTGTGTTGTTGGATTTTGTTTATTTAAATGATTTATCATTAATATTTATATGCCAATGTGATGTTATTTAATTCAGTATTATTATATGATGCAGTAGTTTAATATCATGTTATCTTATGTCAATTTGGTTAGAAATGTTAGCTCATTATTGATATTATAATTGTTAGAGTAGATTAGGCGAGAGGACAGTGTAGCATCACTCGTTCACGAGTGCCCTGCTACACTGCAATTCCTTCTCATGATAGGATGCTGATTTTATGTATATATGTACATGTGCTACTTGATGTTTATTTGGATGCAGGATTGCAGGAATAAGTCTCGATTCCACCTGCTTCGGCAGGACAGGGCGAGCAATAAATTAACCCAATGGGTAAAAGTTGAAAAAGGGAGTAGGCTTGGAAGCGTCCCCGTCCCAAGTCCGTCGTCTGTTGTGAGTCATGCTTTGACTGAAGTTTTGTCTTGTCTTGTATGTAGTTTCATTGTTGAGTATTTATTTTATTCTTGGGTAGTGTTTAATTAATTAATCGTATTGCATAAAATAAATAATTAAGTATTGTTTCACTGTTATTTGATTTAATCAAGAGCTGGAAAAATGTTAAAATTGAATAAATAATAAATTAAAAGTGATTTAATTAATTAAAAGTGAAAATAATTATAATTAAATTAATATAGTTGAGAGTCATTAAATATTATTTTTTATTAATATTAAATTAGGAAATTTTGTGGAGATAATATCTAAATTTAAATAATTATTCAAATTAAAATTTTAGATAAATGTGAGCTTTTAAAAGCTGGAAAAGGACCAATAGGAAGGGGGCTTTTTGTGAAAAGAAAGCAGAAAAAGATTTATTGATTTTAATTAGTGATTTATTATTTTTGATGGGAAAATCATTCACACAGAAGTTTTCTGGTTGAAGTTTTGCTCTGTGTTTTGGGATCGAGAAAAGAAAAATAAGAAACAGAGTTTTGGAGTTTTTGAGTAGTTTTGAAATAAAAATTATTGTGAGTTTGGAAAGAATAGATTGTTCAGAAGAACGTTGAAGGCAGAAGAACAAGAAAAGAGAGCGGTAGGGAAGGATCGAGAGGAGGCTACAGGCGGGATTCTCCTTCAGACACAGGATTTCAGGTTCTTTCCTTTTTTAAGATTTTGCTATGTTTACGAAAATTGTTTGAATGTAGTTTTTTGTTTGAGAACTCATTTGTAGTAAAACCCTTGAAATCTTCTGTAGAAAACTTAGTACAACCTATTCGAAAATTCCTTCAATATAACTTAGTTGAGCAAATTTAGTGTGTTTGAAATATAAAAATCATTCCTGATTTAAGATCAATTTTGCATGTTTAAATTTATATTGTGTTATTGAATATTCATTGTTTGTGTTGCTTTGAACCTCGAGTTATATATATATATGCATATGCATATACAAGTTAATTATACACATACTATTATTCTGGTTGAATCTTTATATATATATATATATATATAAATTTTATGTTCTGGTGTAAGTTCGTTTATTTATAAAATTATAAAATATGCTTTGAAAATTCGTTTTTTTTGCTTCTGGTTAATTATGAAATATGAAAAGTGTATATAAATAAATAAAATATAATTAAAAATAAATAAAAATAAAAAAAATAAAATAAAATAAATTTAAATTGTGGATGGCGAGTATTACAGTAAGGCTGTCTTGTGATCACCATTTGCGCTGACGATCCTGAGGCCTTGTCTCGCGATCTGAAGGCGCCCGCCCTTACCGCCGTACCCCCCAGTATAGCAGTCTGTGGGGACTGCGGCCTCCCCTTGGGAGGTCCGCAGTACTACACGGGCTGTGTGTAAATAAAAAATATACTAATTTAAAATTTAAGTTTTTTTTTTGTGTATTGTTTTTTTTAAATTCATTTATTTCAAATTCTGTTCCTTTCGAATTTAGCTTATAATGAAATTATATATATATATATATATTTATATGATCGAATTTAGGTTATTTTATATATATATACATATGTATGTATATAATATAATAATATTGTATGTTTGAGGAAGTATTTTATAAACTTAAAAAATATATATATATATATTTTTAGAGAATGATTTAATTTATACTTTATTTTATATGTATATGAAGTGATATGCTGCATTTGTGAAGTAAAAATATAATTTTGTGAAATTGCAATGAATAATGTAGCTTGTGCAACTTATAATTAATTTTGTGGTTTGAATTAAATCGAATAGTTTAAATTAAAAGATATGATATTACAGTGTATTGGTGTGAATTGGATTAAACGATGTGTTTTGTTTTGAATCTGATATTTTCAAATTGTTGATTTATTTGTTTGATGAAACTGTTGAGTTTTGGAAATATTCTTATATGGAGTTGTTTTAAGTACTCGTTTTCTTGAGGTTATTTGTTAAGTTTGTGGTGGTATTCTCTTCAATGTTTTATCGTGTTGTATGGAAAAACCCTAGATTCACCTTACTGTTCGTAAGAGTATAAGTTATTGTTAAGAGCTTCCAGAGATGGAATGCGTGTCTTTCATGTTTCTTTTATTTCCCATGTCAGGCAATTAGGGTTAAGGGTATTGTAAGTCTTTCAGAGAAGTTTTCTTTGCGTGGGATGTTATGTGAAGGGGTTCATTTTGGTGAATCGCCTTGATGTATTGTACTATGATATTGTACCCGGTTTCCACAAACGGGAAATTTGTGCCTCCTAAGAAATAGGAGTGGGTAATGAGAATTGTACCTCCTTTGGAAGGAGTGTGTATTTGGATTGGTTTCCTCCAGTGGTTGGAGTGAGTTCCTTGTCTTGTTTTCTCCTTGGATTGGAGAGTTTATGTTGTTTAGTACCTATTGTGGTATCGTGCCTTATGTGTTGTCGATAGGAGAGTGGCTCTTTGTGGGGGTCCGGCACACAAAGGGGCGCCAGGGTAACCTACCTAGAGTTTAATTAAGTGATAACCTAAATGAATTAATGGGAGGGCTTTCACACTAATTAAGATAAAGGATGTCTCTCTCGTGAAGCAAGTGAATGATAAGGCTCGAGATGAGATGGGACGCATAGTTTTGCGTGAGGGTCCGGCGGCCGGTAGAGGCAAGCCAGGGTAACCCAGGATGGGGGTCCGGTAGCCTAGGAAGGTTGAGCCAGGGTAACTCATGGCAATTTATGCATGACACTCTTCCTATGTCAACAGTAGCCAGTTATTGTGCGATGTTTATGATCTTGTTCTCTGGAAGTGTTGTAACCTCGTGTAAGTGACTTTGTGATTATAGTTGTGAAGTATTATTGTGATTGTAGTGGTTAAGTGCCTTGTTGTTTTCTCTTTGGTCATTGTTGGATGAGGTCTTTGTTATTATGCCTTGAGTTCATTAAAGTTATGCGTGCGACTAGTTGTTATTTGGGAAGATGTTTTATGGTTATGTTCAGAAGTGATTTGTTGTTGTACCTCTTAGAATGGTTGTCGTGAGTTTTCTAAGTGGTCTTTGATGTTTTATGTCTGTTGGGAGTTAGTCTTTGTTTTGTTAGGTGTACTTGGTCGGGGACCCTTCCTTGTCTACTCTCAGCACGGGGGTGGTTGGGTGGAACGTGCTTCGCACCCCATTGGGTTCCCTCTTCTGTTGCAGATGTATCTTTTGTTGCAGGTTTTGGCGGATGTTGATGATCCAATGTCCTTATGTACCAGATTGATGTATATACTTCTTATGTAATGTATTCATTGTTGGGTTGTCTCCCACATGTGTTGGGATGACATTGGTGTAATTTGTATATGTAGTTATTGTGATGTAATTTCAGATAATTGTATTCTTCTATCTTTGGGATGTAATAATTATTCAAGCCATGTATTTATTCAAGATCATTTGTTGTAGTTGGTTATGTTGAAACTGTATCTATCAAAAATATGTAACACTTTATATCTTTATAATTCCATGTATTGTCATATGTGCATATGTTATTAATATGGAGATAGTTGATGGATATTTTAAATAATGGAATGGGAATGAATAGTTTTACGTAATAGATTAATTATTATTTATTGTTATCGTGGTTATGGGTTAGTGTAGTCATGTCACTTCGTGTACCCCTTTGGAACTAGTTGTGCCTCATGATACATTGTTATGTTATAGTACTTATGTATGTTTATTATATTCTTTAAAAAAAAAAAGTGTTTCGTTGTTTTAGTTCCTTTGGGGTTTGCACGGCGGGGCGTGACAATTTCACTCTTATGCATAAGATAAATTTAAGAAAGTAAAATGATCACAAAGAAAACCCTAAAAAAAAAAGAAAAACTACAAAAAATAAACTAAAAAAAGATTAAACTAACCCTAACTACCCTAACTCTAACATCACAAAAGATTAACTCTAAAAAAGCAATTCATTTAAATTTCTATGGCTATTTCCTCTAGATTTTTAGTATGAATTATAGTAGATTTTTCTTTAAATTCTCTTATCAAAATTTTCAATATTCTACTATAATAATGAAATACCTTAAATTCTATGTGTTTAAACATCATAAATTCAAAGGTGTATTTACACAAAATTTGGATCAAATGTACAAAAATGATCCCATTAGAGACCAATTGCACACATTTCATCTGATGCGACAATACTGTACCTTCTCCTAGCCCTGGTCCATTTCCATGAATGGCTGCATTTATTTCTCTATTTCTTTTTCTTTTAAAAATATTCATATCTTCGACCTTTCCTTCACTTTGCACTTTGTTAGACCAAGATATATCACTACTTATATTGCTATTAGAAAGAGAAAAAGTATGTAATGCCTTATCTTGTTACCTAAAGAATGTTGCATTGACTACAATAGTGTAATAATTTTTCTTTAAATTATTAACATAAAATTCATTAATGCGAACATTCCCTAAGATACGTGACGACACACTGCATGTAAATCCCATAGATAACAATAATAATCTAAAATAGCATGTGTTTAATTCTCATTAACTTAAGATCATACATTGAATAACATTTAAATTACATCATTGAAGGTATAATGTACATAAAAGATTCTTTCTTTCTATTGCAATTATAATAACATTTACAATACTCATTTCCAAATGAGATAGGTCATATAAAAGAGTACAATTACATGTTACAAAATTTTCTCCCCGAATACAATTGAGGAGTGATACATAATAAAATTTTCCACGAATACAAATAAGAAGGTACATTTTCACATATGAGCTCTCCATCCAAGAAGTACTCATCGCCATAAACAAGAACTGGGGACCCAAGGGTGTAAGGTGCATGTTCCACCCAACCATGTGGTACCCGTAGGCCCATCCCCCATGCTAGGAGATAGTAAAAGGGTTCCCTAGACATAACCTACAAAACCTAGACACAAGCAAAACCAAAGACAAAACTATACAAATACCAACTTCACTTAATGGTTACATTGCTTCCAAAACAGAATGATCAAATATACTAAGTTCACTAAGATATTGTTATTATAGGTGGAGTATCATCACAATGTTGCATAGGTTACCCAGGAGAATCTTCCTAGGTTCTGACCCCCATCTTGGGTTACCTTGGTAATCTCTTACAAAACCCATCCCTTCATGCAATCTGTTGTGGAATCGAATATCTTTCATAGTGACTAGAGATCGATTTTTCCATTCTAGACCTTCTCGACTCATCCCCAAGTCTGAACTAGCCCTTGAGTGTATGAATGAGGCTTATTAATCTAGTTAAAGGTTTTAGACTACCTAATGTGTTTATTTAGTTTTCACTGATTAACTAACTCTACATGAGTTACCTTGGCACCACTTTGTGTGTTGGCCCTCATTAAGAGTGACTCCCCTAATAATAACACAAGGAATATAATTCCACTAATTAAGGGTAGATAAGGTGCACATAAAACAATCATCAAATAAACATCAATATAACAATAGACATCATTACTTGTTCATAAAGCTGGGTGTCTATTCCAAATAAAACTATGTGCACTACCCTAGTTTGTTCAAAATATGAAACCATCATCAAAATTAACTCCCTTTCAAGAAGTTACATATGGAAGACTTATATTCTCAATTAACCCCAATTTTCCCAACAAGAATATAAAATAGCTTAAAGCAATTCAGGAAAAAATAAGAATCTAATGTTAGGATTTACAACATCCAATCAAATCAATAACTTATAGCATGAAAATTAATCAACTTTTTTATAGTTCTTTTCTCAAGTATTGAAAGAAATTGAATCAATTAATCTAATTTTGATTTTCTCAATTTCACATAAAAATAAATATCAAATTTTCTCTTTCAATCTTATTGTTTTTAAAAATAATTATTCTCATGTGTTTACTTGCATCTAATAAAGAAATATTATTTAAATACTAAGTTATTCTCTTCATACTATAAATGTATATATACTTTTAAAATTAAATTTTAGTAATTTTGAAATTCACTATTAATAAAGTAATTCAAAATTTATAAAATAAACCTTATGGCGAAAGGGTTTAGCAAACTATGTATTACATAGTCGTCGACTGTGTATGGTTGTTATACATAGCCTACCCCATATGGGGTAGCGGCTGTGTTGGCAGTCGTTGCCCTATATGGGGGCGGCTGTGGGGGTAGCCATTGCGGCCCCCCAATAATAAAAATACATTTTAAAAAAAAAAATCCTTTTAAATTCGCCCGTATGGCGATTTCAAAATAATCATTTATTTTTATAAAATTTTCACAATTTAAATTCCTGCGAATTCACAAATACGCGTACGGACTTTTACAATTTTAAAGAAAATAAAATTCCTCTAAGCTGAATCAAATATATGAAATTTAATACATATATATTTTTATATGTATATGTATATATATATATATATATATATATATATATGAATATATATAATTTAATTAATAAAAGTATTATAATCAAGCAAATATTCTAAAAGAGGGATTTCTACAAGAAATTGCTAAAAGTACCAAATTAACAATTTTATCAGAAATAAATAATTTTCATAGCAGAGGGTTTTATTTTTAACCCAAATCTCCAAATCTTTTCAATAAAAATATGTAGAAAATTTTGACATAGAGGTTTCTTTTCCTCAAACTTACCAGTGAGTTTCATTCTCAAATCTACAGAGATTTCTTTTTGCTTTCTATTGAGAATTTTTCATTATCTAACAATAACCTTCATGGTTGCTCTCTAATTTCACTATAAAATTTTGTTTCGACATTTACATAGAGAGGTAACAAATTTTCTACAAAAATATTTTACCGAGAAGTACAAAAGTTTCAATCAAATATTATTTCCTCAGGAAATATTTTAATTACACAAATTAACAAAAATTATACAAATTTAAATCTACATACAGACAATCTTTTCAAATAAATAAATAAATAGCAAAGAACCTGTGTTGCTGTAGCTTGAAGAATTGACAGACAAAGAAAAGTTTTTCCTATTGCGTGCAACTTCCAAAGCCCTTTTAAATCCCACTTTCAAAAAGAATGCAAATTACTGAACAAAAATAAACCCGAAATCTTCCTCCAGAAATTTAAATCAAAACCCCAAATCAAAAAATCACAATTTCTTTAGCAGACCTCTCTTTTTCCTCGTTTCTGTGAAGTCCCTTCTTGCCTTCCCAATTTTGGCAATATTCTCTCCGATAAATTCATCAACAAGAAATTTTGCATTTAATTCAACTAACACACATGGAAAATCAAGAAAATATCTTCTAACAAACTCACAGATTATTTCTTCTATCAATTATGAAGAATTTATTTTATTTTAAAGAATTTAAAATTTCACAAACTAATTTCATACTTTTATACATATTTAAAATTCTCATTCACTCTAAAGCATTTAAATAATATTTAATCCATTCTCTCAATAATAGGAAATTTAATCAATTAATTTATTTATTTACTAAAATAACTTTAATCACAATGATTAAATTATTTTACCAATAAACTAATTTAATTAATTAAATAAAATATGAAGCTTTTATCTACAATATTTAAAATTAATTTAAATAAGCATTAAATTATAAAGAACATTAATCTAACATTAAATTCACAAAATAAACCTTTCATAACAAATAATCAAGACAGACATAGACAAGACAACCAAAAACATACTAGACCTAAACTGACGACATACTGTAACTAGGTTCGAGGCTAGAATAGGAAAAACTACCTACCAATCAACATTACCATTGAGTATGGAAATGCTCAGACCTATGTAACCAAGTTGAGTTGGTGTCATGTACCTACAATCCTACAATCCAACATATAACATACATATATATAATCCATGATTCAAACACACAGTGAGGAGAAAATCACAAAAATCATAGGGCACTCGCAAGCGAGTGATGCAACTCCATTCTCACCAGTACATATCACATCAAACTGACAAAATAAACATCAATTAATCTACCATAAACATATATAGCAATAACATCTCAAGTAAACATCTATGCTAACATGAAGCATGTTAGAAATAATCACCATCAAACAGTGTATCATCACATCACAAAATAAATTCACCATCACTCTACAGTCAGTGATCAAATACATCAAAACATGGTATCTGGGTCTATCAAGGTGAAACATACTATCTGAAAACATAATAAAAATGGAGGGGTACTACATCCTCCCCCCTAGGATCAGGCTTACTCCTAAAAGCCTACAAACAGATAGGGATAAAGCTCCCTCATGCATGTCACATCCTCCTAAGTAGCAGATGCCTCATGACTAGGATCGCATTGGATCCTCACCTAATCAATGTCTTGACCCTTGAGAATGAGTCTCTGGCACTGAAGAATACCCACAGGCTCCAAAGTCAACTTCATGTCCTCTACTTGTAATGCATTCCAATCAAGTACATGAGAAATATCAGGATGATAAGGTCTACGAACTGACACATGGAAGACATCATGAATATGTGACAAACTGGGTGGTAAGGCGATTCGATAGGCAATAGGACCAATCCTCTCTAGAATCTCAAATGGCCCAACAAATTGAGACACAAGCTTAGAGCCTTTTCCATAACGGATTGGACTCTTTTGCAGTCGCACTTGAAGAAATACTATATCACCAACTAAAAACTGGTACTCCACTCTATGTGTATCAACATACTTCTTTTGTCTATCCTATGTTGCTATCAACCTATTGCTCCATGTCTCGAAGCATCTTAGGACCAAGTAACACTCTATCCTCAAGTCGATCCCAACTCAATAGAGTCCGGAAAGGACATCCATACAAAGCCTGAAATGGTGGCATACCTATGGAACTTTGATATCCATTATTGTAAGAAAATTCTACTAAGTACAAATAATCTTCCCAACGTGATTGTTGGTCCATTACATACATTCTAAGCATATCCTCAAGAATTTGATTAACTCTCTCTATTTGACCATCTATTTTAGGATGATATGTTGAACTGAAGTTCAACTATGTACCTAGAGCATGTTGTAATGAAGTCCATATGGCTGAAGTAAACATAGGATCTCTATCTAATATAATTCTAGAAGGAATTCCATGCAATCTAACAATATCCTGGATGAATATCCTAGCTATAGATGAAGCATTATAAGATGATCGAACAGGAGAAAAATGTGCTACCTTAGTCAATCTATCAATAGTAACCATAATGGCATCATGTCGATGGGATGACATAGGTAATCCAACAATGAAATCAACTGATATAATATCCCATTTCCATTCAAGAATGAGATGTGGCTGCAATAATCCTGCAGGATGTTGATTCTCAACTTTGACTCTCTGGCACTCAAGATATCTCGACACAAAATTAGCAATATCATGTTTCATACCAGGCCAAAAATATAGCTGTCAAAGATCTACATGCATCTTCTTAACACCAGGATGAGCTGAGTAATGAGCTCAATGTGCCTCAGTCATTATCAATGTGCGAAGACCACCTAAATATGGTACATAGATACGATCTAAATGTCACAATAAACCATCTGGTTCATGAATGTACCTTGTAAATTGACCCTCTAGATGTCTACCTGATTCAATCTCTGTCTTCACCTCCTGATACAATCTATCTGGAGGAAGTGCTACTATAATTTGGATCCTCAAATCTACTTCAAGAGTAATAGCAGAAATCTCATGTCGATGAGGATTGAGAGCGTCAACCACTATGTTCTCTTTTCCCTGAACATACTTCACCTCAAAACCATATTCACATAGGAACTCCATCCACTGTCTCTTTCTAGCATTCAAATTAGGCTGCGTAAAAATATATTGCAGACTACAGTGATTAGTATGAAGTTCGAAGCGATGACCCAATAAGAAATGCCCCCATCGAACTAATGAATGAAAAATTGTGGCAAGCTCCAAATCATGAGTGGGATAATTTAGTTCGTGATCCTTGAGTTTGCAAGATTCATAAGCGATCACATGCCCTTCTTGCATCAATACTACTCCTAAACCCTCCAAGGATGCATCAGTGCAAACTACAAAATCCTTAGCAGGATCAGGAACAACTAATATAGGTGCATTAGTCAGCTTTTCTTTAAGTGTTTGAAAAGCCAACTAACACTGCTCTGTCCAGAAAAATTTCTTCCCTTTCCTCTGGAGAGAAGAAATAGGGTGACCAATCCTAGAAAACCCCTGAACAAACCGTCTATAGTATCCAGCAAGACCCATGAAACTATGAACCTTAGATACATTGGTAGGCATGAGCCAATCAACAATGGCTTGGATCTTCTAAGGATCCACAACAATACCCTTTCTAGAAATCACATGACTAAGGTATTTCACCTCAGTCTGAAAGAAGTCACACTTCTTTAGGTTTGCATACAATTGATTCTCCCTCAAGCATTGCAATACCTGTCTGAGATGCTCTTCATGCTCCTACATATTTCTCGAATAGATCAAAATATCATCGAGAAACACAAGAACAAATTGATCAAGGTATGTATGGAAGACACCATTCATCAAACTCATGAATACTGAAGGTGCATTTGTTAACCCAAATGGTACTACTATGACTTTGTAGTGCCCATAACGAGTTCAAAATGTTGTTTTCTGAATGTCAGCTTCTGCAACGTGTAACTGATGGTATCTTGATTTCAGATCAATCTTAGAGAACACATTAGCTCCCTTGATCTGATAAAAAAGATCATCAATTTTGGGTAAAGGATATCAATTCTTTATTGTTACTTTGTTTAATTGACGATAGTCAATGCACAACCTAAGTGATCCATCCTTCTTAATGAAGATGATAGGTGCTCCCTAAGGAGAAACACTTGGACAAATAAAACCCTTATCCACTAGTTCTTTCAACTGGATACAAAGCTCTTCTAGTTCCTGAGTAGTCATTTTGTATGGGGCTCTAGATATAGGCTCAGCTCCAGGAACTAGGTCAACTCTAAAATCAATATCTCATTTCGGTGGCATACCAGGTATAGCACTTGGAAATACATTTGCAAATTCCCTGAGAATAGGGTGATCATCAAGAGATATCTCTCAACTCTCCCCTACCTCCAAATCATTAATTGTTGTTGCAAATAGTTGACATCCCTGACGAAGACATCTCTTCAATTGCAAAGCATAAATCATCCTCAAAGAGATAGGCCTATGAACACCTATGATTTCAACTTTTTCACCTGAGTCATTAGTACAACTTACTGTCTTCAGTCGACAATCAATCACAGCATGATGAGATTCTAACCAATCCATACCTAAAAAAATATCATACGATCCTAAAGGTGTAACATGAAGATCCTCTAAGGTAGATAATGAACCAATTCTTAGTTCACAATTGCGTACAGGGTTCTCTACCACTACTTTCACCCTAGAGGTGAATTCTACCTACCAATTACTACCTTTCTTTACTACCACAAGACCACATCGCTCAACAATGGTAGGTGAAATAAAGGAATCAGTAGCTCCAAAATCAAAAAGAATAGTAACACTATCACCCTATAACTGACTTGAAGTCTTGACCACTATATTCTGATGATCAGCTTGGCGGTTATTTACCATGTCACGCCCCGCCGTGCGAACCCCAAAGGAACTAAAACAACGGAACAATTTTTTTTTTAAAAGAATATAATAACATACTTAAGTATTATAACATAACAATGTATTAAGAGGCACACTTGTTCCAATGGGGTACACGAAGTGACATGACTATTCTAACCCATAACACGATAATAAATTAAACCATAATTAAACAGTTACATATATCCATTCATTCTCATTTCATCATTTACAATATCCATTAAACAATAACTACATTCATGACATAAGTACATATGATAACACACGTGATGATAAAGATATAAGGTATTACATATTTCGATAGCTACAACATAACATATCCAACTCTTACAAGTGATCGCTCCTGAATCAAAACATGACTTGAATATACATTACATCCCAAGAGATAATAAAATACAACTAACTGAAGGTACACCTCAATAACTACATATACGAATTACATCAAGGTCATCCCAACACACGTGGGAGACGATACATCCATGATTACATTAAATACATTACAACTGAAGTATATACAACTATCTGGTACATAAGAATAACTGGATCATCAACATCTCCCAAAAGTCCTGCAATAAAGATACACCTGCAATAGAAGGGGAAACCCAACGGGGTGCGAAGCACGTTCCACCCAACCACCCCCGTGCTGAGAGTAGACAAGGAAGGGTCCCCGACCAAGTACGTCTAACAACAGCAAAGACTAACTCCAAGAAGATAACTCAACACCAAAGACCACATAGAAACACAACACTGGCAAATCCAAAAGGCACAACAAACCACTGTAGAACATAACAACCAGACATAATCACAACCTCAATAAAACTCCAGACATAAAATTGAAAACTCAAGACATAAAACCAAATACTACTTCAACAATAATCAAAGACGAATCAATAAATCACTTCCAGAGGACTTCAGTAAGTCAATACAAACAGAATGTTAGAGTAGAGTGTCATCGCATGGTTTCACATGGATTCTCCAGACAACCTATTACAAGGTGCCGCCTCCATCTCTACATGGATTCTCCAGACAACCAAGTTAAGGTGCCGCTTCCATCTATGGTTCTCCTGACGGCCTATCTCAAGGCGCCGCTCCATAGGGTTACTCATGCGGAGTCATTAGCCTTTCGTGAAGACAAGGCAATGACCTTGCCAACCACGGCCTTCTCAGTCCCCTTTAGCCTGTGATAGCACTAACAGGCGGACGAGGCTTCACAATTATCTTATTAGTGTTTAATCCCCACCCGTGGTTTATTAATTAAGTTATCACTTATTAATCTAACTCTATGTGGGTTACCCTGACAGCCCCTTTGTGCGCCGGCCCCCACTAGAGCCACTCTCTCTAAACATCAATCCCAAAATAACCAACACAAAGAGTACTGCATCAGCAAAACATAATTGACCCAACACACGGATCCTCCGCGAGGCATAACCATCTCGCCATAACACATGAAACACAACCACAACGGTACAATCCATCAACAAGTAAATCATAACTATGGTCAACACATAGACCCAACATCAAAATACGAGACCACAATTCATCTCAGATTCCTGCCTCTGGAAGCCCTAAATAACCACTTAGCCTCCTATGAAAAATACAATATAACTAGGGTTCTCCAACATGACCCAATGAAACAATGAAGAATATCACAAAGGACTTAACAAATGATCTTAAGGATAACAATTACGTTTAACCAATACTAGACTTAAATATTTTCAAAGCGTAACAATTCCAACAAATAAATAAATCAATAACCCCAGAAACTCCATTCTATTCAAATTACATAATTTATTTATAATTACCACAACCACACTATAACACTATAAAAGTATATATATAATCTTCCCATGATCACAACATACAACCAAATCCTACTTTTATCCAATATCTATAATAAAATACACGTAATCCCGACATCTATCCCATTTATTTAATACTACTCTAACAAAGTCGGTATAATAATCCATTGCAATTATGTATACTCAAATATTTAAAAATAATTATTATAGAATAAAACAGTAATTAAAATAACCATTGATATATATACAATAATATTAAAGTTCAATATAAATCTAATAACTATATACATGTGTATATACGAGCATATATATATATAATTTATTTTAAATGTAATATTAATAAATATATATATAACTTTAACATTTATTATTCTACCCCTGCTAAAACAGAATTTCGAATTTAAATAAACTGACATTCATATTTATACATATATATTAATTATTACATATTCGAATTAAAACAAAACCAAATCGAATTTTAAATAAATTACAAACAAAACAAAGAAAGTTATTAATTTTAAAACAAACAACAAACTCTGGCCACGCGCCCCCCCTGTGGTACACAGTACCACAGTCCCCTATGGTACCGCGTACCACAGGCTGGGCCGCAGCCTTCACAGGCTGCGACCAGCAGCCTTGGCTGTTGTGCGCAGCCCGTGACGGCTGCGTACCGCGCCACAGGGGCCGTGGGGGTACGGCCTCGGCCGCCCCCACCCCCAAATTTTATTTTTATTTTTATTTTATAATTTATTTGTTATTTAAATAAAATTTTATTTTATTTTCAAAATAACTGTCATATGTAAACGCCCAGTCGGGCACGGAAAAAGAAGTACAGGGCCATATGTAAATTTATGTATACGTTTTTATATTGTTTTATTTATTTATTTATTTTTTTAAAAATAGAATCTCGAAATATATATATATACAATTTAAAAACCCAGAAAGTTAAATATACATATAATTTTATTTTTATTTTATTTTAGGTTCAAAAACAACACAACACAAATTTCAAAGTACAGAACATATTTTAAAAATTAGTACATATGATTTCTAAGTCAACACAAAATTTTCACAATTAATATAATATGCATTTTATATATATTCTTTCAGATATATATATAAATTTTATACAGCCTTTATATAAATATATATATTTACCCAAAACAAAAATTAATTAATTTAAATTAATTTGTTTTATATCAAATACAAGTCCAGATATGGGCATGCAAATTTAACCAGAGATAAAAATGGTTCCCTTTTCAAATAATAAATTTCTCCATCTACCTATATTGAAAGTTTTCAAGGGGGTTTTACTAGATTTTCTACAGAAGATTTGAGGGTTTTAACACATTAAGTTTTCAATTCACAGACTCATTTTCAACAAAAGAAATAAAGGAATGGACTTCACAAATTCAACTAAATTTTATTTACAAAACAATAAGATCATACTAAATCAACAGAATAGAACCTGGAGTCCTTCGTCTGGAGAAGAATCCTTCTAAAAGCTCCTTTCGAAATACTCCTTCCGATCCTTTTCGATCCCTCCTCGAGCTCTCTTTTCGAATCTACCTCTGTTCAAATCAATTATTTTTCTCCCCAAGTTTACCACCCAAAAATTCTTATCTTTTATTTTTCTTTTTATTTTTCCTCTCCAGATCCCAGAACAACAGAGTAGAAGTTCTGTGTGCCAATAAACTTCCCATAAAAATAATAATAAATCAAAATAAAACTCAATAAAGCTTCCCTGCTTTCTTTCCTCAAAAAGCCTGCTTCCTATTGGTCCTTTTTCAGCTTTTAAAAGCACAAATTTATCTACAGTTTTAATTTAAAATAATTTATTTAAACAAGATATTATCTATGCTAAATTAATATTAATAAAAGTTATTATTTAATTATCTTCAACAATAATTATTTAATTTAAGTATTGTCAACATTATTAATTAAAAATAATTATTTACTCTTTTAAATAAATTAAATCACTTTTTAATTTATAATATATTTAAATTTAATATTCGACTAACACACAATTAAATCAAACAACTAAACAACTTTAAACCAATATCATATAAAATAAGGTTAATTAAATAAACATGAACCATAAATCAACAGAGTACCTCAACAACACAAATTACACAAACAACGAGAACGAAAACCACAATCATAACATGACTCACAACAGACGACGGACTTGGGACGGGGATGCTTCCAAACCTACTCCCTTTTTCAACATTTTTACCCGTTGGGCTAGTTTATTGCTCGCCCTGTCCTACCGAAGCAGGTGGAATCGAGACTTATTCCTGCAATCCTGCATCCAAGCAAACGTCAAACAGCACATGTATACATATATATATATAAACTCAACATCCTACCGTGAGAAGGAATCGCAGTGTAGCAGGGCACTCGTGAACGAGTGATGCTACCCTGTCCTCTCACCTAATCTACTCTAACAATTACAATATCACTAGCAACCTAACATTTCTATCCAGATAGATCATAAAATAACCTCATACTAAACTACTGCATCATAACTAATTACTAAACCTTTGCATTATCAAATAATATTGAATTCAAATCACATGATCATAGAATTATCACATCGACATTTAAAACATTAGAGAGAAAGCATTACCTAATAACATAATCCAAACCCTACAAATAGAGTATCATAAATCACGATAAAAATATCAATTGTAGCAATCAATTAGACTACACAACCACACACACCAAAACGATGAATCAATCACTATCACAATTCAGTATCACACTAACATATAAATCAAACAATAGTAGTAAATAGTATCAGAAACATGGTGGTATTACATACCACAATATAAATTGTATGAGAACGACCTACATCCCCAATTGTAGGCTTAGAAGATGTCGGTCATGGCCCAAATCTTGAAGAACCTCTCATAGGACACTACCTAGCAATATGTCCCTGCTGACCACAAGAATAACAACTAGTACCTCTACCAAATCCTCTGCCACTCGAAGGTGCATTGGATTGCTGAAAGCTACCTCTACTGACTGTAGACTGGGCACTCTGAGCCGGTTGTTACTGTTGATTGCGCTTATTGCACCACTAGTTACAATTCTTTCCTAATTGAGGTCTATTACCTTGCTAAGGCTGTGAATTATTATTCTTCTGAGGAGTACACTGTTGCTGCTACTCTCCACCCTTAGTGGGTGTCTGTTGGTTCCTAGAGGAACCTCCTGTCTGAATCTGACCACCTCATGGACCAAAACTTGCTATAGGTGCACTACCTATCTGGACACCTGTATGTCCACCCAATGCTAAAGTCAAATTCTCTTCCACAATTCACACTTTCTCAACTGCAATCTCCATAGTCTTCGGCTGGAAGACTAACTCTTCCACTAATACGGGCATTGAAACCCCTGATAAAATGTTGTACCAGCATTGCCTCATCATCTCCAATTCCTACATATTGTTTGAGTTCATAAAATTTGCATTCATACTGCTCAACAAATAAAGTCATCTGACACAAATCATGAAACTCATCAGCTCGTCATTGCCTCCAATGCTCAGATAGAAAACGTGCTCTAAATCTTTCCAAGAAAATCTCCCAAGAAACTGGCCTAATGTCCAAATGGAGCTTCTACTCCTCTAAATGCCACAAAATAGAGGACAAACCTCTCAAATGCATGATGGCACATCTAGCTCGGGTATTGCTACCATTTGGGTGCATAGAAAAACATATACCCAAGTCTAATAACCAGGTCTCTACCTCTAAACCACTACCTATGCCATCGAATGTAGGAGGGTGTTCCCTCAACAAATCCCTCATATGTCCTGCAACTATGGCATCCTTCTCTATTGTACTAACAATCCTCCTAGGAGATTTATCACGTTCCCTAACCACCTCCTGATCAACTTATTGCCTTGTACCAAGTCTAGCAAGTACCTCTTCTAATAGGGGACACAATTGTGCTCCCTCATCCTTTGGCTGAATCGGAATCCATTCCCTACTTGTCTGTTCCAACTAAGGACCCAACTATTCAGCATATTCACTCTCGTGGGAGCTCTGAGGGGGAGTAACCTGAGGGTTCAGCCCATGGCCTCCACCACAACCTCTACAATGACCTCTAGCACGATATCTAGGCATGATCCTACACAAAAACAAAAATGTGTCTCATATACAAAACAAACAAGGTTAACAGAAAACAATACTACCTAGTCTAGCATCTAGGTCAACCTAATGGGCTAACAATTACCCAGAGCATCCAATATTAGAACCTTTGCTCTGATACTAATCTTTAATGCCCTGTCTTGTAACCTAAAGAATGTTGCATTGACTACAATAGTGTAATAATTTTTTTTACTGTGTTAGCATAAACTTCATTAATGCGAACATTCCCTAAGATACGTGACGACACACTCTATGTAAATCCCATAGATAACAATAGTAATCTAACATAGCATGTGTTTAATTCTCATTAACTTAAGAGCATACATTGAATAACATTTAAATTACATCAATGAAGGTATAATGTACATAAAAAATTATTTCTTTACATTGCAATTATAATAACATTTACAATACTCATTTCCAAATGAGGTAGGTCATATAAAAGAGTAAAATTACATGTTACAAAATTTTCTCCCCAAATACAATTGAGGAGTGATACATAATAATTTTTTCCACTGATACAAATAAGAAGGTACATTTTCACATATGAGCTCTCCATCCAAGACGTACTGATTACCACAAACAAGAACTAGGGACCCAACGGTGTAAGGTGCACATTCCACCCAACCATGTGGTACCCGTAGGCCCACCCCCATGCTAGGAGATAGTAAAAAGGTTCCCTAGACATAACCTACAAAACCTATACACAAGCAAAACCAAAGACAAAACCAAAGACAAAAATATACAAATACCAACTTAACTTAATGGTTACATTGCTTCCAAAATAGAATGATCAAATATACTAAGTTCACAAAGATACTATTATTATAGGTACAATGTCATCACAATGTAGCATAGGTTACCCAGGAGAATCTTCCTATGTTCTAGCCCCCATCTTGGGCTACCCTAGTAACCTCTTACGAAACCTGGACCCTCATGCAATCTGTTGCAGAATCAAATATCTTTCATAGTGACTAGATATCGATTTTCCATTCCAAGCCTTCTCGACTCATCCCCAAGTCTGAACTAGCCCTTGAGTGCATGAATGAGGCTTATTAATCTAGTTAAAGGTTTTAGACTACCTAATGTGTCGATTTAGTTTTCACTGATTAACTAACTCTACATGAGTTCCCCTGGAACCACTTTGTGTGTCAACCCTCATTAAGAGCCACTCCCCTTATAATAACATAAGGAATCTAATTCCACTAACTAAGGGTAGACAAGGTGCACATAAAACAATCATTAAATAAACAGCAATATAACAATAGACATCATTACCTGTTCATAAAGCTAGGTGTCTATTCTTAATAAAACTATGTGCACTACCCTAGTTTGTTCAAAATATGAAACCATCATAAAAATTAACTCCCTTTCAAGAAATTACATCTAGAAGACTTATATTCTCAATTAACTCCAATTTTTCCAACAAGAATATAAAACAACTTAAAGCAATTCAGGCAAAAATAAGAATCTAATGTTAGGATTTACTACATCCAATCAAATCAATAACTTATAGCATGAAAATTAATAAACTTGTTTATAGTTATTTTCTCAAGCATTAAAAGAAATTGAATCAATTAATCTAATTCTGATTTTCTTAATTTCACATAAAAATAAATATCAAATTTTCTCTTTCAATCTTATTGTTTTAAAAAATAATTATTCTCATTGGTTTACTTGCATCTAATAAAGAAATCTTATTTAAATACTACGTTATTCTCTTCACACTATAAATTTATATATACATATATTTACAATTATTTTTTTGTAATTTTGAAATTTGCTATTAATAAAGTAATTCAAAATTTATAAAATAAACCTTATCGTGAAAGGGTTTAGCAGACTGTGTATTACACAGTCGTCGACTGTGTATGGCTATTATACACAGCCTACCCCATATGGGGTAGTGGTTGTGTTGGCATCCGTCACTGCCTCCATAGCCATCGCCCTACATGGGGGTAGCTGTGGGGGTAGCCCCTGCGGCCCCCCAATACTAAACATACATTTTTTTTAATTTTTCCTGTTAAATTTGCTCATACGACGATTTCAAAATAATCATTTCTTTTTATAAATTTTTCATAATTTAAATTCCTGCAAACTCACAAATACGCATACAGACTTTTACAATTTTAAAGAAAATAAAATTCCTCTGAGCTAAATCAAATATATGAAATTTAATACATATATATTTTTATATGTATATGTATATTTATCATTTGTATACACACACACACACACACATATATATATATATATGAATATATATAATTTAATCAATAAAAGTATTATAATCAGGCAAATATTTTGAGAGATGGATTTCTACTAGAAATTGATAAAACTACCAAATTAACAATTTTATTAGAAATAAATAATTTTCATAGTAGAGGGTTTTATTTTCAACCCAGATCTCCAAATATTTTCAATAAAATATGTAGAAAAGTTTGACACAAAGGTTTCTTTTCCTCAAACTAACCAGTGAGTTTCATTCTCAAATCTACAGAGATTTCTTTTTGCTTTCTATTGAGAATTTTCTATTGTTTAACAATAACCTTCAGAGTTTCTCTCTAATTTCACTATAATTTTTTTTTTCGACATTTACACAGAGAGGTAACAAATTTTCTACAAAAATATTTTATCGAGAAGTACAAAAGTTTCAATCAAATATTATTTCCTCAGGAAATATTTTAATTACACAAATTAACAAAACTTCTACAAATTTAAATCTTCATACAGACAATCTTTTCAAATCACAAAACTAGATAAATAAATAGCAAAGAACCTATATTCTTGTATCTTGAAGAATTGATAGACGAAGAAAAGCTTTCCGTGTTGCATGCAACCTCCAAAGCCCTTTTAAATCCCGCTTTCCCAAAGAATGTAAATTACTAAACAAAAATAAACCTAAGATCTTCTTCCAGAAATATAAATCAAAATCAAAAAATCAAAAAATCACAATTTCTTCAATAGAATTCTCTTTTTTCTCTTTTCCGTGAAGTCCCTTCTTGCCTTCCCAATTCTGGCAATATTCTCTCCGAGAAATTCCTCAACAAGAAATTTTCCATTTAATTCAACTAACACACATGGAAAATCAAGAAAATATCTTCGAACAAACTCACAGATAATTTCTTCTATCAATTATCAAGAATTTATTTTATTTTAAAGAATTTAAAATTTCACAAACTAATTTCATACTTTTATACACATTTAAAAATATCATTCACTCTAAAGCATTTAAATGATATTTAATCCATTCTCTCAATAATAGGAAATTTAATCAATTAATTTATTTATTTAATAAAATAACTTTAATCTCAATGATTAAATTATTTTACCATTAAACTAATTTAATTAATTAAATAAAATATGAAGCTTTTATCTAAAATATTTAAAATTAATTTAAATAAGCATTAAATTATAAAGAACATTAATCTAACATGAAATTCACAAAATAAACCTTTCATAACAAATAATCAAGACATACATAGATGAGAAAACCAAAAACATACTAGACCTAAACTGACGACATGTTGTAACTAGGTTTGAGGCTAGACTAGGAAAAGCCTCATTACTACCTCCCAATCAATATTACCATTGAGTCTGGACACGCTCAGACCTATGAAATCAGGTGGAGTTGGTGTCATGTACCTACAATCCTGCAATCCAACATATAACATACATATATATAATCCATGATTTAAACACACAGTGAGGAGAAAATCATGGAAATCACAAGACACTCACAAGCGAGTGATGCAACTCCGTTCTCCTCACCAATACATATCACATCAAATTGACAAAATAAATATCAATTAATCTACCATAAACATATATAGCAATAACATCTCAAGTAAACATCTATGCTAACATAAAGCATGTTAGAAATAATCACCATCAAACAATGTATCATCACATGAAAAAATAAATCCACCATCGCTCTATAGTCAATGATCAAATACATCAAAACAAGGTATTTGGGTCTATCAAGGTGAAACATACTATCTGAAAACATAAGCAAAATGGAGGGGTACTACAAAGTAAAAACTTGATATTTTATATCTTGTGTAAAATTAGGAAAATGTCTTTTTATAGCTGATGAATTCCCAGCTTGAAGCACGATAAACATGTTTCCTACTTGATTTTCCCACTCCATATCACTATTTGTGTTTTCTATGTATACAGGGAATGATGATTTATGCATGTATTTTCCTCATTTGTGATGAAATATCTTTGAATCTCGACATTCTTGTGTATTCCCCTACAAAATGTTGGAATTTTCTTTAAAATAATTTCAGTTTTCTAGTTGTTTTAGTTTATTGGCTAATTTTTTAATATCTCCATCTCCACTAGGGTAGAATATTTTTCTCATTACCAATCCCTTTATTTTAGTAGTTAAAAATTCTCCCGTTAATGAAATTGCTCCACTTATGGCTAAACTTACCCTAGCTAAAAAAAATTCACACTCAAGTTTGTCATGACTAGTTGTATCATGAATTCTACACTAAGTGATTCTCCCAAAAGTAAACAAACTCAAAGGATGTAGTTTTTGATTAAATATTTTACAAATTTTTCCAATTTCCATAATGAAAATGAGCTTGCATTCAATTTCTCATTTACAAGATTCTTTCTATATTTAGGAATAACATTTCAAAGCACAATTTTCCAATTCTAAAGGATGAAACCTTAAATATCAAAGAAATAGAGAGAGAGATGTGTGTTTCCCTCCTTCTAGTGCCAGTTCCTATTGATGATAGTTTTAATTATAGTAAACAAGTCAAATAAAATCTCCACAAACAAGACCGTGAAGAGCCTATCCTTCTTGAAAGATATGGAACAAAGCCAACCTAAGGGAAAATTCTGCATTTGTTGTGCAAAGATTGGCTCCGTTCAATTCCAAGTCTCGGATAACTAGGTCATGGTTGCACTAGGGTCGCTCTCGAGTAATGATGTGATATTTGTTGTTAATCTCAATGGGGACTATGGTTGTTCTTTAAATATTTTAGATAGCATTTCGAATTGAATCAGTAAACTTGAACATCATGAAACCAAAAAATTTCACATAATATTTCATGAAACATCACAAATTCCTTTCTATCACTTAAGTAGATTTAGCATTAAGTATTCAACAACTTCATGAAAAATAAAATATTTTTCAACAAAATTTGTTCCATTCATTTATATTTTCTTGGAACATTTTCAAATTTTAAACATCTATTCTAAAACAAAGTATAAAAAAAAAGAAAAAAAAAAGTTTCTCTAGGGTATTCTCCATGGATTCCCCAAAGAATTTATCAAAATAGAGAAACCGGTTTATATTTCACTAGATTGCTTCACAGCTATGTATAAAATGGTGCAAAATTTTAAAGAGAGGGTTTCATTTATGGAAACTGAGTAGGTTTTGTATGCACCCTTAAACGAAGCAGCATATAGTCTTCTTCGGTCAAAATTACAAAACTAGCTACAAAAGATACTGAGATAGGTAGCTATCCATAAAAATATGATATCAATTAATGTCTACGTGCATACAAAGTTTTACATCAAAATGGTTTAGAAAAAAGCTTAAAATAAGTTTATGCTCCTCTGACATCCACAAATTCGGAACTTAAAATAAAAATAAAGCATCCTCTGGCCTTTTATAGAACACAAGGCTCAGATAGGATAAGACAACTAAATGAGAGGAAATCTAAGGGACCAATCTCATCAAGGCACATGGAATATTGTGACCAATAGGAGAATTGCAATTTAAGTCAATGGAAGTCAACTCCAATTAATCGTTGAAGCTCTTCAAGTTCTACTTTTTCATCTTTTTCAGGATTCCTTCTAAAATCAGACAAGTCTATCCAAACAAAGATATATAGGATCTTCCCATTATAATAGAGTGATCAAGTGGAATTCAAACTTCTATATCTAAGGTTTCTCAATTTGAACATTCTAGGAATGAATTAGTCCTAGAATAGATACACTTTATTACTACATGCTTGAACTCCAGCATCCTGGTATTCTAGTAACTAGCACATCTTTGCAACGAAATTTATTTTAGCATGAGATCCTTAATTGCATCATTGAACCTAGTAATAACATCAGGTTTGTTCACAAATACAATTTCCCTGACCATCCATACCCAAGCTTTGCATCACAATAGATATCTCCTACAATCACAAATTCCATATATTAAATCCCTTTAAAAAAAAAAAACCATAATAACATCTCATGTAAATAAAACCATTATTCAAATGTTAGTAAGAAAATTCCATAATTAATAAGTATTTAAAAAAATATATCATAAATCCTTGTACATATACTGGATCACCACGATCATAAGATAAATTTAAAATTTTAACATTTCATTTCACATTGCAACCTGGTACCTAGTACCCAGTATTCAACTTTACCAACTTACTTTCCCAGACCTCGGTTATACCAGAACTCCACTATACTAGACTCCCTCTTACTGGACTCACGCTTACTGGACTAGAGCCTTTCACTTAAACTTCACCTTTCCTCTTTCCTTTTCTATGTTTTCAATACCCATTACCTAGTGTATGAAACACTTACAATATGAAGTACTTTATTTTATCAAACACTTCTCTTCCTTTCTCTTCCTTTCTCTTCACTTCTGGTGATCTTCCAATTTGTTAGCTCTTGCCATAAAAGTTATATTTTTTCACTTGGGTCCCCAAGTCTTTTCTATCTTGGGGTGTGTTATGAGACCACACAATAATGATTTCTTACCTAAAATTTAAAATAAATTATCAAGTTTTGTTAATTCTTATGTGCAAACGAGGTATACTTTTACAAAGAAAGAATACTAGTCATTTTGTTTCTTCAAAAAAATGTGTAGAAGATGTTAAGATATTTTGAACACTAGTAATTCAACAATCAACTGGCCAATGAAATTTCTACCATAGTTACATGAATTATTCAATGGATGCTAAAGATGCTACCAAATTAATTGATATCACTCATAAACAAAACTTGATGCATCTACTTGCCATCAAGCTCAAATCATTTTGATACATTTTGTTGAAAGCTCAAATCATTGAATAAGTGACCCTAGAAGATCAAATAGAATTTTCCATAACCTATGAAATTTGCCAGTTCAACCACTAGTAGAAAGTTCAAAATAAAATTATCCTAAGGACCATCTCTCAAACATCACGGGACTCCATCCATATTGTGTACTTGATGGCATCCCAATGTCAGCTCAAGGTAAGTGAAAAAACCTTGGAACCTTAAATCAGGGAGACAAAAGTTCAACAAGGCTTTGATACTTTCTACCACTTTGCTTCTACCTTCACAACAAGCTGGAAAGTATAGTCTAAGGATTCCTTGAGGATGCTTTGCAAATTTATCACTTCCTTAACATTCAACCGTGACATTTCCACTTTTTCATAAAATAATATTGACTAGATGAATGATCAAGCTAAATGATTATGTAAGAATAACTCTAAATTCGACAATATTTAAAAATAATCATGACTAGAAACAAAAATTAGTGCCATCAAATAAAATTTCTTAAAGTTCACAATGAAATTTTCATGTGCATAGTTGAATTAAATGAGATTTAAGAATAATTCTGAACTAAACAATATTTTAGTATAATTATGATTACAAATAGAAATAAATACCTTCCCAATAAACTAAAATTTTCATATCTTTCTCTAAAATATTTAATGAATAAAAAAACTAAATGATTTTCAAAAATAACTCTGAACTGAACAATATTTAAGAAGAATAGGAATGAGCATTGTCAAATAAATTTCCTTAAATCTCAAACGGTGAAATTTCCATGTCCACATAGAAAATACTTGATGGAATGAGTGGTGGAGGTTTTGTGGAATTTTTTACTATAAATCTACTGTCAAATGGTATAGAAAACACTAGTGGAGAAAATCTATATTCTTTAAACTATTGATAGTGTGGAATTAATGGAGAGTTGATTGATTTTAGTTTGAGTCGTTTGTGCTATATTTTAATAAATTGTTATCCTCTTGTTTTCACGGCTAGTTTGGTGAGGCTTAAATGGTTATCTGTGAATTTTTGGAAGATATTAAGGAAAAGGGACCATTAAATGGGAATTTATCACTATTTTGAGTGCACTTGGGCACTATTACATTTTACTTGAGACTTCAACTTTTTATTATATGCACTTTTTTTGGATGGATCTCCATGTTGGATGGGATATGTTGTAATGAAAAACTATTTAAAATTGTTTATTATAATGAAACTTGGAACTTAAATTAGGTTGATGGTTGGATGTTTACTTAATATAAATTCTTTAATGTGACATTTTGGGTTATGTTGCATCCACCTGCGTACAAGTTTAAAATAATGTAAGTTGCATTTGTGTTTTATAATACTTGTTAATCATTTGTGTATGCTACCTAATATTAATAAAAAAAACACTAAAAAGTAAACAAATGTGAAGGGAACATTGATTGGTCCCCATATGTCCTAGTTTTGGAAAACAATTAAACATTTAAAAGATCTCTTATTAAAAAGTAATGGTCATAGTTTTGTCAACTACTATACCCAGTATAGGAGCCTAGCCCACTATGGATCCCTCTTCCCTACTTTTGATACTATAATTGTTATTGTATTTATTGGAGCTACTTAATTATTGTTTATTTTATATTCAATTAGTATTGATTTGTTATTATTGGAATTGTCACTACTATTATTGATGCAACTATGTTAATTTTTTAACTGTTTATAATTTGTTATGGCTAAAGTTGGAAATAATAATTTTGGTACTATTTCCCTACTAATGTTGAACTTACTTGACTCTACTGCCCACAATAATATTACCTATTCCAGCATGGTCATAAGATTCTCTTTTGTTCTATATTAGTACTTTTAGCTACCCTAACATAATCCAAATTAGCCCTAAATAGATTTAATATTGTTTCAAACAAAAATTAGTGACACATGATACTAAATTTTTAACAATAAAGCTATTATGCTTTTTCACCTTTCACAATAAATTGCACCAAATATTAAATGCACTACTAATATTCATATCTCCTTTAATATTAAAATCACCTTAATAGACTATTTAACTTTGACTTTAGGGTTTCCTTCCTTTTTTTTCCTTACAGATAGTAGTAGCAGTATCGTCACTTTACTTGTCACCATTTAAACATGCCTAAATTGATATGTAATACACAATTTAATATTCACATTCCTTGACTATAACATTGCATAGTTATTCACATAGGATTGTGTCGGTGAACAATCTAAGGTAATTGTTCAACTAATATTTCTTTTGATGATAATGATTCTCTCAATAACTTGAATGTTACTAATTTACTTTTCTCCTAAATTTACATTGAACTTATCGTATTTCATTTTGGATAATATTATCATAGATAATTTTAATAATGGTACTATTATTTCTTCTAACAGATTAGTAGAATTATTTATCTTAAAGGACACAATATCTCTTAGTGTAATGCTATTGTTCAGTTATATATATTATCATTAATTAATCTTGCAATAATATTAAAGAATTTTTATTTTTTTTCGGCAAATCAAAAATTGGTATTTAGCTAGCAATGAAAGGTGATTACTAACGACTAGTAAGTTGAATACAAAAATTAGGATTTACATTAATAATTAAACTAGCTCAATGTTTCCTGTCATATCTCTAGCACAGTTTTGAAAAGGATTTACATCCTCCCCTAGAACACATGAGGGATACGATTATTAATACCTCACTTACATTTTAAATTCCTTAGGTTGACATGTTGCTGAATAAGATAGGCAACCTCCATTCTGATGGCTATATTGATTTCCTTGTAGAGGGAGGCATCCAAGAATAATACTGCTATATTTAATAATTTTCTTTATATTATTTCAACAATGATAACATTTTATTTGTATTTCACTTCCACAATCACTTAGTTAGAGGTTAGACTATGTGGCTTGAGGCATTTATTACCCAAAATTTATGGCGCTTAGAGGATTGAGTGCAATTTACAACTTTTCCATGAAGATTGTGATAGATTTTATTGGCAAAGATAGCCTCATGAATGACAACAAATTTATGGTTAAATAGAGGCGTGAGAGAGAGTATTTGCAGGCTAGCCATTTCTCATGTGGTTGTTGTATTATACCCTCCCAGTCAACATTCAATAAATGATTTTATTTCATTTATACTACACTTAATTCGACAATGAATATTATACACTCTAAAACTAATCATCTCTACTATGCAATAAATTCAATAGGACGTAAAGTCAAAGAGATCAAATGAAGCTTCCAACTTCTTTCCTTGGCCTAATTTAAGAAATATTTTTGACTTCTAATTAGACATTTGGAGAACTTTGGGTCCCACTAGTCATGCCAGAAAAGTAACTATTGATCAGAAAATCTTGTGCCTCTCTGAAAATCTTATGGGATATTCAATGAGTGGGGGGCTAATTTGCACCTCACTAGATACCTCCAATATTTTTATAGAAATTTGGCTCTTCTCTAAGTTTCGGAGAAAAGGGTAGAAGGAAATGTAAATATAAAACATAAAAATGGTGATGCACCAAAGCTTTTATAAGATTTCAAACCCAATCTTTCCTATGAATGATATATTAGACACAGAACATCACAACCCTTCATTTTTGGGAGAGAACAAACAATAAAGGCTAACTACAAGAATAGTGTAGTCTTTCAAATCTTCCAGTAGGCAGTGTTCATTAAGGTCCAATCAAACATGAAGATTTCCAAGGTTAATAGAAAAACATTTAGAAAATGCATACACTCTCCCTCTTATTACAACATAATATGAAAACCCAACTTTTCAAGAAAAATAAGTTCACAAACATAATCCAATTTCCACAAGTTATTATCCTACCATAAAAGCCTACATCATGGAAATCAACAACTTAAGCTATTCAAATTCCGCTTGACACAATGTTTCATTTAGAATGAAAACATAAAGAATGAAACTTGATAAAGGCCATACATGCACAATCTCAAAGATTTCTTCCAAGAAATTTGTTCTTAAATATAAAATGAACTTTAAAATAAAGGTCATATGTCAATACAATAATAGTTTGAGCTTAAACAATATATCATGTCAGAGAAAGGAAATTTTGCAACTCTACTTCTGAAAATAGTTCTATAAATTCAGAAAACTAAAGAAACCTTTTTTGGAGAACAAGAAACTAAAACTTGGAACCAACTAGCCCCTTCCTCCTATCACCACCTCAATTTATAACTACAAAAAGAGAAAACTACTAATGCAATCTAGAAGTAATTTTTGTCATATGTTAGCATTTGATAGCTCATGATCTAATCATATATCTTAAATTAGGTCATAGCAATCTTTTCTCATCAATTCTCAACTACCAAATTAATGCCCTTTAGATATTTAGCAAATATAGTTATCTGAAAATGATTAGATCTTAGAAAACAACATGGCAAAAGATTAGTTGACCGATCATGTAACCCAATGATGTCAACTCAAAAATTCCATCCTGAAAACCAAAAAGGGTCCAACAAGCTCTAAAAAACTCCAAAAGAGTTCACTTCACAAAAATGTAAATTGTGCGAAGCGAAGAGATGATGTGTCAAACAAGTGGAAATCTTTAGACTCATGAAAATTGCTCCTTAAGAAAATCTTCGTTGAGTTGACACGTGTCTCAACTCTCTCCCAAAAGGAAGGAAATACATGAAAGTTGTGCAAATACCACATGGCACATTGCACACCTTTTTGAATAGATTTATTTGAGCATGGACACATTTGAAGCCAAAAACATTAAAATTCAAAAATAAAAAATGATTAAGGAAAAATCGCTTCATGGGATCTTATTCAAGTTTCACCTAGTTAGTAGACCATTCTTCATACAACTTTGTAGAAATTTTTCATTTCTCCTAATACAAATGCAAACGATGAGGTAGCTCTAATACAAGGAATTAATATAGTTAATGTAGACATTACATTTCATCAACATGAGCTCCCTCCCTTGGAAATGAGAAAGAAATATGATGCATTCATGATAATAGCTAGATACAACACCACAGGAATAAAAAGGACCCTTGTGGATAATTTCCCAACTTGAAATGTATGTAGTGTAGATATTTTAGATAAGTTGGGAGTAGATAAATAAAAAATAAAACCTGATTCTTTTTCAATACAAGAATTTTACAACATATGAAAGCAACCACTCGATGTGATTACTTCACCTATTTCAATCAGAAAGGATACCTTACAAACTTCAATCCATGTTATGCCTCATGAAATTTCATACAATATTCTTTTAGGAAGATCATGGATTCATGAGATGCATGGGGTACCTTCAACTCTTCATCATATCATGAAGTATGTTTATAAAAATAAGATATACCAAATTGAAATGGACCCCAAGCATGTAAGTTTCTTGTAAAATTGAAAAGGGAACTACTAGTCCTTTGAAAGCATTAATTCCAACATTAAAAATAGAGCCTATCACACAAGAAAAAAAAGTGATGGAAACAATGTCAAAATTAGTAGATGATGATTGGGGTTCCTTGAAGTTTACAAATTCATTCATGGGGGATTATGTAATAACAAGAAAAGAGGATGAAAAACAAAAGCAACCAATGGTTATGTCAAGATAGAATTCAAGAGAAAACTCACAAACATCTACTCTTGAAAAAGACACTAGCTACACAATGAATTTTAATGAGATGGACTATCAACAACTACCAAACCTAAAGGAAATAGGAAAAAATTATGGGAGACCTGTTATGAAATTTTGAAACAATTAGGTTATAACTTGGAAATGGATATGGAAAGAAAGATCAAGGAATTTGTGTCCCCATAGAACCTAACATGCAAAATACAAAAAAAAGTTTGGGATACTATCCTTATAAGATAATGCAAGCAAAAAAAGGACCTTCATTAAACATCAACACCGTTACATGCAAACAAAAAATCAATCTCACTTTAAAACATCCTAAATTACTTGATATAGTGTTACCGCCATCATGGGAGTACTTTGAAAATGATGAATCCTCGAAACAAATGCTAGGATTTTATGATAAACCATCTACTCCTCCTCACAAGAATAAGGTTACATGTTTTATGGTAAGCACCAAAACAAGTAGATGGAGGAAAATAGAATAGTGAGTTAGGCATGAATAATGAAGAATACAATCCTAAATTTTTGAGATCAAATGGACTTCCTTTAGGGGATATAGTAGACATAGCAATGGACATCGATGATAAAGAGAAATTCAAATATAGTAAAATTCCTCAATGATTGTGAACAAGAAGATACTACAACCTTGCTTCATGACTTTCTTGAACTCTTTGCTTGGAGTTATTCGGATATGCCGAGAATTGACCAGGTAAGCTTGTAACACACAATGTAGTCCTCACTAAAAATGTTAAGCCTGTTAGATAGAAGATTCAAAAAATGAACACTAAAATAGCCTTGCTAGTTGAGGACAAAATAAAAAAAAAACCTTGAGGTTGGATTCATAACACCTATAGACTATTTTTCTTGGATCTCAAACATTATCATAGTTGTAAAAACTAACAATTGTATTTGGATGTGTATTGAATTTCATGATTTGGATAAATCATCTTTAAAAGATGAATTTTCCCTTGGACTAATATTGACATGATAGTAGACTCGACTACAGGACATGCTTTGTTGTCTTTTATGGATGTATTTTTTGGATACAATCAAATTCTCATTAACCCTCAAGATTAATACAAAACAATGTTTACAACTATTTGGGGAACATTTTGTTGGGTTATGATTCCTTTTGGATTGAAAAACTCAAGCGTAATATATCAACAAGCTATGACACTGATATTTCATGATTACATACACAAGAACTTGGAATATTATGTTCATGACATTCTTGCTAAATCCTTAACATGACAATATAATGTGAATATTATTTGGAAGATCTCTGAATGACTTTGAAAATACATGAGATTGAATTTGAAAGTGTGTCTTTGTTTTAGACTTTTAGGTTTTATCGTATCTCATAGAGGCATCAAGGTGGATACAAAGAAAATTGATGATATAGTTAACATGTCACCCCCTAGAAATATCTCTCAATTGCATACCTTGCAAGGAATAATTCAAGCCATTCAACGATTTTCAACATCCTTAGCAGATCGAACATTACCATTTACACATCTTCTCAAGAAAGGAATACACTTTGACTAGAATGAGGATTGTAAATAGGCTTTTGATATTTTGAAAGATTATCTTGTCACTCCACCTATTTTAGAACCTACTATACAAAACAAACCATTCATTCTTTACACATCAGAATCAACCCATGCTCTTGTAGCATTGTTGACTCAACAAGATGTTAAAGGTAAAGAATATCCTATTTATTACATTATTTGAACATTGATTGATTATGAGAAATGATATGCAACAATAGAAAAAAAAGTTGGATCTTGTATTCACTACCAGTAAGTTACGACATTACTTATTGAACATTCAAATACAAGTAATGACAAAGTTTGATCCTTTAAAAAACTTGTTCAATAAAACAGATTCATCTAGATGCTTAGCTAATTGGGTAATGTTATTGAATGAGTTTGATCTTAAATTTGTTTCATAAAAAGAAATTAAGGTTCAAGCATTGACTGAGCAGTTGGCCAATGCTCCTTCTCCTTTAGTGTTACCTAGTAATGATTCTCTCCCTAATGATAACATGTTAACAATCAAAGAAGATACATAGGAATTATATTTTGATGGATCTAAGTGCAGAGGAAAAAGATCCTATTCCCTTATCATATCAATTAAATTTCCTATCTACAAATAACATTGTTGAACATAACATGTTAATCATTGGTTTGCATTCCGCTCTACTTATGGGTGCTAGAGACATTAAGATATTTGGAAATTCACAATTATTCATCAAACATATAAACAAAACATATCAAATTAAACATGACAAATTATTGAAATATAAGGATCTCACAATGAAATTGTTAGAGAATTTTGAACCATTCACCATTAATAACATCCCTCAAAAAGATAATCATCTACAGATGCAATGGCAAGTGAAACTTCTCTTATTTCCCCTCAAGATCCTTCAAAAGACATCACTTTTATTGTGCATAGAATTATGAAACCATCAATTGATGATAAAGCAGTCGAAGTCTTAGCAACAACAATCAAAAACTCGAGTGAATGTTAGATATGATATTAAATTATTTGAAAGATGGTACCTTTCATGGGCCAACAGATAAAAGCACTCACTCTCATCTTCAAAAATTTTCATCTAGATATATCATCCTACCAGACATCTTATATAAGTGGTCCTTTGACGGCCTCTTGCTTAGGTGTCTTAAACAAACCGAAATCCCTATAGCACTTGAACAAGCTCATACAGGTGCTTGTGGTGAAAATTTTGGAGGAAGATCATTAGTTCAAAAGCTAATCCACATATGATATTATTGGAAGAATATGGAATGAGACTGCTTTGAATATGTTAAGAAATGTCACAAGGGTCAAGAACATCAAAATGTAATTCACGCTTTTGTATTTGAGCTTCAAGCATAAGTTCCTATTTGAAAATTCTTGGTATGGGGTTTGGATATTATCTGAAAAATATCTCCACCCTCATCCATAGGACATAATTGTATAATCACAACAATAGATTATTTGATTAAATGGGTAGAATCTATCCCCTTGCATTCAACAACAACTAATGTAATATGTTGTTCATATTAGAACACATTATTGCTAACTTTGGAATGCCTTTTGTATTAGTTTTAGACAATGGAATACCATTTAAGAATAATGATGTGAAGAAGTTCTTGGAAACATTTAATATACAACATCAATTCTTAATGCCTACTACCCACAATCTAACAGACAAGTCGAATTAACTAACAAAACTCTTGAGGAAATCCTAAGAAAGATAGTGAGCAAACATAATAAATACTAGCATATGCAATTGAAATATGCATTATGGGCTTATCGTACTAGTATCAAATTTCAAATGGAAACACACCTTATAATCTTTTTTATGGTATAAGGAAATTATGCCCCTAGAGTTAGAGATTTCTTTCTTAATGGTCACTCTTCAAGGGCTAATTGATGACAATACTTATAGGGAAAAATGATTACACCAACCTGAAATGCTTGATGAAAAGCACATCAACACCCTCAAACATCTTCAATCCTACCATAAGAAAATGTAACGAAGTTATAATGATCATGTCCTCCCTCATTCATTTAACAAGTTTGATTTGGTCCTATATGAGAATCAGCAAAATGCCAATGCTAACCTAACAAAGAAAGGAAAGTTTAGCGCTAACTTGTTAGGACCTTATATAGTTCAAGAAAGCTATGCATCTAGAGCATACCTAATATTTGAAATGGATGGTACACCTCTGTGAGAACCTATTAATTCCATGCATTTCTATCGGTACTATGTCTAGAATTTCTGAATAGTGTGAGTTTTTAAAGCAATGATGTTAAAGTTAATGGATAGTATGTCATTATCTCTCATGTTTGCTTCATTCCTAATACATAGTTCCATGTGTCTTGAATCTTGGGGTAGTGGGTCCAATGTGGTTTTGGATTCTTACTTTAGGTATCATGTTATTCAAACCTTATGGTGTATGTTATGTTACATTAAATCCTTATTGGTATTTAATTTTTTACAGTTAAATCATAAGTGCATTTAATTTAGCATAACATAATACATTATATAAGAAATATTAAAGAAAAGAAATGTTAGATCATGGAGATATTTATTGAATAGTTCAACATAGATTATTTAATTAATCACATTGAAATCTAACAAATAAACATAAAATCCATGCATGCTCATATATATGCCAAAAATTTTAATACATCTCATATATAGTAGAATGTCACTATGGCCTATGGCTACTAGATTCATCGAGATGTAGTGTCTGAGCCTATCAAGAGATAGTGGTGTGTGACTTGGATCTACTCATGGTAGTCATCTACTCTATAGTTTGTAGTGACCCACATAGCTCACCCTCGTGTATCACTACTTCCACCCACTCTCTCTCTACATGATCTCTATTATCTTGGATCCCGAATGTCTCTCTAAAGCCACTCAACCTCTTACTATAAGATGGCCTCTTTATCAGATCTCTGAGCTACTCGAGCCTCCTATAGCTCCACCTCCAATGCTGATACCTAACACTCAATGTGCTCAGTGCACCTAGATATGCCAACATATACTCCCCTAAGCCTCACATAAGGCTCGAACAAGTCCATGTGCTCCACTATGAATGGTGGGGGCATGTACTCTATGGCTCTAGCCTCATCTGCAAGAAGGGGTGGCACTATCATTGTAGCTAGTAATTGGAATAGGTCCTTAGACTCTATCATGGTCCTTACAAGATATAAATCATAATAATAATCAATATCCATATATATGAGCATGATATACATAAGAAATAAAACATAGCATTAAATATCATCACCTAGGTCTGTAGCATGATCAATAGGAATCTAAAATTCCCTATTGCTCTCCTTGTGCTCTCCAACACTAGAATGTGCAGACTATGACCTCATAACCCATGTGGGAAATATATATCTCCACTTGGGCCTAGGAGGACTAGCCTTCCTTTGTCAATTTCATCTCTCATGGGTTGGCTTTGCTCATCCTTTGTCTCCTCAACATCCTCGTCATCCTCCTCCCCCTCATAATTGTTGTTGTCCTCTGTCTCCTCCTCATCCTCATATAGGAATAGATCTGCTAGATCTAACCTCCTACCTAACTCCTTGTCTTCCTCTTCTGAATTTGGTAAAGGCCCTATGAAGCCCATAGGATAATCCATAGGAAAGATAGCTCCTGGCCACATCATCTCGCACCACTCATCATATTGCTACATCATGCTGATGTAATCTATGTCAGAGACCAGAGGCATGTCTATATCCTTCTCCTTTGTATTGCTTAGGATGACATCATGTATTGTCAGCCGTTTAAGATCTCTAGGTTTATGGGTGCTCCATACTAATCATTTGTATGAATCTTGTAGCCGTGGTCACCTATGTATCTATCCAAATTACCTCATGGTGTGACCATAGTAGAAAGATCCCACTACATGACTATGTCATCCTAGTAACAGCTTGTCTCTCTACATTTTCCTTAGCTATCTTGTCACGTCCAACCGAAAAATCTCCATGAGGTAGGGCCTCCACACAATATCCTCCTCACTTATTTTTTCAAACCTCACCATCTAGAATAGCACATCACTGCACTACATGCCTATCTCAGGGGATAGCTAAAAACCCACAGATACCCCACTACTATTGCAATCGAAAATCCTATAGGCTAGCTACAAGTGATATGCTCTAGGATCTGTCTATACTAGGGTGCACAATGTAACATGTTATGCAACTCTCCATAGGTAAATCAACCCAACTCATAGTATAAGTGTGCTAGTATACTCCCGCCCTAGGTGAAGACCATACAATTGTGCTCCATGTCTTGAATCATTTGAACTATCCCCCATCCAAATGTGCTCCATGTCCATCAAGGACTAGTACCAATGCTACTATAAAAATAAGGATGTGTCTCACTAGTGGTGAGTGTGCATGCAACAGCCAAGAAAGATTGATGCTCGGTCTCACGATCCTATGGAAGAATGGTTTTCCTAAGAAATACTCAGTGTGTGCCTACATCTCCTTGAAAATCCTACCTTGTGCTAAGAACACCCTCTCTCCTTAGATGGGAACTCATGGTATGCGATGCACATCCTCCACTGTGATTGTCATCTCTCTCATCGGCAAGTGGTAGCTGCAAGTGTCTACATCCCATCTCTCCACTAGTGCCATCAACATGGCATCATGGTACCTCATGGATGGTGTGTGATAGGCCTAGTAAGGATATATCTCTTGAAGGATCTCCATGTCCTCCTCTGGTAGTTGATTGACAAGCTCTTGAAGTTGACTAAATGTCTAGCCGCCCAACCGTTGGCATGATTAGGGTGCAGTATGCCATATGAAAAAGAGGAAAATATCATTTGAAACATCTTCAAAATATCACATTTTTGCTTTAATCATCAAAAATTGTGCTAAATTCACTCTAGAATATCTTAATTAAGGATTTTGGGTACTTTATTCCTTATATGGGCCACTTTGCAACAAAGTGGGATACTTTGCGAGAAAGTGGGATATTTTGCAACAAAGAGGCACGCTTTGCAACAATCTTAAAAAATTAAAGAAAAACCTTCCCTACCCTATAAATTCATCTAAATATCTCATAAAAACATAAAAATTTGACTAAATTGTTTAAGGTACAATTTTGGTGCTTCAATAGGGTTTAGGACCTAGGGAAACAATCTTCTATACTTTACATTCAAGGATGACCCTAGAGATCTCACCCCAACAATAGAGGCAAGAGATCTAACAATAGGGTATCATAGATTATGATTTCAGATTGGGTTCACCACCAAGTTTAAACTTGGAAAAGACAATGAGTTGGAAAACACAGTGTGATATGCAAACTTGATCTAAATGAGCTAGAAATGCAAATGAGACAAAACAAAATGCTATTAAAACTGAAAGTGTTCACTTGGAAACTTGTCGGGGATGAATAATTGTGCTAAATTCACTCTAGAATATCTTAATTAAGGATGCTAGACACTTTATTCCTTATATGGGACACTTTGCAACAATAGAAAAAAATAATGATAAACCTTCCCTACCCTATAAATTCATCTAAATATTTCATAAGAAAATAAAAATTTGATTAAATTGTATAAGGTAGAATTATGGTGCTTCACTAGGGTTTAGGACCTAGGGAAACAATCTTCTATACTTTACATTCAAGGATGACCCTAGAGATCTCACCCCAAGAATAGAGGCAAGAGATCTAACAATAGGGTATCATAGGTTATGAATTTAGATTGGGTTCACCACAAATTTTAAGCTTGGAAAAGACAATGAGTTGGAAAACATATTGTGATATGCAAACTTGATCTAAACGAGCTAGAAATGCAAATGAGACAAAATAGAATGCTATTAAAATTGAAAGTGTTCACCTAGAAAATTGTTAGGGATGAAGTGGAGCTTTGAAATGCTGAAATTACTACTTTTTAGGCCTGGTGGGACTCATTTGCCATTATGGGTGAAATAGTCCCAGTTCTAGAAAACCATGCAGGAGCAAGATTCAGTCAAATGGGTATCCAAATCTACAAATATCTCTAAAAAACACCTACAATGGTGCTCATTCACCACTTGTGGTGAATGAGTCTAGTTTGGCTTATCTAGAAATTCAAAGTTTAGTTCTACACCTCTGAATCTGCTCTTTCTATTCCTCTAGGTTCTTAGATCCAAAACTCTATTTTCAGGATTGTAAATGAATTTTTAGTGAAGATTTTGACCTAGAAAATAGGGAGATTACTCTAAAAACCTTGTAGCCTATTCTTCAATCATCTCCAAGCCTTTGAATCACCTAGATCTGCAATCACACAAAGAGAGAGAGAAAATGTTGATTGTTAGGGAATAGGGGTTTGCCTTGGTCAAACCCCTTTTAGGTGATTGAACCAAAATGATGAAATTAGATAATGAAGCATGAACATGAACTAATTCAATTAGAACATTTCCATGATGATTGATCTTGAATTGTTGCAAGAATTGTTGCACAATTTTGCCATTGAATGCTATCTTGATGACCTTGTGGAGACTTGAAATGCTTAACTCTTGCTTGCTTGACTTGATAACATGTAGGCTTCATGTTTCTTGGATGAAATGAGGATTTAAAAACTCTCTTATATAGGATATGCACTCACCTAGCCATTAATTTGATCCCCAAGGTCAAAATTGAAGAAATCTAAATTAGAAACCCACTTTTACTGCTCAAATCCTTAAAAATAGGCCAAATGGGACTCATTCACCATCCTGGGTGAATGAGTCCCACCTGGATGGCACTGATTTTCCCAAGGTGGCAAATGGGTCCCACAGGAGCTATTTTCTAGGCTATTGTGTCGAGGAGTGAAGATTTTAAGCTTTTATGTTGATTTTTTTAGGTCTTTGATCAAAATATTCCTTGGGATGCACAATATGGGGTCATAGGGCCCTATTAATGATGATATTAAGGTCATAAATGCAATAAGGCCCAAAATTCATTGTGAAAGTGTAAATAAATACACTTTACAACACTAAATTAAGGAAAAATTGAGTCTATTTTGCTTAAAAGGGTCCTAAATCCTATGTGAATGTGTAGAACACATTACAACACTAGATTAGGTCCACTTTATTTACAAGTCTCCCAATTTTAAAGTGAAGATGTAAATAAATATATTTTACAACATTAAATTAAGGTAGAGTTAATTTAATTTAGCTTAAAACAAGCCCAAGACCTAATGTGGATGTGTAAAACACCTCACAGCACTAGATTAAGGCAACTTTAAGCTCAATTTATCATTAATTATTCCCATATTGAGCAAGGTACACATTTTTCTACACTACATTTATCGCCCACTTTAGTGAGAGGATGAACTTTCTTCAAACTCACACTAAAGTAGACATTCAAGAGGGGTTAATTAGTACCAATGTGGATGGTATAGGATAACAATGATGGAGGTAAGCAAGACCATAGGATCCAAGATCCTAAGTCAAATTGACATAAGAACAAGAGGAGACACTTAAGGGGAATGATTTGCAGCAAAACAAGATACACGATCATACAATGACAATAACTAGAAGAAGAACAAAAATAAGAAGAAATAAAAAGGTGAATCAAGCTTTGAATGTTTTTCCAACACAATGTGGATCAGATCTAGGTTTTTTGTCAAAAAAAATGCATACTCATTCAGGGGAAATGAAACTCTTTGTTGCCTATTGGGTAAGAAGTCCCAAAAGGTGAGAATCATACACTCATGAATGGTATGCACTCACATACAGACAAGTGGCTATGGGGAAAGTCATGCCTCGGTCAGGCTTCCTTCTTAACCATAGCAAAGTTATACCTCCTAATAACTTTGATAAGATTCCACAAAAATGATCTTCCAGCTCCATTAGGCAAGCAAGTCTTTGTATGCTTGAAACTCATAGACAATGTGAATGAAAAATAGTGTAAGATTTGTTCAAAGGGATTTTTCTTAGTTCATGCAAGGTCTCTTCTTAGGGAATATTGTGCCTACTATTTCCAAGAGAGGAAAAGCCCAAGAAATATCATACTCTTGGAGGAAATCAAGCTTAATGACACCTCCAAGGAGAGGACGTATCACAAGAAAAATAATTGTGTAGTGAAACATGAGTGTCGACGTATGCCCCCACTTTAAAGAGGTTGGTCAAACCATTACTATGAACAATTTCTTTAAATTAGAAGAAGACATGAGAGCTTATTTGGAAATCCCTATGCCAAGTCATATGTTTCTGATAAGCTATGTCATGAATAAGGTAGCATGTCATATGTGATCCAACTTACGGCATGTTGTCCACATCCCTATCTTGCTCTTATATGTTCATGAAAGGTGATCAACTAGCCAAAAGAGATAATGAAAAGTGACATATGATGACAAGGCTAACTAACCCCTTTCCCCCACTTAGTGTAGGACAAGGATGAGCCAAAATGAAAATAGAAACTAGGTGCTTCAACCCAAGGGAGATCACCACATTCCTTAAGATATTGAATTTTGTTCCTCAAAGCATTACATTCGTTAGTAGCATGACCATGAACTCTATGATATGAATATAATGAAGTCTTGTAATAAAATGTATTTCGTGTTCTTAGAGGGAGAGATATCAAGTGATCTTGGAGGAGTCTCAACAAGATAACCTCTTGATCAATGGTAGAATTTGTTTCATTAATTTGTGACAAAGATATTTATTGCTTAGTATTAGTTGTCATACCTATACAAAACTCTTTAGATTGGAAGATTTTTTTCTCTCCTTGAAAGGAGGATGCAAAATCTAATGAATTCAAATCATTAGTGTTTTACAATATGACATTGACATTGAGAAAATATTTCTCTGTCTATTTCATTTCTTGCAAAGTATAATAGCCAAGACCACTAGTGTCTATCAGTTCAGGATGCACTATAGTTAAGGTTGGCTTAGAGGAATCTTTTGTGATAGTGTTGATATTAAGTGAACGCTTGTTTATTTCTATCAAAGGAAAATAACCAAGACCATGAGTTGTTTCTTGTGTGTTAGGTTCTATAGGGACATGGATACCTTGTTCTCTAGCACCAAATCCTTTTCCACTATACCCAAGTTGTTTCATAAGTTTATAACCTTTTCCATGAAACTTCTTCATCTCTTTTAGATTTGGTAGTTGTTCATGGTTTAGTTCTTCAAATTTTGTTGTGTAATTTTTTGTTTTTTGTTCTAAAGTAGTTGAGGTGGATGCTTTCAAAGGGTCATCCAAATCTTTTGTTGACATTACTACTTTCTCTTTTCCCTTGTCAGAGTCTTTTTGTATGATCTTGTAATCTCCCATGAATGCTAGTTTGAAGTCTAAGGAACCCCAATAATTTTCAAATAGATTCATGATTTTCTCAATGTGTTTTTCTTTGTATTTCTATTGTATGGGTTCCACTTGTGTAGTTGGTGTCAATGTTGTAAAGGATTCTCCTTATTTTTTTCAATTTTTTAAATAAATGTTTCGGTTAGGGTTTGCTTCGAGTGTGTACACTTTGTTGTTGTAGATATATTTCATTTGATGATGAAGAGTAGAAGGCACCCCATTCATTACATGAGTCCATAGTTTTCTGAAGAGAATATTATATGAGAGATCATGTGCATAACATGGATCAGTTTTTCCAATGTGGCATTACCAATTGTAATAGGAAAAGTGATCACACCAAGTGGTTGTTTTCCTATATTGTCAAATCCCTTAATAGACAGAGTCGGGTTGAATTTTTAATTTTTCCACACCAAGTATATCCAAAAGGGATACACTACACACATTAAGGGTGGAGCTGTTATCCAAAAGGGTTATATTTATCCCTTTTATTTTGTATTAGATATTATTATGAAAGATTCATTTTGTTTTTGCACTTCCAAAGGGGGGAGTTCACTTTGGTGGAAAATAATTTCATCATTTATTCCTTGAATCATGGCTACTATGTCATTTGGTTGTGAAATAGAAGGGATAGGAAATTGTTGTAAGGATTTTTCAATCATGTGGTAGTGAGGGGAGGCTTGAATAAGGTCACACAATGATATCTTAGCAGGATTATTCTTTAGTTGTTCAACAAGATTGTACTCCTTTCTACTTTGTGGAGATAAACGAGGAGGACCTAGTAAGATAGGGTTAGTTAAGATAGGATTAGGCAATGGGAGGGATACATGTTGATTTTTTTTTTCTGTTGGTTGTGGATTGTTTCTAGTGTTATATGTGTGAGAAATATTATTATGACTTAGTTGCTGCAAAACATTATTCTTAGGTGGGTAAAGGATAAGTTGGGGTTTGTTTTGAGTTTGCAGTTTGTGTGAAGAGGGGTAAAGGATGAGTTGAGTTTGAATAATATTAACATCCCTTAGTGAAGGAGAGTTTAATGTTACTTCATCATCTTCATGTAAGGGCATAATATCATTATTGTCAATGCTTTCCTTTTGTTGCACCATGATATCCTCCCTAGAAGGAGAGTTTTTAGGAGAATGAAAAACTAGATGTTCATGATATTCAGAGGTTGGTTCTTCTAAAATGACTTCATCACATGAAAGGAGGTTATAAATGGTTGGATTTTCTTGTTTATTAATAGTTGGGAGATTAAGGGAAGGCTCTATTTGATTGTCATTTTTATCTAAGGTCTCATTTTCTTGTTGCATACTATCTACCCTAGTAGGAGAGATTTTAATATGTTCATCCATGGTTAGATTTTGTAAAGTAGCTTCATCACAAGTAGGGAAGGCATCAAGAGAAATACAACTATGGTTTTCATGATTATGAATGGTTAAATTATTTTATTCAAATAGGTCTTACCAAATGTTAGGGAAATTAGGAAGGAGAGAGATAAGGTTATCACTTTAAACCAACATGTCCCCTTGAAAAATCTAATTTTCATTATCATTCATGATTGCATCCTCTTTTACTAAAGCCTTCTTACAAGTAGGGGGGTATTGAGAGATGGATTTGGGATAGGAAAAGTGATGGCTATGATCTCATCTTCTTGTGTCATATTATCTTCCCAACGGGGATGAGGAGAGGGACAATCAAGACCCTCAATGCTTGTATCTTCTTTCACCAAGATACCTTCGTCACTAATAGAAGAGGTATCGGGAGAAGAACAAGTATGATTGTTATGATTGTCAACATTACCATCCTCACCAATGGGAAATGTAATAGTAAGGATTGTATCAATGATTTGATCTATTTTCTCTAAGATATCCTCATAACTATGAAAGAGAGTATAAGGATGACTAAAATGTTTCTTAATGACCTCATTGTTGTAGTCTAAATTGTACTCATAAGAGGGGATGTTGTACTTATGCAATCCATTTTGAATAATATCAAATCCACATCTTTTGAAAGAAAACATGCTATCATGAAAAAGTAAATAAAGTGCAATGCAATGACTTAAAGTGAAATGTTTAAATGCAATTTTTAGATGTGAAATAAGGTAATTTACTGATTACATTATGCAATAACCTAAAAGATGAAATTTTTTAAATGTAAATTTGAAATTGAGCAATGCATGAAATGAGCTAATTTAAGCTAGATCTAATGAAATGCATGTAACAAAAACTCATCCAATTGATACAGATAGTTAATGGAAGCAAAAAAAAGTTTAAAATAAGGTTCTCAATGTTGTAAAAGGTAGTTTCAGATCTATTTTAGGACTAATTCATCCAAGGTGGTGAATGAGTCCTAGTACAGGTTTTTTTTCAAAAATTTTAGGAATTTTTAATGGATTTTGATGCTTTTATGCTGTATGATGTGTGTCCTAGATACAAATGTAGCATTGAGATGATTGGAAATGATTTGAGATAAAAAAATGCAACCTATATGCACTTTCACTAATGCAAAATTTTGAAACCCTAGAATTCCAATTAACTAATGCAAAATGCAATGAAATATTAATACAATCCAAATCTAGGAGGATGATGGACTCCAAATTAGAAAAGAAGGTATTGTAAATGCAAGTTCACCTAAATGTAAGGTATAATTTTGGTGCTTCACTAGGGTTTAGGACCTAGGGAGACAATATTGTACACTTTACATTCAAGGATGAACCTAGAGATCTGACAATAGGGTATCCTAGGGTATGATTTCAGATTGGAAGAGGGGTTCACCACCAAGTTTAAACTTGGAAAAGATAATGAGATCAAAAACATGGTATGATATGAAAACTTGATCTAAATGACCTAGAAATGCAAATGAGAGAAAATAGAAAGCTACTAAAACTAAAAGTGTGCACTTGGAAACTTGTTGGGGATGAAGTGGATCTTTGAAATCCTAAAATTGCTTCCTTTCAGGCCTAGTGGGAATCATTCGCCATTCTAGGTGAATCAACCCCAGTTCTGGAAAATTATGTGGGAGTAGGTTTTAGGAAAATGGGTATCCAAATCTACAAAGAGATCTGAAATACACCTACAGTGGGACTCATTCACCATGTAGTGAATGAGTCTAGTTTGGATTTTCTAGAAATTCAAAGTTTAAATCTGCACCTCTTAGTCCGCTCTTTATATTCCGCTAGGTTCTCAAGTACAAAACTTTATTTTCAAGGTTGTAGATGACCTTTTAGTGAATATTTTGACGTAGAAAATAGGGAGATGACTCTAACATGTTGGAATTGTGCCCCAACATACTAGTGTAACTATTGGTAGCATTGTGGACACTTCTTCCTTTCATTAGCCTGATAGTGCTCTATCAGTGGGACCTTCCTCACAATCCCAATGATGGTTCGATGTTGGTTCATTGTTGTGTTCTATTGGTAGATGTTGCCTCTATCAATGAAACCACATGTTCTCTCACTGATAGGATGATATCTCTTCCATTAGTGTGACAGAACGATGTGGCTTGCTTCCATCGATATGACTAAGGGATTTTGGTGGAATTATTCACCATATTTCAATGATGGAGCAATGATCCATGTTGGATTCCAAGCTGCTAGGTGGAGAGAAGTGATGTTGTATCAAGCTAGAGGCAGTGGGGACCACTTGGAGTATTGTCAGCATGTCTTGCTTTTATCAGTGGGAGATGTTTGGAGTCTCCCTAATACAACGATGAATAAAAAATATGTAATGGATTTGTGGGACCTAACTACCACTCAATTGTAAAGTGATAATTGGTTGGTGGCTATGTTCAAGATCATCATAGAAAAAATAGGCCCTTAAGTGACAAAAAAATTTGAAAAATTAGAGTTAGGCAACTTGCCATAAAAATTTGAATAAGTTATCTATATTATTTCAAAAATATGCAAGAATAGAATTTTTAGAAAATTGAATGTAGTTTCTAAAATACTAGGTTTTTTTTTTTTTGTTAAATCTATTTGGTGAAAATTTGAAATTCCAATGCAATAGTACTTAAATTTTAGGGAAAAAATAAGAAGTAGGTGTCTATCTAACCACCCTAACCACAATAAAATGATAATTATTTTTTATAAGATTTTAGATATAAGTCAAGGACTCATGTCCAAATGTGGTGCATATTTTTTTGTAATTTTTTTCCAAGTAAGCAATTAATTATGATTTTTTATTACAACTTTTTAAAAATATAAAAACTCGTATGTCTAACAGCCTTAACTTGATCAAAAATTCATGAAATTCATTATTATTTTTTAATCCTATAGTATGCAAAGCATAGAATGTGACACATGTTTTTGATTAAAAAAATGTGATATCGTTTGCAAGCTATAGATGTTTTTAATCAACCTATCAATCAGTACATTAGTCAGAATTCAAATAGAAAATAAATAATAATTATCAATTAAATTCAAAGTAAACCATAATTTATATTGGTGGAAAGCTAAGAATCTCCTTTAAAAACCCTTTTCATTTCATCAATTTTGGGTTAAAAAAATTTGTCAGTCACATACCCTACACATACCCATCATATCACCACTTTTTGGCCCATCATGATCTTACACATACCTTGGTTGATAGTGTGTAGTGTAACCTCATATCAGTGTGTCAATGTGTGATTGGTAAGACATGTTCTTTTTTCTCATCGATATGCTAATGACTATTTAATCTGGTGGGCTTTTCACTCGTCAATGTGACTGGAACAGATCGGTGGAAGGATGGATGTTGTTCCAACAATAGCTCAATAAGGAAATTGTCAGGTGACATTTTTTCTATTGTAACTGATGGAAACTAATTTGGAATATTTATAGCATGGGTCTGATGATGTAGATGATTGATTGATTCTCTCATAGGGAAAATCATGTATGTGAAATACATTGTAACAGTGATCAACAGAGAGTTGAGTTGAGTATATTGTGAGGGAACGAGATTGATATAGAATTGTAATGTTGCCTATATTGAGTGGCTGAGTTGACATCTAAGAGGGAGAAATTGTGACTCTATATGTGGACCCTTTTTTACTATAATACGAAGTGTTTTTCCTTCATGTGGTGGGTTTTTCTCCTAAAAGGTTTTTCCTACACTAAATACTAGTGTCTATTCTATGTTTTATGAAATTTGTTCTTATTTGTTTCCCAGTAATGTGCATCTTTAATGAACTGTAATTTTGAAATTTGAACCTTAATTTTGAATTCTCTTCTTAGAATTATCATTAGGAAAGTGATTATCCACCTCTACTTTTCTTACAAGTGGTATTAGAGCCTAGCCAGTTGTGTTATCCTTGTGGGTTGTGTGGGTATTTTCTGCCAATTCTGAAGTGGGAGTCTTGTAGAGTAGTATGGTAATTTCATTTGTAGGTTAAGATGGAAAGCATATCAGGGAAGATTGAAATTGAGAAGTTCAATGGTGGAAATTTTGAGTTATGGAAACTCAAAATGGAAGATCTACTGGTCAATAGAGATCTATAGATTATTGTTTTGGAATGAAACCTACAGGCATGAAGCAAGAAGATTGGGACCTCATAGATAGAAAAATAAAAGGGTTGATAAGGCTTTTTTTAGCAGAATCTATTCTCTTAAAAATTCATGAAGAGAAGTATGCATCTTCTTTGTGGAAGAGCTTGGAGACATTTATCAGGGTAAGTCCTTGGTGAATAAGTACTTGAGGAATAAGTTGTACTCTTTGAAGATGGGGGATTGGGCATCTATGGTTGATCACCTAAATACATTCAATATGCTCATTGCTCAGTTAACATCTATAGGTGTAAACATAGATGATGAGGATTGCTATATGCACTTATTGTATTCTTTTCCCGACTCTTGAGATCATTTAGTGATAGTGATTGGGAGCATTGAAACCACTTTCAAGATGGAAGATGTGGTTGCTTCATTGTTGTCAAAAGAGATGTGAAGGAAATATTCTCAGATGGAAAAGGAGGCTTTTGTTGTTCGAGGCAGATAGAAGGAGAAAGGAAAGAAGGACAAGAAGTCTAAATCAAAATATGAAGGGAGATCAAAGTCTCCTGGAAAGAAGTCCAAGGAGAAATGTTGGAACTATGGGTAGCTTGGTCATGTCTGTAAGGATTTCAAAGAGGAGAAAAAGAACAACGACAACAACAACTCTTCAAATAATGATTCTTCTTAGAGCAATGTAGATGCCTTCATTGAAACCTTGGTGACTCAAGAATTAGATGATGTTTGGTTGATTGAACCAGGTGCATCTTTTCACATGACATCTCACATAGATTAGTTTACAAAATATGAAAAGTATGTTGGTGGAAAGGTGTATCTGGCAAGTGACTCATCTCTAGAAATTTTTGGTCGTGGAAGAGTTAGAATTAAATTTCTTGATGGAACGATTAAAGGGATTGATAGTATAATGCATACCAGGTCTCACTTGAAATTTACTATCTATAAGCTAGCTGAATGATGTTGGCATACAAGCTTCATTCTTGAATGGTGGTTACGAAATAACAAGAGGCTCGATGTTGTTGGCTAGGGGTGTTTGAATTAGTACTTTGTACAAGCATTTCAATGCAACAATTTCTCTGAAAAGTCAAGCAAGGCTACTCGAGTAGAGAAGGAGACTGAAATTCCTCTAGGCACGAATTCTTTGGAAGTGAAACTTTTTGCAAAAAATACCATGCTCTAGACTCAAAGGCTTGGTCATATTGGTGAGAAAGGCTTAAGAACTTTAAAAAAAAAAACTTGGTTGAAGGGCTTGATGATTGTGACCTTGAGTTTGATTTTTGTGAACATTGCATATATGGAAAACAACATCATGTTTCATTTTATTCTAGTCCTCTTAAATCTTTCAATGTTTTGGAAATTAAATTCACTCTGATGTTTTTGGTCTAGTAAATGTTCCTTCATTGTCAAAATCAAGATATTATGTTTCTTTTATTGATGATTATTTGAGAAGGAAATTTATGTACTTTAAAAAAAGTAAATCAAAAGTGTTTAGTTAGTTTAAAGAGTTTAAAAACTTGGTAGAAAAATTAAATGCTTGAGGATAGATAATGGCAGTGAGTTTTGTTCTATAGATTTCGAAAGGTATTGTAAAGACCATGGAATAAAAAGGCATAAAATGACACCTTACACTCCACAACAAAATGGAGTTGTTGAAAGGTTAAATAGGACCTTGATGGAAAAGGTGCGAAGTATGTTGAGCAATGTTGGTCTAGAGTAGAAGTTCTAGGCTAAGGTTATGGCTACAACATGTTATTTAATAAATCAATCTCCCCCTTCGTCACTTGTTCACAAAACACCTATGGAAGCCTGGTCTAGTAGGAGTCCCTATTCAAAACATTTAAGAGTCTTTTTCTATGAAGCATATGCTCATGTACTAAATTAAAAAAGATCTAAATTGGAAAATAAAGTTGTAAAATATATCTTCATTGGCTATGACATTTGTGTGAAAGGATACAAGCTTTGGAATCATGTGACTGAAAAGGTTGTATATAGAAAAAGTGTAATCTTCTATGAGCTGAAACCTTCTTCAGTGGATCTACAGTTAGAGGTGAAAGAGAAAAACAAAGAAAAGGTAGTTGAAATTCCTCAAACTCCAAATAAGGAGGAACTATGACATGTACCTAAAACTGAGGAGAGTTCTAGTAGCTTTGAAAGTTATGATGCAGAAAAGCCACAACCTTAGCCTCAGGCTTTGAGGAGCTATACATGTGAAAGGCAAGAACCTAAAAGGTATGGTTCTACATTGTTGGATGAAAATTGTGCCTATTGTTTGATTACAAGCACTGATGAGCCTACGACAATGAAAGAGGTTATAGAAATGTCTAATTCGAATTCTTGGTTGGAAGCCATGAATGAGGAAATTGCATCATTAAAAAAAATGTAACATGGGATTTGGTGCCCTTGCCTGAAGGTAGAAATCCTGTTGGCTATAAATAGGTATTTAAGAAGAAAATCAATCTAGATGGTAGTGTTGAAAAGTATAAAGCTAGCTTGGTTGTGAAAGGATATTCCCAGGTAGAGGGAATTGATTATGGGGAAATATTTTCTCTTGTAGCTAAGCTAACATCTGTCAGATTTATTTTGTTACTTGAAGCAGCATATGAATTAGAGATTGAACAGATGGATGTGCAGATAGTGTTTCTTCATGGATATATTGAAGAAGAAATTTATATGTCCTAGCTTGAGCACTTTGTGGAAAAAAGTAAAGAAAATCTAGTTTGCAAGTAAAAGAAATCTCTATATGGTTTAAAACAATTGTCTAGAATGTGGTACCAGAAGTTTGACACTCTTTTTTTGTCATTAGGATTTTTAAGATCAAAATATGATCATTGTGTGGACTTCAAAACTGAAAATGATCAAGTGATTATTATTTCCCTATATATTGATGATATGTTGTTCATAGGAAATAGTAAGACTGTGATTTCTGATCTAAAATATCAGTTTTCTGCAAAGTTTGAAATGAAAGACCTTGGTGTAGTAAGGTATATTCTAGGGATGGAAATAAAATGGGATAGATCTAGTAGAAATCTTTGGCTCAGCCAAAGTAATTATATAAATACTATCCTAGAGAGATTTTGTATAACTAATTGGGAGTTGTTAGTTGTTCTAGTGTTACAGGGAATGAAGCTATCTATTTAGGATAGCCAAAATAACCTACTAAGATGGAGGACATAACCAGAGTGCCTTATGCAAGTGCAGTTGGTAGCTTCATGTATACAATGGTCTATACAAGTCTAGACATTGCCCATATATAGTGGGAGTACTTAGTCGATTTATGGAAAATATAGGAAGACCATGCTAGGATGTTGTGAAAATATTTTTTATATATTTAAAAAGTATCTCTCAATAAGATTTGAGCTATAATGGTAACTTAGTTGGATCATAGAGAACCATCAAAATTCAAGGTTATATGGATTCTGACTAGGTAGGGGACATTGAAAGTAGAAAATACACTAGTGGATAGATCTTCATGTTTAATGGTGGTGCAGTTAGTTGGATGAGCAAGTGGTGGGCTGTAGTCGCTTTATCTACTACAGAGGAAAAATGTATGACAGAAACACACACCTGTAAAGAAACTATTTGGCTTAGAAATTTGTGTTTTGATATTGGGTTCCATGCAGGGAAAATTACCATTTGCTATGATAGTCAAAGTGCCATTTGTTTGGCAGAAAATCCAACTTTCCATGCTAGGAAAAAACATATTGATGTGTAGTATCATTTTGTACGGGATATGGTGGAGGATGGAAAGATTATTCTTGAGAAATTGGATACTCTAGAAAATGTTGCAAATGCATTAATGGAACCAATAAGCACAAAATTTTTTACGTGGTTTTCTAGTTCGATGGGCCTTGGGGCCTATGACATTTAGTAATCTTGGTTTTGGAGAAGCTAGTAAGCCTTCATCAAGTGGGAACATTTTGAAATTGTGCCTCAACTTACTGGCCTAACTATTGGTAGCATTGTAGACACTTCTTCCTTTCATTGGCCAAACAAAGCTCTATCAGCAGGACCTTGCTCACAGTCCCAACGATGGTCCGATGTTAGTTCACCATTGTGTTCTATCGATGAATATTGGCCCTATCAAAAAGACTACATGTTCTGTCTCATCAATAGGATGATAGCTCCTTTGTTAGTGTGACACCTTACTATTGGTAGGACCCTAATGGGAGTTTGAATGATAGAATGATATGACTTTCTTCCATCAATATGACTAAGGGATTTCAGTGGAAATCTTCAGTGCCCTATTCTAATGATGGACCGATCATCCATGGTGGAGTCCAAGCTTGCAGGTGAAGAGCGGTGATGTGTAATCGAGTTAGAGGCAATGGGAACCACTTGGAGTATTGTTGGCATGCCTTGTTTCTATCAGTGGGAAAAAATTGGACACTACCCAATATGACAATGAGTAACAAATATGTAATGAATTTGTGGGACCCAACTACTGCTCAGGTAGAAAGCAATAATTGGTTGGTTGAAAGTGTGTAGTGTAACCTCATATTGGTGTGTCGATGTGTGATCGGTGAGACATGGTATTTTGTATCACTGATACTCTGATGATTGTTTAATCTGGGGGGATTCTCACTCGTCAGTGTGACTCAAATAGATCAATGGAAGGATGGATGTTGTTCCAATGATAGGCTAATAAGGAAACTAATGAGAAGGTTTGTCTATTGTAACTGATGGAAACTGATTTAGAATATTTCTTGCATGGGTCTAATGATGCAGATGATCGAATGATTCTCTCAAAGGGAAATTGTTGTATGTGAAATACATTGTAACAATGATCAAAAGAGAGTTTAGTTGAGTCTATTATGAGGGAACAAGATTGATCAAGAATTGTAATGCTACCTATCTTGAGTGACTAAATTGACATTTGAGAGGGAGAAATTGTAACTCTATATGTGGACCTTTTTTTCACTATAATACAATTTTTTTTTTCCTTGGTGTGGTTGGTTTTTCTCTTGAAAGTTTTTTCCCATGTTAAATACTAGTGTCTATTTGGTTTTGTGTGAAATTTGTTCTTTTTTGCTTCCTGGTAATGTGCATCATTAATTAACTATAATTTTGAAATTTGAGCCTTAATTCTATATTCTCTTCTTAGAATTATCATTAGGAAAGTGATTTTGCACCTCTACTTTCCTTACATAACAATATTGTAGCCTATTCTTTGAAATCATCTCCAATCCTTTGAAGCACCTAGATCTACAATCACACAAAAAAAGATACAAAAAATGTTGATTTTTAGGGAATAGGGGTTTTCCTTGGTCAAACCTATTTTAGGTGATTAAACCAAAATGATGAAATAAGATAATGAAGCATGAACATGAAGCAATGCAATTAGAACCTTTCCATGATGATGGATCTTGAATTGCTGCAACAATTGATGAAGAATTCTATGCTTGAATGCCTTAGAAATGATCTTGAATGTTATCTTGATGACCTTGTGGAGACTTGTAATGCTTAACTCTTGCTTGTTTGACTTGATAACATGTAGGATTGATGTTGCTTGGATAAAATGAGGATTTGAAAGGTCTCTTATATAGGAAATGCACTTGCCTGATAGTTAATTTGATCCCCAAGGCTTACATTGAAGAAATTTGAATTAAAACCCCACTTTTTTGGATTGAAGCCTTAAAAAAAGGCTAAATGGAACTCATTTTCCATCTTGGGTGAACGAGTCCAACTTGGATGGGACTTATTTTCCCAATGTGGCGAATGGGTCCCATAAGGGCTATTTTCCAGGCTAAAGTGTCAAGGAGTGAAGATTTTAAGCTTTTATGTTGATTTTGTTGGGTCTTTAATGAAAATATGCCTTGCGATGCACAATATGGGCTCATATGCGCCTATTAATGATGATATTAAGGTCATAAATGTAATAAGGCCCAAAATCCAAAGTGAAAGTGCAAATAAATACACTTTACAACACTAAATTAACAAAAATTTGAGTTTATTTAGCTTAGAAGGGCCCTAAATCCCATGTGAACATGTATAACACATTAAAACACTAGATTAGGTCCACTTGATTTACAAGCCTCCCAAATTTAATGTGGAGACGTAAATAAATACATTTTACAACATTAAATGAAGGTAGACTTAAGTTAATTTAGCTTAAAATGGGCCCAAGACCTAATGTGGATGTGTAAAACACCTCACAATACTAAATCAAGGTGACATTAGGGTGTGTGCAAGATCATCATGGAAAAAATAGGCCTTTAAGTGGCAAAAAATTTAGAAAAATCAGAGTTAGGTGACTTGATGTAAAAATTTGAATAAGTTATCTATATTATTTCAAAAATATGTAAGAATAGAATATGTAGAAAATTGAATGTAGTTTCTAAACTACTAGGTTTTTTTTTTTAAATCTATTTGGTGAAATTTTGAAATTTCAATGCATTACTTAAATTTCAGGGGAAAAAATAAGTAGGTGTTTGTCGACAACCCTAACCACAATAAAATGATAATATTTTTTAAAGATTTTAAATATAAGTAGAGGACTCATTCCCAGATGTGATGTATATTTTTTTGTAATTTTTTCCAAATAAATAATTAATTATGAATTTTTTATTATAAATTTTTTTAAAATATAAAAAATTGTACGTCTGACCACCTTAACTTGGTCAAAACTTCATGAAATTCATTTTTTCTTTTTTTAATCCTATAGTATATGAAGCATAAAATGTGACGCGTGTTTTGGATTCAAAAAATGTGATACTGTTTGAAAGCTATAGATGTTTTTCAATCAACCTATCAATCAAGACTTTCGTCATAACTTGAATAGAAAATGAATAATAATTACTTATTAAATTCAAAGTAAAGCACAATTTATATTGGTGAAAATATGAGAATTTCCTTTAAAAACCCTTTTTGTTTCAACGATTTTGGGTAAAAAATTAGTCACCAGCCACATACCCATCATATTGCCACTTTTTGACCCATCATGATCCTGCACATACCCATTAAGTCTAATTTATCATTAATTATTCCCATATCGAGTAAGGTACACATTTTTCTACACTACAAATTGAAGTGTAGAGAAGGAGAAATCCACTCATTGTGTGTTGTAGCTCACCCCATGCAATTGCCTCCCATAGAATCTTGATCCACAAATGGGTGGGTGGATGTCAGCTCAGCATGGTGACTCACTATACTCAAAGTTCACTCTAAAAAAGGTAAAAAGATAAAATGAATGAAATTTATCCTCTCTTTTATCTTTTAATGCATGCATTTTTAGGTCACTTTTTGTAAACAGAAAGGAAGTACTTTCTACTTAAACTAACATATTTGGAGCTAGTGAACTTCATTTTCAATATCATTTGTTGCATCGAAATCATGGTTCCACTCTTGTTCTCATCAAATTTCTATCATCAAGTGGCATGGTACTTGGAAATGACTTATGATGGACTTTTCCAGTTCGATGTGGTTGATTTTCTACCTTGATTCCACCTCCATAAAGCATGCATAATCAAGGGGGGTCATACATCTTCCCTTGAATGTAATTTTCTAGGAAAGTTAGATAAGAGGATTATATTTTAGCTTTTAATGAATCTATGATAAAGAATGTGATTCCTAACATTGTGCTTTTTCAAGTGACTATAGTGGGGTCTTCATTCTACCTAATGAATCCATATGAGTATCCTCTTATAAAGTTACTTGTTGAAGTACTTTAGCTTGCATATGCACATAGTGTCATATGGGTGCTAAAGTGGATGCTAAATGTAGTGTATAAAAATGAATACCTTTGCATTTTCACACTTTTGGACCTATTTTAGCACCCCTTCCATTAAATTCCCTTTAGGTTACTTTTTATGGGCTCCTAACACTACTTTTTGTGCATCCCAAGGCATATTACAACTTTAAACATGACCAAAACCCATAAACAACCATCAATATTGGTAACCCACCTTTTGAATTGGAAAATTAAGCCTAGTGGAATCAAGACACCCTTGGTGGCATCTTAGTCCCTCCTAGTGGGACCAAGACGCCACCTAGGGTGTATTAGTCCTAGGGGCTTTATTTTTGGGAATTAAGAGTGAGAAATGAAAAGATTTGAATTTATTTGACCTTTTCTCAGCCTTTGGGATCTAATAATTGAGTTATTAGGTAGAAATGCCTATAAAATTAAGATTCACACCCATTTTTCACATAAGTTTGAATAAGTGAATAAGTTTGAACAAGAGACATAAGTTAAGCAAGTTGAAAGAGAGGTTCAAAGTATTGGAGAAGCCTTCTATTGTGTTTTAGCAAGTTTTTAAAGTATATTTTAAAGACAAGATCTAGCATTGTTAAGGATTAGTAATGGATGCCTATTGTGGATCATGAAAGATTCTAGGTTAGAGATGCAACTAGCCATTTACCCAAGCATAAAGACTTGTTCCTTGATTGATTCCATCTTCAATTATTGCTCTATTTTTTGCCTAAGGAAAGTAGATTTCATATTTGTGACTTGTTAGGGTGATTATAGATCTCCTTTATAGGTCATTTAAATTTTCATCTTAGGAATTTTATTCTAACACATTTGATTAGGGTTTCTTCTTGTTTAATCTTGCATAATCTTAGACACACTTAAGATTAGGGCACACACACATTTCAATTTTTAGATCCATGCTTTCTCATCAAGTTTTAATTAAAACAAGGGGTTTGACCAAGGCCAACTCCCATCAACAATTAATCCAAATTCCTTTGTTTTGTAGGTCTTTTTACAGGTTTAGATCTAAAGACTTGGTGAAGAAGGAAGTGGAGATCTTAAACTTTAGGACCACACTCATAAATTCTAGAAATTCAGAATGGGACTAATATGCTACTGAGGGCGTCTTAGTCCTCCTAGGGGTATTTTTTAGAGATTATTCGAGATATCATTTTGAGATCCCAAGATTCTGCATCTGTCATGAAAAATAGCAATGGGAATAAGACAACAATAAGGGTGTCTTTGTCCTCACTGACACTTTTTGACAACTTCTTTTCATTTGTAGAATCCTCACAACATCTCCAAAATTCCCAAGTACACACATCCTATCTTGCTATTGTATAATTTCATTATTTGCATCTCTAATTTAGCTTGCATACCAAGATTTTATAGGTGGAATGCTTATTTGTCTTTTCCAAGCATTTGCTTGGTGGTGAACCCCTAAAAGCTAAAAGAACCTCTTCCTAGATCTTCCTCATTGAGAATTGACTTACAGGTTAAGAGGTTGATAGTGAATCCAATTAGGACTCCTAAGACATTTTTGAGTGATTTGTGGAAGGAAGGGTGACATCATCCACCCAATTTCTTACATTTCAATATAATCTTATCATCTAGTCGAGTGGTGATAGCTCTTAGGAATTTCATCATTTGTGTCATTTTTTCAGTGTGTTGTTCAAGTTGTAAAGTTTTTTTCAATGTTGATTGGGGTTGATTATTCCATAACCATATCCTTGTGAGGTGTTTCAAGAGTACGAGGTTATGGTTTAATAATCGATTATTGTTTAGGTATAGTTCCCTCTATCATAGGTTGATCATATTGGATTTGTCCAATGATTTTTTATTCTTTCATTGGTGCCACCTTGGCTATGTGATGGTGAGCTAATTCTTCTTTTCATTGTCCTTGTGCTATTTTTTATTACATGACACTTTTGTACATCTTATTATGTAAGTGTGACATGTCATTTTCACATCTTTGGTGTTGCTTTTCTTTTCTTAAATCACCAAGTTTAGTCTTGGGTGTGTTGGCTTGGGGCATGACATTTGTATTGGATCTCATCTTGCAACTTTAACATTTTGGTTTATGTTCTTGTCCATGTGGTTGGGTGTTCTTGATGTGTGTGTTTTCAAGTGGTTGTGGTTGTGAGATACTTTGCAAGCTTCTTTATTTTTGTGCCTTAATATGGTGTTTTAGAGGGTTGGGTATACCAAACCATGTGTTTTTTTTGTGGAGGAAGGATGCCCCATAGTACTTTTCATACTCAATAGGATTGGAATGATGACATTGGTTTTGAGCCTCTTGAGTTGAGAGTGACCATTCCCTTATTTTCTCTTTTGTGTGTGAGGCATAATTTGGGCCATGGTGTGTTTGTGGGTTGTGGGTAACATGTGTTTCCTAACTTTACCTTGCTTGGTTTCTTGATTTGTATTTTTTAGAGGGTCAGTTAAACCATTTATTTTTCCAAGAATGCTTATTTATAGGGATTTCATTCTTTTGTCTTGTCTCTTTATTGTAATGGATTATTGAATGACCTTGTAAGGTCTTGGTTTTTGTCTTTCTATCCTCATGGTGATTAGTGGTTGTGAAAACCATATTTGAGAAAAGGAATCATTATGTTGTTAGACTCTGTTGAGTGCCTTATGCTCTCATTTTAATAGATCAATCCAAGTATCCATTATTCTCACCAATTATCATGTACTTAAATAAACTATAAGAAAAATCTTTATATAACATATTATGATTATATTGAACAAATAGAGAAAACTTATGGATATAATTTTCTTGATATAGACTTAATCTTTCCTTGCAAATGACTAATGTCAAAAATGGTATAATTTCATACTAATGGAATAGTCAAGTATTTTGATCATTATATAAAGAAAAAAATTTAAACTTAGCTTAGATTTATTTTTGAAACTTAGTTTTCATTGATCTTGGCTTATGCTCAATAGAAGTCTCTAAGCATTTAAATTTATTGTGTAAGATATAGGGCTCATGCTTGATAGAGAATTATATACTCTAACCATTAAACTTTTTATACAAGCCATCAAGCTGAAGTTTGGAAAAGAATTATAATTTTTATATTAAAATTTGTTCTACAAGCCATGAATACTATGCTTGATAGAGAATTAATTATATCTACATTAAACTTTGATATGTAAGCCATGATTCTTATTCTCAAATAAGCATTATAATCCCTAAACTTTAAACTTTTTTTTGCGAGCTCTAAGTTTTATGCTTGAAAGAGAATTAGAATTTATATATTAAAAAAAATTATGGAATCCATGAGGCTTATGCTCGATAGAGCATTATAATTTCTACATTAAACATTTTTGTGCAATTCATGAGGCTTATACTTGATAAATAATTGAAATCCATAAAAATTGACCTTTTATTTACAAGTCATAAGGATTATTTTTGATAGATCAATATAATTTATTAAAAAATAAAATTATGTGTAAGTCATAAGTCTCATGGTCAAAAAAGTAGTATAATTTATTAAACATTAAAATTTGACAAGTTATTTTTAAGGCTCATTCTCAGTAGAGTATTATTGTTATTAATCACACATCATTACAAAAGTAAAATACTTAGATTACTAAACACTAGAGGTATCAAGTTGAAGGGTTAAAAACAAAAAACAACTTGTTTCAATAATTTTACATTTTATAATAGGTGAAAGAGTATGAGTGTATTAAGGTTGAAAATTGATTAAAAGAGTTCTATTATAAAAAAAAATGGAGATACCATTCTTCAGCCCTTTTGAAGGTATGATAGTTATAGTTCCAAGAATGTGTTTTGATATAGTGCAACGAATCCTAAAAGGAAAGCCTTTTCATTTTCAAAACTCTTAAGAAAAATCTAGAAAGATTTATTTTTGAATTGTATTTATAATCATATAATAGGAATAATCATCAAAATTTATAAAAGTATCAAATTTTATGATTAGGAAATATTATTCAATGTAATTACATGAGGGTATGTTATATAGCACCACACAAGCTCAAATGAAATCCGATTACCTCTACTTCTCAAACACTATAAAGTTGTCCCTATATTCCTTGTTTGTTTCTCCTTTTCTTTTATTTTTCCCCATTCCCTATATTCTCTCCCATTTTCTCTACATGACTTGTAGATAATTCACTCATTGTCCTCATTAATGTTGTCCAATAGTCTTCATTACTTCAATTTAAACTTGAGTCTCCACTTTGTAGAATTTGAGGATCTCATTAAATGTTCATTACAACTCATAACCTCCACTTAGTGGTATTAGTATTAAAAATTGTTTAAAATATTATATTATTGTATATATATTTACATACATACATATATAAAAATATTTGACAACTATTATATCATCATAAAATCACACATGCACACACACATATATTTGTATGTATGCATATGTGTGTGTATTTGTAAACACACACTTATAGAAAATAATAATCACCATTTCACCATTTTTACCTTCCTAGGATTGTTAGTTCTAACAAAAATGTATAACTAGTTTAATAACAAAATTGCATGAGCACATCTTACAACCATTTTCGTCAAGATAGAAAATACATATCAGACATGGATAAGTATAGCAGACTCAATAAATATCTATTTTTGCATCAACCCTATTATAATAGTGTGTGTTTCTCTTAGATTCATGGAAACACAATTCTCTTTCTTCAGATCTATTCTCTCTCTAGTGATACTCTCTCTCTAATTTTGAGGGGAAGAAGGTGATCTTTAACATCCAACTCATTAGAAAAATTTAGTATTTAGCATATTATCATAAATATATGTATTTGATTATATCACTAATCATAAATAAATGCCTTTTCCTTCCCGAATAAAGCATTACAATTTCGTATGAATCAACAACTATCACATTATCAACTAATATTGAGTTGTGCAAACAACATATTCTAATGTTCATAATCTTTGTTGTAAAGTCATAACCACAAATTAAATCAACATATAACATAGTATAAAGGGTGGTGTAAAATGAGATGTAATAGTGATGCTCTCGCTCTTGGAGTTGATTGTTGAAGACTTGGATTATAAGAGACAACATTAATGATTCATTTTTTACTGTATTAATGATGTATTATTATTATCATCTAAATGAGATGACACATGTAATTACATTTGAGTACCGTGATATTGAGTTTTTAACATGTAATCATAAAGATTATTTGTAATATTATGTAATATGATGAGGAAAATAGTTCAAAGCAATCAATTATTATAGTTCATATTGTATTTATGCATATTGTTATTAGAAATAGATAAGTTTGTTTCACTAAGCATCATTTAAATGTGATACAACCTACATAGTTACTAATAGGGTGCTATAGATTTCATACCAATCATAAAAAAATAAAAATTGGTATCTATTTACTAAAATAATATTTGATTTCAAATAATTATTTCACAATAAACTTTTAAAATTAACGTTTGAATTGACAAAAATATTACTATTACTATCACTTGTAACAATAATAATAAAAAAATATTCCTATCTAAATGTAAATTGAAATTTGAAAATAATGAAAATTTTGAATTGACCAAATTTAATAGAATTTTCAAAATCGAATTTATTATGAGTAAAAATTATATTCACAGAATCATCAACCGACAAATCTTATTTGAATTTCCATAAATGAACCTTCCCCATCATCTAGTTTCCATCATTATTTCTGATACTATGGGTTTAGTGGAATGTAGAAATGGTGAGGAGCCTTTCGTGGACCTTCCTGTAGGAGATTATAATCCTTAATGAGAAATATAATTTGGCACTAGTAGTATATGACTAGAAAATCAATTATGGGGATGTTGTTGGCGTCTTTCCCCTCAAATTGCTAGTTAATTTTGAGGTGGTAGTGGGGCATGCAAATGTAGGACTAGACGACTTTAACTTGGCCGTTATGAGTCATGAGAGGGGTAGAACTAGAGACAATTAATTCAATGCATCCTGATCTAATGCGAAATAAAATTTCATCGTTTTCGGCGACAACAAAAGCAATATAAGTCATAACACAAGATGTACGGCGCTCCACACGGCAACTGTGGAATTTTTGAGTGGCGAATATGTTGCAACAAAAGGTTAAAGCCAACTGAGCAAAATATGTACATCGTTGGAAGTTGATGATTTTACGTTTCTTTGGTCGCATAAGAGATGGTTTTATTTTCTTGGTCGACATTTGGAACAGAAAGTGACTTAACTTTCAGATCGATATTGTCAACTCCTAAATCTTCAAAAATCAAAATCAAGTAAATAAAATATATGAATTTTATTTTTTGAATAATAAGATTGACTGATTTTAAACATTCAATATAAGAAAAAATTTCAAGTTAAATAAATAAAATACATTCATTTCATTTTTCTATGACAATAGAATTGACTAGGATAAATCATAAAGTCAGGTAAACAAAACACATGCATTTCATTTTTCTATGGTAATTGGGTGATTTAAACCAGTCAATATGAAATAAACTCGGAGTCAAGTAAACAGGATACTTTCATGTCATTTTAATATAATATCATGAGTAACTGACTTAAATCAGTGAATATGAAATAAAACTTAAATCAAATAAGTAAAATATTATTTTTCTATGATAATAAGATTGACTGACTTTTAAATTGGGGAACATGAAATAAAAATCAAGATAAAGTAAATAAAATACATACATTTCATTTTTCCAAAACAATTGAATCAGCCAATGTGAAATAAAACATAAAATGAAATAAACAAAATGCATACATTTTATTTTTCTAACCCATACTGTCTGACTCAAGCCCGTCAATAGAAAATGTATGCAACAGGATGGAAGACAATTTATTGAATGTTGTTTTGTGGTTTGAATTGGCCTTCCCAGAGATCCTTGACAACAAGATCCGCGAGGTGGAACCTCACCTACATAATGTCCATATAATGCGCAAGTCTAATAGCAGTTCAAATTATCTATACAGCCATTAGACTGCACATTTGACCATATTTATTAATTTATTGAAAATCAGAATACAATGTAATTGATTTCTTTGCTGACCTTTAAAATAGCAATTTACAATAATAAATGAGATCATCAAGATTTTAAATTTCTATGCATACAATTGCAATTATTTGATTTGATATTTATTTGGCATCATTTGGAATGATTTTATTTTCTTTGCTGATATTTTAAGATGGAGATTGTCGTCCCCCAGAAAACAGTGTCAAATCTAAGAGCCATGATCCCAACTAACTCAATTAAGGCGAGTCATGGACAAGCATACTAATCTGATCAAAATCCAAGCACGTTTTAGATATTTCGTAACATTTGTAAATACCATGCCATTTCAAGATTTTTAATTTTTTGAAAACATATATTTTAGATTTTCCACGTTATTGATTTAGCAGTCATAATTTTATGTTTTTTAAATATATATATATTTTTTTAATTTTTAAATAAAATTTTAGAATGCATTTCTTATTCGTTATTTGTATTAAGTCTTTTAAATCATAATCTAAAATATAATTTAGATGTAAAATATTGAAGAGAATCACACATCATCTGAATCTCTTTTATCATTTTAAACAAATTTTAAAAAATGGAAAATAAAAAGGGGGTCAAAAGTGGTCTTTTTCCTGAAAATTAGTAAAAATTAATTTTGGATGATAAACTGAAGATAGTGATATTCAAAATTTGCAGAAATCACAAAAATAACATTTATAGTGCTCAAATTTTAGTTTTTAAACTACTATTTTTTTATATATAAATGATGGAGATTAAGAATTTATGCTTCTAATTTTGTTAGAAAAATATAACATATTGTATCATGTGTTACTCCTAAACTGTTGACATTTTAAAATTATTTCACAAATCCCTTTGATTAAAAAATAGCTCACTTCAAGTAATTTATGCTAGATATTTTTGTTATTTTTTAGTACATATGTAATATTTTACTAATTTTTAAAATAGGTTTATCCTTAAAAATAAAAAAGTTAAGCATACTCTTCCTTATTTTTTCAAAACTAATTGAATTTCAATTCTTTTAATTTTTAGGGAATAAAGATTAGAATAGAAAAAATATAATGTATTTCAAATTCAAGTCAAAGATAAAAATTATTATTTAAAATACTATACATATATTTTGAATAAAAAAAGAAGATGCTAAAAGTTAAATTGAATATGAAAATATTAGTGCATTCAAAATATACCAAAAAAAAATAACATTGTTAGAAAGTTAAGAGAAAAATTCATGTTATCATGGCCTTTTTTAAGATTAACATAAACATGCTTGACATTTATTTATTTTTCTATATTTTATAGAAAACATATATTTGATAATTCACATACAAATAACAAAGCAAGTTATACCAAAAGTGCATTATAACATGTCCACTTTTTGTATATGTAAAACAAAAACAATGATCTAAAATATGCGAATCCCACAATTTTGGACCAATGGACAAATTACATGTTTTTCAACATAGGAGATGAAATTTCCATAATGTGAGAGCCTTAGGAGATATAATTTCCATTGCAATTCCCATATCCTAGAAGAGTTTTTGTTGATGTTGTTGGAGCTAAAAAATCCACATTGGTTGTCTCACACACCTCCATTTTCAGTTATCCTCCCATATCCACCATATGCTCCATTTCGATTTCATAATAATTGAAATTAGTATAAAGTACCAAAATAAGGCCCTTGTGTTGGAGTTAAAATGACACTGAGAGGGGGGGTGAATCAGTGTCTTATCAGATTCGACTAATTTTCATCAAATTCAAAAATCATAGCTCAAATTTAATCTCAATATACTTTGATTAATGCATTCATGAGTTGAATGTAATCATTCATAAACAGAATTGTGAAAGATAATAACCAAACAGTGAACTGAAATAATCAACAACACAGTAAAGCAAAGGGAACTTAGAAGAACAAGAAGACTCCAGATTTTACCAAGTGGAAAACCCTCCTGGGGTATAAAAACCACTCCCTAAATGCCTTCCAGGCTTAATCTTTTAAACAAAAGTTCACAATTCCTTATAGGCTGATTTTTGAGCACCCACTCAAGGAGCACTAGCCCCTCATTTTGAGACACCCATCTCAAGGAGTACCAACCCTTCAAATTATGTTTTGAACAATAATAGTGACTCAGAGGATTTCTCTATTTTTAGTTAAGCACATATCTTTCTGCAGAGTTCATTCATACATTTCCGTACAGACAAGGAATGATACTCTCAGAATTACAATCAACAACCCTTACAATTTTCAACACTGGTAATTATAGACATTTCAAGTATGTCAGTTGTGAAAAAATCTTGAAAACATTTTTCACAAGATTCTCAGATTCTCTTGCTGATTTTTGAATATAAAGTTGACTACTGAGAGTCTGTCGATGATGGAAAAAATCAAGAGTTATGCTTATCTAGAGAGTTGCAAATCATCCATAATTTAAAAAATGCAACTACTCAAAGAGAAAAAAACTCAATGAATATGCTGCCATGTAACGGTTCTGAGATTCGATTCAATTAATGATGTTAGCCTGCAACTGTATTTTGAAGTTTCCATAAACGGCCACAGAGTTTGAGATTTCGTTAACCACTCGCTGAGACACAAGAGTCTTTCTCACCGAGACGCCCTTCTATTTCATTCACTGTCACTGTAGCCTTTTCTTTATTTGCTTTCGCTGTGAGCCATCAGAGTTGGGAAGAACACATAACAAAAACATCATGTCTCATCGATAGGCTTCCTTAGAGTATTATTAATTCGCTGAGACATCAACAAGTCTTTCACTGAGATCTCCTTTAGTTTCATTCACTATCGCTGTGACCAAATGATATCGGTGAGACCTCTTGTAGACTTCATAATGTTTTGCTGAGAGTCACTTTTCACCTCGTGTCACTAAGACAATATGAAGTTAGGGAGATGCTATATAGACTGCCCCTTGTTTTGCCAAAACATCTCGAGCTCACCCTAGATCACCAAGACAATATCAATCTCACACCGATGAGCCTTTGATAGAAACCCCTTGTGTGATGTCACTGTAACATAATGGTTCTCTCTTTGATGCACCCTTCTATCTTATGAGAGTCGCTATAACATACCAATATCAGGGAGACCTCTCATAGAAAGCTTTATGTCAAACCGAAAACCTCATCCATTATGACTCGCTAAGACAAATTATTCTTTATGCCGACAAGGAGCCTTTTGATTTCCATCAGCGAGATCGAGGTCACTCGCCAAGACCTCATACCGATATCCCTAACTCTTATCGATAAGCCTTTTGTGCCAAGTCAGTAAGACACCATGAGATCGAAATGACTTTTCATCAAAGCTATAACTCTCACTGATAAGCCTCCATATGCATATGGTCGGTGAGACAATATGAATTCGATGAGATGCTAAACAGAATACTCCAAGTTTGACCGAAGTAAATCTTTAAATGCACCCGTTGGTGAGACCAGAAGAGATCGCTAAGACCATATGATGATGCCACAACTCCCGTCGATAGACTTCCACATGCACTAGTCAGGGAGACAATATGTCTTCGCTAAGACCTCAGCCCGATGGCCAAACACATGCTGATATGCTTGTTCTGAAGCGGGTCAGTGTGACATTGCATGTTCGATGAAACATTACACCGAAGTCGATTTCCTTTGCCGATATGCTCATTCTGAAGCGGGTTGGGGAGACATAATGAAATTGATAAGACCTTATCGTGACTGTATTACATATGCCAATAGAGAACACTTTTCTATCGCCGAAACCAAAGACACGTCTTGCCAAAATAACCTTTCTTGTGCCAGTCGCCAAGACAACGGGAATGTCATGCCGAAAACAACCTGTATGATAAATTCAATCGCCATGACATATGAAATGTCTTGCCAATAGGCAACTCAGACATTTCAAATTGGATCGGGGAGACCCTGCCATTCTCACTCCAATATGAATAAGCCTGAAAGAGAAACATCCAAAACCTATGATGTGCAAGGAGAACCATCCTGAGACAAATTATCAATGAGAACAAACTAAAAGAGATTTTGTCATCAAGGACAAACTGTAAACACAACTGAGATTCAACAAACTCCCCCTTTGTCCTTGATGGCAAAACACCAAAGACTCTCCCCCTTTTTGCCTCAAGGCAAAGAATAGATGAACACAACTGAGAAGCCAATCAAAACACCATGAGAAACAACTGTAGAAAAAATAACAGTGCGGCAACCAAGATTGTAGGAGAGTTGTAAGTGAATCAAAACATATAACATGCTCCCCGTAAGTCAATGCATGGAAAATCAGAGAATTAAAGATTGAGAGATAACTCCCAATCGAAGTCTCAACCTTTCAAATAACTCTTTAGCTAAGGGCTTAGTAAAAATATCAGCCACCTGATCTTGAGAGCCAACAAACTGTAAGCAAACTTCATTAGCCAAAACCATTTCTCGAAGAAAGTGAAACTTAATAGCAATATATTTAGTGTGAGAGTGCAAAATAGGATTTTTGGAGATACTTATCACACTTGTGTTATCATAGAGAATAGAAACAGGTTTAGGAATTCCAACACCCATATCAGATAGAGTTTGACTCATTCAAAGAACTTGAGTACAGTATGAAGTGGCAATAATGTATTCTGCTTCAGCAGTAGAGAGAGAAACAGGTTCTTGTTTCTTGTTGTGCCAAGCCACTAAACGATCACTAAGAAAGAATGCAGCACCATTGGTGCTTTTCCTATCATCCAAACAACCAGCCCAGTCAGCATCAGTATATGCAATCAATGAAAAATCAGTGCTTCTAGGATACCAAAGGCCATAATTAAGAGTGCGCTGAATATATTTCAAAATCCTTTTAACAGTAGTGACATGGGATTCTTTAGGTAATGCTTGAAACCGTGCAATAGTGCAAAGTTCCTACATAATGTCAGGTCTAGAGGTAGTTAAATATAATAGATTGCCAATCATTGATCTATATTCAGTTTGATTTGTATCAGGGGAATCATCAACCTTAGTAAGTTTGCATCCAGTAATCATTGGAGTGCTAACTGGATGGCATTCATCCATCTGAAATTTCTTAAGCATCTCTCTAGCATACTTGGTTTGATAAAGAAATATTCCATTTTCACGTTGAGAGATTTGAAGACCCAAGAAGAAATTTAATTCTCCTAATAATGACATTTCAAATTCAGATTCCATTAGCTAAGAGAATTTTTTACTCAATGTAACATTGTTGCAGCCAAAGATAGTGTCATCAACATATATTTCAACAACTAGAATATCATAACCTTCAATTTGAACATAAAGATTGTTATCTACACCTCCTCTAACGAAACCATTTGAAAGCAAATTACTATCAAGCCTAGAGTACCAAGCTCTAGGTGCTTGTTTTAAGCCATAGAGGACCTTTTTCAATCTGTAAACATGATCAGGATTTTCTTTGCACATAAATCCTTTAGACTGTTCAACATATACCTCTTCATCTAAATAGCCATTTAAAAAAGAAGTTTTGATATCCATTTGATAAACAGTAAAGTCTTTATAAACAGAATAAGCCAAGAATATTTTGATAGATTCTAATCTAGCAACAGGTGCAAAGGTTTCACCAAAATCAATACCTTCTTGTCGAGCATAGCCTTTGCAGACAAATCTTGCTTTGTTGTGAATGACATTACCATTTTCATCAAGTTTGTTTCTGTATATCCATTTGCCTCCAATAACATTCTTGTCATTTGGTCTTGGGACTAACTCCCAAGTCTGATTTTTCTCAATTTGATCAATTTCTTCCTGCATAGCATTAAGCCAACATGAGTCTATGAGAAATTCATTTAAATTTTTAGGCTCAAACTGAGTAACTAGATAGAAAGCTATTTGTGCCTTTTCATCAGATTCTGTAGCCTTTCTTCTAGTTTGAACTCCTACATTTTTATCCCCAATAATCTAATCTTTGGGGTGATATTTAGTTAGAGCTTTTGATGCAACCTTTTCAGGACTTGTTGTTTCATTTCTAGGGCTTGCTGACTCAGTTCCTTCTAAAATTATTTCTAGTTCAAGTTCTTCTTCCTCATTATCCTGCAAAGATTCAGCATAAAAATGTGATCTCTCATCAAATTTTACATTAACAACTTCAAAAATCTTGTTAAGCCTTTTTTTAAGGCATTTATAAGCTTTGCTGTGAGTTGAGTATCCCAAAAAGATACCCTCATCACTCTTTGATTGAAAACCCCCAAGGTTATCATCATCCTTTTTGATAAAACACTTACTTTCAAAAAATTTAAAGTATTTGACAGAAGTAGTTCTTCCATACCATAGTTCATAAGGAGTGTGTTTAGATTTCTCTCTAATCTGTAATCTATTAAAAATGTATACAGCTATATAAATAGCTTATTTCCAGTACATATCAAGCAACTTAGCTTCATCTAACATTATTCTAGCCATTTCTTTTACAGTTATGTTTTTATGTTCAACTACCCCGTTTTGTTGAGGTGTTTTTGTTGCAGCATACTTTCTTTTAATGTTGTGATGTTCATAGTAATCAATAAACTCTTGAGAAGTGAACTCACCTCCTTTGTCAGATCACAAACATTTAAGTTTCAAATCATATTCCTTCTCAACCAATTTATAAAAGATTTTAAACCTTTCAAATGCTTCTGATTTGTGCTTAAGAAATGTGACCCAAACCATTCTAGTATAATCATCCATAAATAGCATAAAGTACCTTTCACCATTAATAGACCTTGTTCTGGTTGGTCCACATAAATCAGAGTGCACAAGTTGTAAAGGTTTTGAAGAAGAATGTTCTTTTGTTTTGAAGCTGATTTTAGTTTGTTTACCACTTAGACATTCTTTGCACACAAGATTTTTTGGCTTGTTAAGTATTGGTAAACCTCTAACATTCTGATTCTTACTTATTCTAACTAGATTTTCAATGTTTATGTGTCCTAATCTTTTATGCCATAACTAGCTTTCTTCAATTTGGATCATTAAACACATACCTTGATTATTGTCATTGCTTGATGTGTCGAGAAGATTGTACACATTTCCTTTTATCCTCCTTCCAGTTGCAATAGCCTTTCCTAGCTTGTTTTTAATCTCACATCCCTGCGAAGTGAAAAGAACATGATAACAGCTATCACAGATTTGACTAACACTTAGAAGATTGTGCTTGAGACCTTCCACATAGTACACATTATAGATAGGAGTATCATCATTTAGAAGAAGTGAATCTCTACCTTTAATTTGAATACCAGAGTTATCACCAAACTTAACATATCCACCTACATAATCTTCAAGATTTTCAAACTTATCCTTGTCGCCAGTCATATGGTTAGAACATCCACTGTCCATGACCCATAAGTCCTTTTTCTTGGAATGAAAAGTTGTTTGAACCAACATAGTTTTCTCAATGTTGTTGACAGCCTTAGGTTTCCAAACCTTTTTAAATTTTTTTTGTTTAGATTGCAGATCAGTTCTACACTGTTTGACAAAATGTCCCAAAGCATTGCATTTAAAACATTTGATTTGTCTAACAAAACCATAGTGTTGCCTAAGACCAAACCTAGGTATTCTAGGATTCATAAGCCTACAAGTGCTCACCTTATGGCCAAATTTGTTGCAGAAAAAACAATAACCATAGAAGAAAGGATTGACTCTATATGAAGATTTATTACCTCTTAAAGACTGAACATGATCCTTACCAAATTATAAGTGATTTGAACCAGAACCTTTGACTTCAGAAGAGGGGTTTTGTTTTGCATGGTCAAATGAGCATTCACCCTTTTCAAAACCAACACTAGTTTTATCTTTGTACATCTTCTGCTTGTTGAGCATCTCATTCAGTTTTAGAGTGCTTTCATATTTTTCAATTTCCTTCCTAAGACAGACTGCTTCTTGTTCTAGTTTTTGAATTTCTTGATCTTTGCAGCTTACAGTCTCTCGAAGACAGTCTTCAACTCTTTTAGCTTCTTCAAGCTGAGTTTTCAAAGAGATCATTTCTTGATCTGGTTTGTGTTCTTGAGCAAGGACTTGTTTTTTGAGTTTTCTGACCTCTTGTAAAGCACATTTCAGGTCACTTTCAAGATCTACTACACCTTCTTCAATGTCAAAGGTGTTAGAATCATTTTGCTGAGTAATTTCAGCCATGAACAGAGTTTCATCTTCTTCAGCTGATGAATCTTCAGACTTAATTTCAGATTCATCCTTGCTAAACAGACTTTTCTTCTTTTTGAAACTGAAGTTTCATTTAGGTTTGAAGGCCTTCTTCATAGGCTATCTTTTAGTTGTCTCATTGTCACAGATTTGATCATCATAGGGACACTTTGCAGCAAAGTGACCTATTTTGCCACAGTTAAAACATTTAAAGGGAAGTTTTCCCTTATGTTTTTCTGATCCCCTTTTAAATCTTCTAACAAAATGGGATTCTTGAGAATCAAACAACTCTGATTCATTGACTTTGAATTTTTCTTTCTTTTCAATGCTAAAGGAAGTTTCTTTACCTGTTGAATTGTTTTTGCTAGTTCTCATTTCATAGGAAGTAAGTATTCCTTGTAGGCTATCTAAGGTAAGCTTGTCAAAGTGTTTCTTTTCTTCTAGGGTTGAAACCTTAGATTCAAATTTGGATGGTAAGGTTCTAACAACCTTTGTGACCACATCAAATTCATTAACCTCTTGACCTAGACCTTTCATTGAATTGAAAACTTCATCTACTCTTAGGAAATATTCAACCACTTTTTCATCATCCTTCATTTTCAACTCCTCAAACTGATGTTTGAGTGTAATGATTTTTGACAGTTTGACTTTCTCATTCACTTGATATATAGTTTCAAGTTTTTCCCAAATTCCATGAGAAAATTTGCAATGCATGACTTTCATGAACACATCTTTAGTTAACCCACACAAGAGGGCATGCTTAGCTTTGGCATTTGTTTCATACTTCTTCTTTTCAGCTGCATCAGTGGGCATAGTGGCTGGTACATTGTAATCTTCTAAAACAATGCACCAAACATCAACATCAAAAGAAACAAGAAAAGCTTCCATTATGATTTTCCAAAACACATAATCAGTTCCATCAAATAATGGAGCTCTGGATACAAAGGCACCGTCTTGAGACTGTGCCATTAAAAACAAACTCCAAGACCAAGATCAATCCAAGGAGATTAAAACCTATCAGAGGACCCTACGCTATGATACCAATTGTTGGAGTTAAAATGACACTGAGAGGGGGGGTGAATTAGTGTCTTATCAGATTCAACTAATTTTCATCAAATTCAAAAATCATAGCTCAGATTTAATCTCAATATACTTTGATTAATGCATTCATGAGTTGAATGTAATCATTCATAAACAGAATTGAGAAAGATAATACCCAAACAGTGAATTGAAATAATCAACAACACAGTCAAGCAAAGATAACTCAGAAGAACAAGAAGACTCCAGATTTTACTGAGTGGAAAACCCTCCTACGGTATAAAAACCACTCCCTAAATTCCTTCCAGGCTTAATCTTTTAAACAAAAGTTCACAATGCCTTATAGGCTAATTTTTGATCACCCACTCAAGGAACATTAGCCCCTCATTTTGAGACACCCATCTCAAGGAGTACCAACCCCTCAAATTATGTTTTGAACAATAATAGTGACTCAGAGGATTTCTTTGTTTTTAGTTCAGCACATATCTTTTTGTAGAGTTCATTCATACATTTCCATATAGATAAGGAATGATACTCTTAGAATTACAATCAACAACCCTTACAGTTTTCAACACTGGTAATTATATACATTTCAAGCAAGTCGGTTGTGAAGAAATCTTGAAAACATTTTTCACAAGATTCTCAGATTCTCTTGCTGATTTTTGAATATAAAGCTAAATACTGGCAGTCTGTCGATGATGGAAAAAATCAAGAGTTATGCTTATCCAGAGAGCTGCAAATCATCCATAATTTCAAAAATGCAACTGCTCAAAGAGAAAAGAAACTCAATGAATATGCGGCCATGTAACCGTTCTGAGATTCGATTCAATCAATGATGTCAACCTGCAACTATATTTTGAAGTTTCCATAAATGGCCACAGAGTTTGAGATTTCATTAACCACTCGCTGAGACACAAGAGTCTTTCTCACTGAGACGCCCTTCTGTTTCATTCATTGTCACTGTAGCCTTTTCTTTATTTTCTTTCATCGTGAGCCATCAGAGTCGGGAAGAATACATAATGAAAACATCATGTCTAATCGATAGGCTTCCTTACAGAATTATTCATTCGTTGAGACATCAATAATTCTTTCACCGAGATCTCCTTTAGTTTCATTCACTATCGCTGTGACCAAACGATATCAGTGAGACCTCTTGTAGACTTCATAATTTTTTGCCGAGAGTCACTTTTCACCACTGCCCCTTGTTTTGCCGAAACATCCCAAGCTCACCCTAGATCGCCAAGACAATATCAATCTCACACCGATGAGCCTTTGATAGAAACCCCTTGTGTGATGTCATTGTAACATAATGGTTCTCTCCCTGATGCACCCTTCTGTCTTATGAGAGTCACTATAACATACCAATATTGGGGAGACCTCTCGTAGAAAGCTTTATGTCAAACCGAAAACCTCATCCATTCTGAGTCGCTGAGACAAATCATTCTTTATGCCGACAAGGAGCCTTTTTATTTGCATCGGCGAGACCGAGGTCACTCACCGAGACCTCATACTGATATCCCTAACTCTTATCGATAAGCCTTTTGTGCCAAGTTGGTAAGACACCGTGAGATCTCCATGACTTTTCATCGAAGCTATAACTCTCACCGATAAGCCTCCATTTGCATACGGTCGGTGAGACAATATGAATTCGCTGAGATGCTAAACTGAATACTCCAAGTTTGACCGAAGTGAATCTTTTAATGCGCCCGTCAGTGAGACCAGAAGAGATCGCTAAGACCATATGACGATGCCACAACTCTCGTCGATAGACTTCCACAAGCACTATTCGAGGAGACAATATGTCTTCACTAAGACCTCAGCCTGACGACCAAACACATGCCGATATGATTGTTCTGAAGCGAGTCGGTGTGATATTGCATGTTCGATGAAACATTACACCAAAGTCAATTTCCTTTTCCGGTATGCTAATTCTGAAGCGGGTCAGGGAGACATAATGAAATTGAAAAGACCTTATCACGATGGTATTACATATGCCGATAGAGAACACTTTTTCTATCGCTAAAACCAAAGGCACGTCTTGCTAAAATAACCTTTCTTGTGCCAGTCACCAAGACAACAGGAATGTCACGCCAAAAATAGCTTGTATGATAAATTCAATCGCCATGACATCTAAAATTCCTTGCCGATAGGAAACTCAAACATTTCAAATTGGATTGGGGAGACCCTGCCATTCTCACTCCGATATGAATAAGCTCGAAAGAGAAACATCCAAAACCTATGATGTGCAAGGAGAACCATCTTGAGACAAATTATCAATGAGAACAAGCTGAAAGAGATTTTTTCATCAAGGACAAACTGTAAACACAATTGAGATTCAACACCTTGATCATTACAATAAAGTGAAGGCCCTACCTAAAATGTTCTCCTAGCAGCTCATGGCATGTAGCCAAGATAATGCCTTATCAAAGAGGCTCTCACCATAGTCTCTTTGACACAAGCAGAAAGGGCTAATAAGAAATGTAGTTGAGACTCTTGAATGTCTAAGAGACATACTCAAATGTCTTCTTGCCATCCTAAAGAGTGACATGTCTAAGAGACTTGGGCATGTCGAGGAGAGAATCTAACATGTCTCACCGACAAATCATATGAGTGTCAACATTCAGGAAACAAAAAAAGATCTCTCATACACGGAGAGGTTATCATAAAATAAATAGTAAATCACTAGCAGAACAAGCACTGATAAAACAAGAATGTTGAAGAGACATCAACATGTCGAGGAGAGAAGAAAAGAAGTCTCTTTGACACTCAAGGGGAAAAGTATCAGCAAGACACAAAAATATTGATAAGACATTGGATGAGGTCTCATCGATATCCTAAAAATGATGTGTGGAGGAGACACAAAGATATCGAGAAGACATTATCAAAAGTCTCCTTGACATAACAAAGTCACATAGACATCATCAACAACTATTACCACCGAGGAAAAAAATAGACATGTCGAGGAGACATAAGCTTGTCAGTAAGAGAAATCCACTAGTCTTATCAACAAAAAATAAAATCATCAGGGAGCAAACTAAGAAGTAAATATCAAAGAGACATTGCAATATCGATGAGAGAAGCCTAAATGTCTCTTAGAAATTTCTCAAAATATGGCCAAGGATATCGAAGAGAGATACATATGTTGTGAATATAGTCTCATTGACAAAACATGAAGTAATTATCATGAAATTGATTTGACAGATTAAGTCGTTGAAGAGACAACTACCATTAATACACAAGTTTTAGAGGAAGGTGGCGCGAGCACCATTTATGAGCCAGAGCTAGTTTAAGCATGCTAAAATTTGATAATAGAAAATTTTGAGAAACAAAAATTCACTGCACACTGTGGCTAAGCATCTAAAGGATGGAGTTGGACGAATGCAAGTAGCTCAGAAATTTCAGCATTCACTCAAGTACACCTTGGCTCAACTCAATGTGAATTTTTGAATATAGCTTGAAGTACAACATTGTTAGGGTTAGAATGGATAAAACCCAAGAAAAGACAAGAGCAAAAGGGTAAAAAATTGAAACTAGACCTCTCAGTCAAGACTTAATAGATCAGTGTCTCAGGTCCCGAGTCTAGGCCTAAACCATGAAGAATTTCTTAGTTAAACCCATCATGTGATACCCTAGTAAACTAGCATAAGAATTTGGGAGATGTATGAACTCTAGATAGAGGCTACAATTTGTTCATATTTCCTTATAGGAAGAAATACAGATATAGCCTAGTCTCAAACTTGAATTTATGGAAGCTAGTAATGCCAAATGTTTTTGTGAACATAGACTTAATTAGAGCATTGGAAAAGAATTATAATCCCAAAACAAGGGCAATTCATTTGCCTAATGGGTCATAGTTTATGGTCAAAACAAGGGATTATATTTGCATGGATTTCCAATTGGACACTTCTTTGGGAAAGAAATTGCATCTGAGAGACTTGTTGGAGGAGTATCACTCTATGGATACAAGTTAAAAGAGGTGGAATATACCTTTGGATAGACCCAAGGGTATAGGAAATGAGCCTACAAGGTTTGCTAGCAATGAAAAGCCCCCATTTTCTATAGAATTGTTTGAAGAATATTACCAGTACACATAATATTTAGCTGGCCAAGTGTTGGGAATTGAGGCCCTTGCCAACATGAGTATAGCTCCCATGGTTTTGGCCACAAACATTCAAAGTCAAGATGACAGGCCCTATGATTATGCAAAGTATTTGTTAGAGGTCATTAATAGTGCTCTTAATTCTATTAAGAATAACAGTGAAGTTGTCAATTTCAAGCACTATTCACTTCTTATACATATGATGTTGTATGAGGGCCAGGTGATGGGACTCTAGGGAGAAGAATTAAAAGTAAAATATCTAGATAGTGATGGTAATTCAAGACCAGTGCAAATTTGGACATGTTAGTCTAGGATAGTAGATGTGGGAGATCCCACTATTTGTACTTTGAGGAGTATTTTTTCAAACCCTTGTATAAATTGCTTGGCCATAAATGTGATTATAATTTATACCCCAAAGTAGAGAGGTTTCTCTGACCAAAGGATAAGGGCCATAATGGAAAGATAAACCACAATTGGAGAGATTGGTACACTTTTTCAGATTGTACTATCATTAGGCTATATGGATTTGAGGCAGAACCATAGTTGCTACCTAAGGCTATGCCAAATAGAGTTGCTTATATTGATATTATAAGACAATTGTCTTATTCAGCCTTTATGCATTTGAAAAGGTTTGGAAGGAAGACATTCATGCCTTCTACTTTGTGCTTTGGTTATCTCACCATTATTACTAAATCAGGGTATGAATTGGTTGGAAGAAAGTTAAATTATTATGGCTTTCTAGTTGGAAATAAGAGGAAGAATTTTGACCCTAAGCACCTTATAAGTGATGCCAAAGTTTCTTAGAAACTAAAAGGATATGAGCATAATTTTGATGTTGATGATGTTGTTAGGAATTGTGAGAATAGTCAGGCGATCAAGAGAGGAAATGCATACAATAAGATTGTTATGGCTGAGGTCTAGAGATTGAAAACTAACCCATCTTATACATAGAAGCATTGTTTGAAATTTAGGACCCCATGGAGAGAGTTGAACAATTGCTTCTGCATGAAGAAGAGATAATAAAGGATGTACCTTTGGTGGCATTTTAGAGAAGAAGAAATGTTGTCTCTTTGAGGCAAGTAGAAAATGTTGCACCATGAGACCATTTGTCACCTTAGCCTACTCCAGAGGTAAGCTTTTCATTTAATACACCAATCATGGTAGAAGATGATGTTGAAGAGGAGGATGAAGTCACACATATCAATACTCTTGTCATTCATCCATATGAAATTCCACTATAAAGGAGTGTAGTGAACTTTGAAGCTTCTGATGAGCTATCTAATGATGTGAGGCATCTAGCTAGACAAGATTTTATTACAGATGATTCCTTTGTCTAGACTTATGAATTTAAAGATTTCATATATGAATATAAAGGAAAGGTGGTAAGGGAAAGGTTGAAGGACTGACACTAAGAAGGGAGTGTATGTTTTAAAAGAACTTCAACATGAAATTGATAGAGAAATGAAACATATGACTGCTGAGAGAGGAAGGGAATTGTTGAAAGAGGTTTGGGTTATGCTCCTTCTAGGATGGGATATTAGCTCGACCATTGTATTTTATAGTTTCTTGGAAATAAAAAATAAAACCTTGCACTTAATAGGAAAATATGGTGACAAGATCTACATTGGATCAAGATTTAGTCCTAACAATACTACCTTGCAGATATGGACACTCTATCCACTAGGGAAAAATCCTTCCCTAGTTGATCATGATTAGATTTTTGGACATCTTTTGGTGCAGATAGTAGGAGAAATAGATCCAATGGAAACTGTTGATTTGAATGTGAATGTAGCCAAATTCACAAATGCTCAGATTCAAAAATTGGTAAGGGATAACAAGGGGTTGATAGAAGAAAATGAAAGGTTGAAACAAGAATTAGTTAGGTAAAAGGATAGACTACCTTCTTCTTTAGGGCTCTATTCTCCATTGGTTGAACATGAAAGGAAAGTGCTTGAGGAAATGTCAGAAACAACATATTGGAAAAGAAAGAATGAGAAAGTGCAGAAGGAACAAGAAGAGTTAAAGGGAAAACTCAAAACCACTACCTTTGAGATGAGATCAAAAATAGTTTACATGAGATTCCAAGAAATGTACAAACATTTTGAACAAGTTTGGAAATTTCATGACAAAACATATGCAACATTATTAGAAAAAACTAGATTGAGTGATAGGATGAAGGAGGTAGAGTCTCAGATCATTGGAAAGAAAGAAGATAACTCTGCTATGCTAGAAGAATACCAAGAACTCATGAAATCTCACAGGGACTTCCACAATACCTTGACACAGGAGTTGAGTGATTTTAGTAAGCCACTAAGTATGGCCTTACCCAATTTCTTTGAAGAAATATAATTTAAAGATCAAGATACATGGAAGGACGGAATTTCCAACTATCTACCACCTATTCTTGATGCAATTAATGATGAAGGGGAATTTCTTAAGAGGACACATCAACAACTTGGGAGAATGTTTGAATTGGAGTATGCTATGAAAGAAATCATATATAATATAGACACTCATGCTAAAAGTGGGTACATGGAGCATTTATCAAAGGTCAACTTATTCATTTCACAAGCCAAGTAAGAGAGGAGAGATAGGGGCTAGAGTTTGATAGTTTTGGATACACAATCATGGTACAAAGGCCTTGAATAGGTCTTAGATGACCATAGGGGCTTGCTAGAGATTAATAGACTACAGTGTATCCATTAGCAAACTCTTAATATTTTTATGTTTATTTTATTTATATTTTAGTTATGAAACAATTTGACTTTTGTAATAGGCCTGAAGCTTGTTGCTTCCCATACAAATAGGGAAACCAAGGCCTGATTTTGAGATATCATATCACATTCCATTCCATTAGAGTAGGCATTAGTAAGAAAATAGATTGAATAATTCACCCATCCATACCGTATTTCAAATACTTCTATTATAATGCTTATATTTTGAAGTAATACAATGAAGTAGACTATCCATAAATCATAATTCATTTTTGGTGTTCAATTACTGTGTTGATTTTAATGCTCATTTATTACTTTTTTTTCTCCAAAGAGGTATGTTCAAGTTATTTAAATCTATTTGATTTATCAAACCACATTTGATGTTACTATGTGAAAGAGTTGATTGGTTTCTAAGTTGATGTTGTGATGTGCCTAACAATGATATTTTACATAGATTGTAATGTTTGTTAATTTCAAAAAAAAATCCATAGTTGTGTGAGATTGTCTCCTTGGTGAATAACCGCCTTTCATCCTTAATTTATGAAACCATATCATTTTCTATGAGTCATATTGGTTCAAATTATTTTACTACAACATTGATTTTATGTTTGTAGTCTATAGCAAGTTTTATCTTCAATCATATCAATCTTAGTTGTATTTTTATAGACAAGCACATATATGATAGAATTAATATCTACCCATTTGCATTTTTCATTAAAAGATCATGGATATTGGAATTAGCCTCTACCCATTTTCCTTTTGTGTAAATATGTAAATAGATGATTAAATTATCCATTTCCAAAATCTTGATGAGTTTAATGAACTATGAGTTTTCTCTCCTGTTACTATATAAGGGGTTTTAGGTTTACCTAAGTCTTATTTGAAAAACCCTTTTAGTCCATTTTCTCACCTAGGTTTTAATTTTTAGTTGACTCCTTGTGTCAGTCATAAATCTTTTAAGTCATGACTCTTGACATTGAAACCCGTTGAGTGACTGGCCCTCTGGTCTTGTTTTACCATTTGATCCTGTTGGATCATTTATTTTCAAATTTTCCTAAGTCAAACTAAATATTTCCCACTGAAAAATCTTCAGTCTTTTATGTTGTCGGTGTAGCTTTATTGACCTAGTCATTTCCCTTTTAGGACTAAATTTTTTTGACATGTGTAGATATAAGAACCCTTGAATGTTGTTCAGTCAAATGCAAAAAATTTGGACCATAGCCCACATGCCCATTCCATTTTGTCTCTCATTCTTTTATTCATTTAGGTTCACGGGTGAAGGTCATGTGTCCCTGACAATTGGTGGTCTAGGCTGTAGGAGTTTATGGTGAGCTCTTCAAACACCCCAGAATCACCTGCAAGACAAAATTACTTCCACAAGAGAGAAATGGCAGAAATATTATGCTATCATTAAGATACAAGAATTCCAAATTGAATATGACATAGTACATATGAAGCCTTGCTTATATAGGCAAGGTATTGAAAATACATCCAAGAGGTGCATTAACTCCTATACCCATAAAAGGTGGGAGGTTTTACCTACTTGGTAAATGACAAAACATGTGGCATAACCTCCTCAAGTGAAGACAAGAGCAAGGTAGCACATAAAACCAAAAGAGGGTGAGAAACCCAACTGCCCCATAAACTACTTCGGTAAATAAAAAATAGTGGTTATGAGAGGTGGCACAACAAGCCAAAAGAGGATGTGTAACTCAACTACTCATGTGTGTGAGAGAGTGACACATGTAGCTGTTGTATTTTGCACATGTACTCATATTAACCATTCTAACTTAACCTAAGCAAGCTTAAATAATATGTGTAGGAAAAATAAATATTCCCTAACATGAGGAAATTACAAAAACCTACACTAATACCCCCCCTTAAGCATAGCTTATGTGGGTGAAGAGACACAAAGATGCAAATATGGGTCCCGGCTACTAGGCCATGTTAGGTACCCATGTACAAAATAATCACTCACAAATGGAGAAAAGGAGAAAACCCAGTGGGACAAAACTCCTCCCCAAAAGAGAGATAAAATATAATAATGATATCCATCACAAATCCAATCAATCTCTATCTAAAGAGAGATCATACAACCCCCCCATAAGAGATAACCTGCTGCAAGAAGAAGCACTAGAAGTACACTGTGGAGTAACACTAGAATTCTAAATGCGGAAAGCAAGGAAAGATACTTATGTTTTCTATAAACCATATTAGAGTGGGTATGTGCAGGATCATCATGGAAAAAAAAGGCCCTTAAGTGGCAAAAAATTCAGAAAAATTAGTGTTAGGAAACTTGACGTAAAAATTTGAATAAGTTATCTATATTATTTCAAAAATATGTAAGAATAGAATCTGTATAAAATTGAATGTATTTTCTAAACTACTAGGTTTATTTAAAAATAAATAAAATCTATTTGGTGAAAATTTTAAATTTCAATGCAGTAGTACTTAAATTTCAAGGAAAAAATAAGAAGTAGGTGTCTGTCTGACCACCCTAACCATAATAAAATGATAATATTTTTTTATAATATTGTATATATAAGTAGAGGACTCATGTCCGGATGTGATGCATATTTTTTGTAATTTTTTCCAAGTAAATAATTAATTATGATTTTTATTATAAATTTTTAAAAATATAAAACTCGTATCCACCACCTTAACTTGGTCAAGACTTCATGAATTTTTATTTTTTTTAACCCTATAGTATGTGAAGCATAGAATGTGATGCATGTTTTGGATTCAAAAAATGATAATCGCTTTGAAAGTTATAAATGTTTTTCAATCACCTATCGATCGACTTTAGTCATAATTCTAATAGAAAATAAATAATAATTATTTATTAAATTCAAATTCAAGCATAATTTATATTGGTGGAAAGCTGAGAATCTCCTCTAAAAACCCTTTTTGTTTCATCAATTTTAGGTAAAAAAAAAGTCGTCAGCCACATACCCTACAAATACCCATAATATTGCAACTTTTGTCCCATCATGATCTTGCACATACCTGAGTCACTCAAGGACTCAAGTTGGAATCATGATAAAGCAATAGCAGACTCGATGCCAAGGAACACTGGAAAACTCACAAAGTGGCACATCTCTGGAATCTATGAAGCAACTGTCGATTGGGAGATGATCTGGAATTGAACTGAAGTGCAGAGATGAAATAATGCAAACCTAATGCACACCAAAAAGGAAATAATGCATGCATTGATGAATGTTCACATCTTCTTCCATGATGAAATATGACCTCAGATATGTGTAGATGAAAAAATATGAAAAAAAATTTATCTACACCATTGTGAAGTGCTCAAAACTAGCTTTCCATTGATATCTTGTTTGCCAAATCTGACAGCTAAGGAAAAAGTTGTGTAACTTTGAAGAACAGTGCAAAATCTGCCCGCTATAAACAACTCATGCCTATTTTTGACTTGATTTTTACAAAATTTATCTATGTTTTGCAAAAAATAAAAATGACCTAGATGGTTTTTCGACCTTGGGAATAAAACCCAGAAATCGTTTTTTCTCCAAATGACTGGAAGCTAGATTTCTAAAGAAAAAATGAAAAAACTCTAACAAAAAATAATTGCTAACACCTTATATTCAATGGCAAGGTTCTCAAGACCCCAACTTGCACCTAGCAAAAATTTTCATGCCAAGATTGACCCCTCACATTTGGGAAGAAATCTGTAGCACTAAAGCTCTGATACCATGTAGGAGTTTATGGTGAACTCCTCAAACACCCCAGAATCACCTGCAAGACAAAATTACTTCCACAAGAGAGAAATGGCAGAAATATTATGCTATCATTAAGATACAAGAATGCCAAATTGAATATGAAATAGTACATATGAAGCCTTGCTTATATAGGAAAGGTAGTGAAAATACATCCAAGAGGTGCATTAACTCCTATACCCATAAAAGGTGGGAGGTTTTACCTACTTGGTAAATGACAAAACATGTGGCATAACCTCCTCAAGTGAAGACAAGAGAAAGGTGGCACATAAAACCAAAAGAGGGTGAGAAACCCAACTACCCCATAAACTACTTAGGTAAATAAAAAATAATGGTTATGAGAGGTGGCACAACAAGCCAAAAGAGGATGTGTAACTCAAATAATCATGTGTGTGAGAGAGTGACACATGTAGCTGTTGTATTTTGCCACATGTCCTCATATTAACCATTCTAAATAAACCTAAGCAAGCTTAAATAATATGTGTAGGAAAAATAAATATTCCCTAACATAAGGAAATTAAAAAAACCTACACTAATATCTAGGCATCGTTTATAAAGCATGTAGATGGTCATTGAAGAAGATCAACAGTGTGAGATAAGTGAGGTAGCTGCATTTGGATTGTTCCCTGTATGCCCATTTTCTTTTCTTGATTATTAAAATAATCACACGGGCTAGTGGGCGTTTGCGACTTGTCTTTGTTGATGATGGGCCCAAGGACTAGTATTTTTGAGGTTTAACTAAATCAACAATCAATAGCAAGTGATGTGGAGTAATCTTGACCACCCCCTGTCGTCTTGTGTGGGCCCCTTCCTACTTTCCAGATTCCCAATGAGGAAGTAAGCATCTACCGCATGGAGTAATCCTAAGAACATGGAAGCATAGATATGTGGTAAAATTTTTAATTGAAATTTCAACATAGGGCATAGGAAGTAAAATGTGCATTACTAATATACATATATTACACTTGCTTAAAATATCTTTCAATTTGAGTCATAGATGTTGTATGAAGGATAAAGTTGCTGCTAGCTAAGGAGTGTGTATGACAATTAGGTTGATAGATCTAATCTTAGCCTCTCCCCATTTCCCCATTGATGAAAGTTGCATATGAGTTATGGCTAACATGGGAAAGGGGAAAAGGACACATAGATCATGACTATAAAGACAAAAAGATGGTAGATCTTGTGTATTACAAGCAAGTGTTTCCATGTGGCCTCTGGTCATTTGAAAAATGTTGCAGATGTGCATAGTCTGATCTTTCGTAATAAGCTAGCCAAATCTAGATCATGAATCAATCAACTCTCCAAAAATATAAATGGCTAGTATTCAAAACTTAGTTGAAGGAAAGCAAGTTGTTTTGGTTTGCATGAGTGAGCATTAATAACTAGAAGGGCATTAGCTACCGAAGTAAGGAATTGCATAATTATTAATGTTTATCTCAAAGGCATAATTTAGTATTACAAGTATACTCAATACACTCAAGGAGCTCATGCTTTAGTTTCTCAACATTTTCTGATGTTGGAACTAGGGTTGTCAACTTGTAAGAAAACCAGTAAGTCAATTGTTGCTTTCCTTCTAGCATTATTGATAAGTTGTAATTTCTCAAACTTAAGTCTATTAGGATTTTCTTGGTTCATCTTTTTAAGGTTTGATGTTCATAAAAAATACTTTGTTAATTCTGCATTTGTATAATTCATGCCAAACCCTCACAAAATTCATAGGCCTTGTTCAATTAAACCGAAAAACCCTGCCTTGGAGTACTTCCTACATTATGGCTCCTAAAATAAAAGTATTCATCTAAAGGGGAAGCTTCCATTCCCAAAAGACCTTTGAATAAAGACCTTATGGATCAATTACCACCCTCAACTAGTGACAAACCTAAAGGGAAATTGATTCCCAGAGGTCCTCAAATAGCAGAGGGTTTTTTTGAGAAAAGATGTTCTATCAGGGATGCTAAATTGCCTTATACTAGGTGGGAGCTATTTTATAGTTGGTTCAGGAATAGAAATATGGGTATCCCAATTGGAAACCCTTAGAACTATGACCTGGGAAAGTTAATTGTGCTAAATGTCTATATGGATGTCAACTTGCTTAGGGAAATAGCTTCTAATTATGACCCAGTCATGAGGACTATCAAAACATATGATGGGAAAGAAATGGTTAAGATCACTAAAGAAGAATTGGGTCTTGTTTTCAAGCTTACTAAATGGAGTGATGAAATGCATAAGATAAATGAAGATTCTCTTAGGAAAGAGTATCATAAAGGCAAGATTTCATTCAGAGTCCACATCTTGCCAAGATTTCTAGCATAAATTGCAAGTCAGAAGATTGTAATAGGATCACATGATAATGAACTTTTCCCTATTAACTATTTTGTTCCCTATTTCAAAAGAACCTTCTATTCCATTTTATAGATAATTGGTTTTGATCTTGTCTTTGGAATTCCAATGGCATGGATGTATATGGCTACCCATATCATGCATCCCCAATATTGTGCAATGTATGATTATGCAGGATTTCTTTCTGAAAGAATGCATGAGGGAGTGGTGAGATTAAAGAAAGGTGAATTTGGGGTAAGGTTCAACTAGTACTCATTTCTAATGCATATGTTTTTATACAAGGGTGTAATTTACTTTGGACACAATATTGACTTGGAAAGAAAAAAGGGTGAATTGGATCTACCCATGCAATGTTGGACCATATTCTTGGAGAAAGATGATAGGACATATGATTATGTCACATTCTGAAAAGAAATTTCTTCTGAACTAAAGAGAGCTTTGATTGCGAAGTTACCTAGAATTCCCATTGCTCTACATGATTTCTTAAGACTGAAGGAGAGAAGGCCTAAGATATGAGTTGATCATAATTGGGGAGATGTTATCTCACTCCTTGATTGCACTATCTTAAGAGTATATCATTCCAAAGTAGCACCTCACTTTTTTTCGAGGTTTGTGCCAAAAAGAATTGGTTTCCTTGAGGTTATGTGGCAACTAGGAAATTTTAAAGATGAGCATTTGTTGAAACAGGGAAAAAGAACTTTCCTTCCTTCATACACTTGTTTCTCTAATTTTGGAATGACCAAAGGAGGTTGGAATAACATCCTTGAAATACTCGAAACATATTACATGCAGAGGACAATTGAGAGGGTTAGATATGATCATAAAGGTTTTATGGCTTGGTTGAATGAGAAAAACAAGAGCTACAAATATGTCCACATTTTCTAGTATTGAGAAGAGGCAATAAGAAATATATCATACACTAAGGAATAGGAAAATTGGTTAGCAAGGTGGATTGCATTCAATAAGATACAAAGGAAAATAAAGCAAGAATAACCTAATTTCAAGGCCCTCCCAGAGGTTGAGGATATATTACAAAAGGTGGAGCATGTAACAAGGAATTTTGATTCAATAATAGGACACCTTGAAACTAAAGGGGTAATTAGTAAAGATAAAGGGAAGGCTCTAATTCCAAAAGGAAAGAGTGGAGGAGAAATCCCTACTATAGGGGAAGAGTTTACCTCAAAAGCCCTTGAGGAACCAAAAATAAAGTTCTTTATAAGGAGAAAGAGTAAGGCAAAGAAATTTGATGAAGCATGTGTTACCACTTAGCAAGAGGAGCACAAGCCTCCTTCTCCTATGCCAAAAATACCACCCCAATTTCCACCAAGGTTGGTAGAGCCTGTAATTATGAATATTTATTCACCATCACCTAGTGAAATACCACCCAGAGATACACCATTGAAAAGAAAAAAGTTTGAGGCCACTAATTTAGTGGACTATTATGATGAAGGTTTTGATGATGACATTTGGGTGTCAGAACAAGAAATGTAGGAAGGAGTGCCCACTGCATCTGTAGTAAGGGAAAATAATCAATTAGGAAAAATATTGAGTGATGTTGATCTTAGAGGGCTCAATGGAAGTTATGATATGCGGTTTGAGGCATGTGCCCAATTCTTGGATGATGACTCATTTGTAAAGACTCAAGATTTTATGGAATTTGCATACAAGGCTAAAAGAGATGAGTATGTAAAAATTATGGCTATAGAAAGGATCCTTCATCCAAAATTTCATGATGCTATCATTCATAAAAGGTTGTTAAATGAAATGAGAGCCAAATTCTAAAACATGACTGCAAAGGAGGGTCAAGAATTGGTGAGAAATAGTGGCATCTTGTTGCTAATAGAATGGGATCTAGCTTCAATCATAGCTTTTGAAAAATTTAAGAAATGTGCAAGACCTCTCTATGATAGAGAAGAATAAGTTGCACTTGAACTAAAGGGATCTATATTTAGTGAGGAATGGGAAGCCTTGGTTATATGGTCTTTAGCCCCGAGCACAAGAAAGCCAAACATTGTCAAGCCTGCACCTAACTAAAATAGAGGCCTAATAATAAAAAAATGTGTCTAAAACATTGGCCTTAGAAGCTACCAATATGTTAGTTCATGTTGCATAGTTCACAAGGCCCATTGTGGAGTCTATGAATACTGAAAAAGATAAACTCAGAACAAAATTAAATAACTTGTTGGTTAAGTATGGAGATCTTAAGAGAGATAATATGCAATTACAGACAAAGGTAACATTATTGGAGGATGTGTTGCAAAGGTTACAACCTAGAAATCGCAAGCAAAAAGATGTTGACTCTCCCACCACTGAACAAGAGGATGTATCCCTAGAGTTTATTGTTGATGTAAATTTTTCATGGGAATTTGTGCCATATAATATGGGAAATGTGCCCATTTCAATAGTAGAACCCAGTACATCAGAAGGGGCACAAGTAGAAGGGGATATCAATAAGGAAGACTTGCTTAGGAAATTAAATGAATACAAAGAAAAATGTGACAATCATGATAAAGATGCTTTTAAGAGAAATATGAGGATTGTCACAACAATGCTAGAACATCTAAACATAAGATTTCATAGAAAATTAAATGGTATTCACTACAGTTATTAAATCATGGTTGATGCTATCAGAATGTTTTACATTGACAAAGAAAGGGCTATTCCACTCAAGGAAGTCTGGATCCTTAGGAAACATGAATTGATATTGATAGGAATTTGGGTTATGTAGGACCCCAAACCACTTGAAAAATTCAATTCTACTATGATTCTTGTAAATAAGATTAAGGGATATAGAGGAAATATTGAGCCATTGGAGAACAAGATAAAGAATTTGGTAAAATCCTTCCATGAATCTCATCATGGACTTATTCCATCCATTTTAAGGGATGATGGTAGCATTAAGACTCTACAGGAGTGGAAAAATGAAGCAAATAAGGTTATTTCAGATCAAGCTATCAAAATTTGTCAGAAGTTTGATGTGGAGTCATTAAAGGTAAATATGGATATGTTAGTTCAGACTAAGACTGTCCTACTGGAATTTGATAAAGAAGCTAATTAGATTGTCACCAATTATGAACCTTATAGATATAGGGTTGATGAAGTAATGAACTTTGACTGGCCTACTGACAAAGAATTCCTAGCATGGAAAGGCGGGTACTTGGAAGGAGTGGGAGGTCTAGCATTAAGAGTGGCAGGCCAGTGATTTGAAAATTTGAAGTCTACAACCATGATGAATAATGGATAGATGGGAATGTACTACATAACCTAGATTTAGTACATATTAGGCTTTTGATAGAGTATGGAGAAATATAGTGCATCTTATTCAAAGTTGAATTGATGACAAGGCTACAAATGTGGTTTTTCCTCTTGCCTTTCCTTTTCTATTTTCTTCATGCTTTTTCTTCCTTTCATTTTGTGTGTGTGGGCACAAATTTTGAGGTATCTATTCAGTTGTACCCATTTTGAAAATTGGACGAGATCTCTAATAGCGAATGAAGACTACTTTCATTTTCTCACACGTTTCTCACCTCTTGAGAATGCATTGTAACTGAATGAGAGAATCTTTGATGTAGTGCTCCAATAGGGTTTTGACATGTGTACTTTCTGGCCTGAGGCTTGTTCTGCTCCTTCATTTCTATAAGAAGGAATTCAAGGCCATAAAGTATGGGTTCGTTGTTTTGCAATTAACACTCAAAATTATAAGGATAATACTAAGAATGTTTTAGAGTTTTCTATCTTAAGTTTTAGAGCTCATTGTTATGTATGTAATTTTGATTATAGTATAGCAATATATATATAGAGAAATACCAATTTCATAGCTATTGTCTCTCCTTGTGCTCATTTTATGAGTTATGAATGAAAGTAATCCAAGATTTCTTTTACTTGTCTCTATTGTTCATCAATGGATGTTTTATTTCATTCCTACTTATTGATTCAATGAATGAATGTAAATGCTTGGATGAGATTATTAACTCTTTAAAATAAAGTGCTAGGATACCGATAAGTAGTATTTACAATGTTATTGCCATCTTGGGATTTGGGTGTTTATTTTTTAATTGGGTTTCTGGGTGCCACTTTTTTTGTGGTTTTAGATCATGGTTTTGTAATCACTACTTATATTTATATGATGCTTGAGATTTAATTTTATAGTAGCTAGATGAAAAGCTATTGGAATGTCATAATAAGGTAGAATAAATGGAAAAAAAGATAAGAGTCCCATTAAACTCTATTTGGCTAATTCAATATTTTTGAATGTACATGAAGAGACCATTATAGCACTTATTTTAAAGAAATTTGAAGATACATATCAAGCTAAATATATATAGTTAATTAATATTTCTAATAAACAAGTTATATACCTTCAAAACGGAGAGTGGTGGTTCTATAGTTTAACACTTGAATTAATATTATTGAAGCATTTCAAAGTTTAGGCCATAAGAATCATCCTTTTTTAAACATGGATTGCAAATAATTCTAAAAATTTAGAAGTCTTGGTCATTAAAATTATTGTCTACTAAATGTAAAATAGGAAAAATTCATTATGAAGTTTGATCATGAAATTTAAAATAGGCACCTTGAAAAAAATGTAAGCCCTGCCAATACAATATTTATTTTGATTTACTTTTTAGAAATTTTATGAAGTTTAATGTTAAATTAAATTAAATTTGCACCATATAAATACAATAGGGTCTCGGGAAGTACATCTCTTAGCTTATTTTACATAGATTTTTCTAAATATAAGTATGATAGTTCAATATTGTTGAATGAACATGAAGAGACCATTATAGTACTTATTTTAAAGAAATTGGGAGATGCATATCAAGCTAAATCTATAGTTAATAAAATATTTATAATAAAAAATTTATACACCATCAAAATGGAAAGTGGTGGTTCTATAGTTTTACACTTGAAAAATATTATTGAAGCATTTCAAATTTTAAGCCATAAGAATCATCTTTACTTAAACATGGATTGCAAATAATTATGAAAATTTAGAAGTCTTGGTCATTAACATTATTGTCTTCTACGTTATCTTTTGAGCTTGATCGACTGGATTGCTTGAAGTAAACCATGATGACACAATCGAAGGATCATCTCTTTACATATATGGGTATGTACAGGATCATCATGGAAAAAATAGGTCCTTAAGTGGCAAAAAATTTAGAAAAATCAAAGTTAGGCAACTTGATGTAAAAATTTGAATAAGTTATCTATATTATTTTAAAAATATGTAAGAATGGAATTTGTAGCAAATTTAATGTATTTTCTAAACTACTAGGTTTTTTTTTTTTTTAATCTATTTCTAGTGAACATTGAAATTTCAATGTAGTAGTACTTAAATTTCAGGGAAAAAATAAGAAGTAGGTGTTTGTCTAACCACCCTAACCACAATAAAATGATAATTTTTTTTATAATATTTTAGATATAAGTAGAGGAATCATGTCCCGATGTGATGCATATTTTTTTGTAATTTGTTTCCAAGTAAATAATTATTTTTGAATTTTTTATTACAAATTTTAAAAAATATAAAAAACTAGTATGCCTAACCATGTTAACTTGGTCAAAACTTCATCAAATTCAATTTTTCTTTTTTTAATCCTATAGTAAGTGAAGCATAGAATTTGATGCATGTTTTGGATTCAAAAAATGTGATACCATTTGAAAGCTATAGATGTTTTTTAGTCAGCCTATCAATCAGGACTTAGTTGTAATTTGAATAGAAAATGAATTATAATTACTTCTTAAATTCAAAGTAAAGAATAATTTATATTGGTGGAAAGATGAGAATCTCCTCTAAAAACCCTTTTTATTTCATCAATTTTGGGTAAAAAAAAATTCGTCAGCGACATACCCATCATATTGCCACTTTTTGGCCCATCATGATCCTACACATACCCATACACTTTCTACACGATAATGGTGACCATATGCCCACATTTCTAGATATTTCCTTTCCTATTAAAGACCATTTATTTTAGTGAAAAAAAAATAATAACGATTATTAAAATAGTTAATAGTGTCAAAGCTATAATGAAACAACATTTTGTAAAATTCCAACTATACCTTTCTTTCACATCCTCTAGACATGTTGATTTCATCTTCTATTATGTTTGAATCTATACCTGCATCTTTGATTTGATTTTGAATTTTTTCAATAACCCATTCTAGTGTGCAATCTTTACCCCATTCCCCAAGTAGATTAGTGGGAAGTGGAGTATTCCTTGGGTTCGATCTCCCAAACTGTCTCCTTGTTTCTAACACTTCTTCTCTCTATGCATCATATATATCAATCAATTTGTTCATAAATTCCATGTGGTATAGAATGAGCTTGTCGAGCATTGTACTTTCATCTACACCTATTACATGCCAACATGTTTATTTCAAACTCCAAATGTCATTCGATTAATTTGACAAATATATTACAGAGTAAATTAATGATTGCAAGAAAAACCACATTGATGATGAATTTACTTACTAATTTCTACTTGAACACCATTAGATTGTGGTTTTTCTCCATCAATAATATTGTATGCTTGTTTTTCATCCTAGACACATGGACCATCTTTGAAATCCTTACCAAGGAATTAACATAAGAAGAAAAATGTTTCATTCAATACATACCCTTCAGCCATGCAACCCTCTGGATGTGCCTTTTTTTAGACATATCTTTTTAGAGTTTTCATATACCTTTTAAAGAAAAATATCCACCTCATTGATATGAAACCTACCAATTCAATGTCATCGACTAGGTGTATAAGTATATGGACTTTTAGGTCCATGAAACTTGTAGGGAGCTACTTCCCAAATACACATACAATTTCTACAATTTTCTTGTTCCACTTTGCCACTTCACATTTGTGGATCTCCTTGGAGGTCACCCACCTAATATAAGTATTGTAATTTAGTATGAACCTTAATTAAAAAATTAAAATGAAATATAATATATTTATGTCTCTCACACATGAATATTTCATATAACCACATACCTTGTAAATGCTGACAATCGACCTATGGCATTCCTTAAGTCAACTATAAGATAGGAATCCCCCCTAATTTCCAATGGAATGATATGTTATCAAAGAAATCTATGAAAAGGTCATTAGTAATTTTTTCTCGTACAACAAAATATCAAAATATATTTAGTACTTAATCAATGTTACCAGTAAATGTTAAATGATGATATGTAATACCTTCATAAAATTATGAAATAAATCCTATGATATTTCCATCAACTATAAAATATTTATCCAATGATGACCCATAGCCAGTAGGTGTCCTTATTGAATGGATGATATTTTTTAGTTGCTCTAGCTCTTTTTTTTTTCAAAATCCATGGAGCTTCTACATATGTTTCATTTTCCTTGTTTGGCCACAATTTTTTTCTATCAAATTTGGTACACGAAAGAGCAATATCTCTCCTCCAGGGAAAGGTGTTCTCTTTGCCTAATATATGTCAAACTATAGAATTTGGGACATTTTTGAAGATGTGCATAGGATCTAATAGGTGAGATATTAATAGATCCTTCCAGTAAGGGAGATCATAAAATATGGATTTCCTTTTGATTCCTTTTGGCATATTAACTATAACTTGTTCTAGTTCTTCAATTAAATCACCTTGATCAAAAAAATCCTCCCAAGCTTTCAATTCAGAATCTTCATACTTCCTAAGCCAATCACCTAGACCCATAATCATGGGAGGGCCTCTATTTTTAACTTCTCCATCAAATTGATTCTTTAAGCGATTTTTGAACTTATGATCTAGTGGTAGAAAAAGCCTATTGTTTTTGTAAATAAATTTATGTAGATCTTTAGAATAATGCCCTTGAAATTGTTCTACACATCTTGGAAATGCAAATATACCCTTTTTTTGAAGCCATACAATTCAATAACTAATGTTAATAACATCAAAAAAATAGTATCAAACTCAGTATGAAAGTTGGGATGAAAATAAATCATGAGTGTAAATACGTAAATATTTTATCTTACTAGAACAAACGCCAAGTCCTAGGAAATCATGAATAGTCCAACATGGCACACCATACAATGTGAAGGGACTATTTGATGGAGGAAATGATATGTCATAAATTCTTATGCCTTTCCATAGCAGTTGTATATCATCAATAAAAGGCACAAGATAAACATCCATGTTTTTAACTTGATGTTTTCCTGGAACAATGAGAGTCAACATAATGTGCTCCTTTCTAACACTCTTCCATGGAGGAATATTGTATACTATCAATTCGACTGGCCAAACACTATAATTTGAGCTCAGGAAAGAGAATGGGAACACTCCATCAATTGCAAGACCAAACTTGATACTATGGGGTTCATCTTTTAATTTTCTTGGCTATTTTTCCTCTATGTGTTTTATTGCTTTGGAGTCAGCCAGAATTCACATGAATCCATCTTTACTTCTATTCTTTGCATGCTAGTCCATTAATTGTGCAAGTGACTTGTAATGGAGCATTCATTGAAGTCTAAGTATAATTGGCTAGTGACATAAAACCTTCTTTGGAACTATAGGACTATGTACATCTCTACGATATCTCTTCTCTTTGCATACATGACATTATACCTTTTTTTGATATTAATCTCTATATAAAATGCAATCATTTTTACATGAATGAATGTTCTTATATTCAATCCCCAACTCAACCAACAACAGACGTGCCTCTCTACAAGTTGATGGCAACACATTCTCTTTAGGGAATGTTTGACTTATGATGAACATGTTTGACATTTTAATCTATACTAAGACTATTTATATACAATATATGGTTTTAAAATTCTCTTAAAGAAATATAAAGAAAGTCAATGAATGTTTATGAATTGTGTACACCAATTGACAATGCAAAGTAAGAAATAGATTTCAAATCACTTCAGTAGGGAATTGAATCCTTTCTCTAACCAACCAAATAGTGACTTGATTATTTATTAAAATATTAATTTGCATGCTAGTTTTGAGGTTCTACTTGCGCCCAATTTGAACACAAGTGTCTTTGTGGTGTAGGAGCACCCAAGGTCCTTAGGGGTCAGCTCAAGAGCCAGGAGTTTGCAGGGGTCAGGAAGACCTTTCAACCATTCCAAAGCATCAACTATGATGTCTTGAAACCTATAATGGCATTTGGCATGGATAAATGTGTTAAGAGAGTCAACTGTCCTAAGGGTCCTGATAAGGACCCTAGGACCAAATTGCAATATAAAGGGAACAATCATGTTCTAGGATATTAGGTAGGTTTATACTGCTTTAATGGTGTCAAATAAGGTTGAAAAATAATAATGTAATGGTTTTTAATGTTTCTAGTTAGTAGGAAATAATAAAATGTAAGTTTGGAAATTCAAATTTTTGAAAATCCACTTTGGGCGGGTAATTAGTGTTTAGGAGTTTTAATCACCTTTATGTAACCTAATCAAACCCAAACAGTTTGAGAAGTTGGGGAAGGGTGATACAAATCTCCATAAGTCATTTGTATGGAGGTTGATCATCTAGAGCAAGTGTTGTACAGACTGTTCTCATGAAAAAGCAGTAAAACTATAGTTTTTGCATTCTTTTGTGTTCTTTTTGATGGTCTATTGATTCCTATTGAATTTTGATTCATTTTGATGGCTTAAGGACTTTCATTTACATGATTTTAAACCTTTGTATGCTCTGAAAGACAATAGGAATCAATTTCTTGTATAATACATTGACTGTCCTCAAGGAAACACAGAATTTGCACTAGTTTTGAGGGTTTTTAATGATGAATGATCCATTTGATGGGAATATATGACGGATACCAATGAAATGGATCATGATTAACTTGTATAATACCAATCTAACAATCTAAAAGTGCAGGAAAGAGGAATCATACGGTGTACACCAAGTTTTGATAGTGCAAGGTGCATGAGGATGGGGGTTAAAGTATAGCAGTAGAGGATCTGCCTTAACAAGAGGTATATTTTTTAGTTGTAATAGTTGATACATGTTGATTTAATGGTGAAAAGTCTAAAATTAGGATCTGGAAGTGTTTGGAAGGCCTAGAACCAAGAAGCCCTAGTTTTGAGGCAAGTTAAGGAGGGTTTTGTGTTTGAGCATGTTAGTGGTGTCATAGAACTAAGAACTTTAAAATCCTTGGTTTGGGAATGTTTTAAGAGATTTTTGAAAGTTTCATGGTTAGTGGTTGAGTTTAGAGAGGGGTTGCTTTGGAAAAGAGGGCTAATTAGGCCTAGTTTTTGAGGAAACAACAAATTTTGGTTGGTGTGTTCTGAAACAAGTGCCATCAGGGAGTTGATATGTTGTTTTCCATCATAAACCAAAACTTAATCAGTCACTAGATTGGATGTTCCTTTGGAAAGTTTGAGAGAAAATTCAAAAATCCTTCGCTAGAGGCCTAGTAGGGCTAGAAGGATACTTAAGGTGGAAAAGTGGATTTTGTTCAAGACAGAGGTTTGGGCTTTGGGAAACCTTCAAGACAAGTGTAATTGTGCCCCTTAAGATCATTCCTATGGTTTGGATCCATTGGAGAAGGATTTGATTCAAGAGTGAGCCATTTAGGCTTTGTCTCCATGAGAGTGCCTGGAAGAGTGGTTGGGATTGCATCTTTGCAATACTTGAAATCTTTGTGTGTTTCCAAAAGTCTCTTACCCTCTACATCAGAGTGGTATCAGAGCAGTGAGTAGGTCCTTTAGGGATTGAAGAAACAGCAATGGCACCTAAGAATCAATTGGCAAGAGAGTTGGAAGAGTTAAGGGAAATATTGGAAAGGGAGAGAAGAGAAAGAAGGGAACAAGAAGCAGCAAGAGAGCAGGCCAGAGCAAGAGAAGAAAGGCAGTGGAGAAGGGAGAGAGAGACCATGCAAGAAAGGATAAATAACCTTGAGAGGAGTAGGAGGAGAGAAGAACAAGAAGACCAAGAAGACAATGATGAAGAAGAAGAGCATGTGAGGGTAAATCAAGAACAACAAGCATATGAGATAGAGGACCCTAAGGAAAGGAGGCTACTGAGATTGTTGAAGGCAGTACAAGGTCATGGAGGAAAAATTCACATAGAATTGCCTATCTATCAAGGGAAGATGGATAGTGAAGAGGTGTTGGGATGGCTTGATGCCTTAGAAAACTATTTTGAGTTTGAAGAGATGGATGAAGAGAGGAACGTTAAGTTTGCCAAAACCAAGTTGAGAGGCACAACATTGACATGGTGGATTAGTTTTCAGAATGATAGGATGGCTAGGGGATTGGAAAAAGTCTCTACATGGGCTAGGATGAAGAGTTTGGTCAAAGAGCAGATCCTACCATTTGATTATACCATTCATGTGAAAAGGATGAGGCATAATTTAAAGCAAAAGGACTTGGATGTTATGTCCTACACTGAGCAATTTCACAAGCTTAGTATCAGAGGGGGTTATGAAGAAGAGGATGAGAAAATAGCTAGGTACATCAATGGCTTGAGGTACAATCTACAAGATGAGATTGGTTTGAAATTGCCAAGGACATTAGGAGAATGTTTTCAATTGGCCATTAGAGCTGAGGAAAAGGTGAAGAGGAAGCAAGAAAGATCAAGAAATGGTGGAAGAGGAGGTAGTTCAAACAAGGGCAGAGGTAATAGAGAGCAAGGACAAGGAAGCAATGACAAGAGTGGCAATGACAAAGGAAAAGAGGTATTTTCTAATCAAAGAGGTGGATACACTCCTAGAGGAGGAGGTAGATTTGGACAAGGTAGAGGACCATTCACAGGTAGGTGTTTCAATTGCAATGAACTAGGGCATCCTTCCTTCAAGTGTCCTAAATGGGAACAAGTTGATAGGGGTAGAGATAGGAGAGCTAACTTGGTACAAGAAGATGAAGACAAGAAGGAGGAATCAAAAACATTCATGGCAGACCTTGTGACTGATGGTGAGTTTCTTATGATCAAGCAAGGAGAAAGACTTCATCAAGAGCCAAAGGTAACTATTTTCAAAATAAATTGTCTTAGTCATGGTAAGATCTGCAGATTGCTCATAGATTCAAGGTCACATAGCAATTTAGTTTCACTTGATATGATAACCAAGCTAGGGATTGAAACATTTGATCATCCTACTCCCTACAAGGCCACTTGGGTAACTCAACGAAAACATGTAGAGATTGGTAAGAGAGCTTTTGTGGATTTCTCAATTGGATTATATCATGATAGTGTGCTTTGTGATGTCATTCCAATGACTTGTGGTCATATCATCTTGGGGAGACCATGGTAGTATACTAGGTAGACATTGCATGATGGTTTTCACAATACATACTTGGTACATAAAGATGCAGTGAGATAAAAATTAGTGCCTTTTCCTTTGGAGCAGTCAAATGAAAGTTTTAGGATCTTTTTTGAGAAGAGTTTGTAGGTGAATAAGCAGGGTAAGATAGGTAAGATAGGGGAAGACATTGGTAGGTTGAGAAAAGATAAGTTGTAGTAGGGTTGTGAAGGATACAGTCCTAAAAACCAGAATTTGTGGGACTTGGACAGTATTAAGGTGGGGAATATTGAATGCCCTATAGTTGAGGGTAACAGAGATGGAGTTCTTCCACCAAGAAATCAGGGGAATGAAGGTAGAAACAGGGTACAGGGACAGACTAATCTTAAACAGCCAAGAGGACACACTAATCCATGTTTTGATTCTGTCAAGAGTGTAGATTGGAAGAAGAGGAAGACAATGACTTTTGGAGATTACATGCCCTGTAATTTGAAGGTGCAAACATCTAGGAGCCAGGGGTCTTTTGGTGGCAACACATGGGATACTTCTTGGGGCAAGAAATTTTTCCTTCATGGGGAGTATGGTGCAGGAGCACCCAAGGTGCTTAGGGGTCAGTTCAAGAGCCAAGAGTTTGCAGGGGTCAGGAAGACCTGTCAACCATTCCAAAGCATCAACTATGATGTCTTGAAACCTATAATGACATTTGGCATGGATAAATGTGTTAAGAGAGTCAACTGTCCTAAGGGTCCTGATAAGGACCTTAGGACCAAATTGCAATATAAAGGGAACAATCATGTTTTAGGAGATTAGGTAGGTTTATAATGCTTTAATGGTGTCAAATAAGGTTGAACAATAATAATGTAATGGTTTTTAATGTTTCTAGTTAGTAGGAATAATAAAATGTAAGTTTGGAAATTCAAATTTTTGAAAATCCACTTTGGGTGGGTAACTAGTGTTTAGGAGTTTTAATAGCTTTTATGTAACCTAATCAACCCCAAATAGTTTGAGAATTTGGGGAAGGGTGATAAAAATCTCCAGAAGTCATTTGTATGGAGGTTGATCATCTAGAGCAAGTGTTGTACGGACTGTTCTCAGGAAAAAGCAGTAAAACTACAGTTTTTGCATTCTTTTGTGTTCTTTTTGATGGTCTATTGATTCCTATTGAAGTTTGATTCATTTTGATGGCTTAATGACTTGCATTTACATGATTTTAAACCTTTGTATGCTCTGAAAGACAATAGGAATCAATTTCTTGTATAATACATTGACTTTCCTCAAGGAAACACAAAATTTGCACTAGTTTTGAGGGTTTTTCATGATGAATGATCCATTTCATGGGAATATATGATTGAGAAAAATGAAATGGACCATGATTAACTTGTATCATACTAATCTAACAATCTAAAAGTGTAGGAAATAGGAATCATATGGTGTACACCAAGTTTTGACAGTGCAAGGTGCATGAGGATGGGGGTTAAAGTATAGCAGTAGAGGATTTTCCTTAACAAGAGGTATATTTTTGAGTTGTAATAGTTGATACATGTTGAATTAATGGTGAAAAGTCTAAAATTAGGATCTGGAAGTGTTTGGAAGGCCTAGAACCAAGAAGCCCTAGTTTTGAGGCAAGTTAAGGAGGTTTTTGTGTTTGAGCATGTTAGGGGTGTCATAGAAGCTAAGAACTTGAAAATCGTTGGTTTGGGAATGTTTTAAGAGATTTTTGAAATTTTCATGGTCAGGGGTTGAGTTTAGAGAGGGGTTGCTTTGGAAAAGAGGGCTAATTAGGCCTAGTTTTTGAGGAAACATCAGATTTTGGTTGGTGTGTTCTAAAACAAGTTCCATCAAGGAGTTGATATGTTGTTTTCCATCATAAACCAAAACTTAATCAGTCACTATATTGGATGTTCCTTTGGAAAGTTTTAGAGAAAATTCAAAAATCCTTCGCTAGAGGCCTAGTAGGGCTAGAAGGCTACTTAAGGTGGAAAAGTGGATTTTGTTCAAGACAGAGGTTTGGGCTTTGGGAAACCTTCAAGACAAGTGTAATTGTGCCCCTTAAGATCATTCCTATGGTTTGGATTCATTGGAGAAGGATTTGATTCAAGAGTGAGCCATTTAGATTTTGTGTCCATGAGAGTGCCTGGAAGAGTGGTTGGGATTACATCTTTGCAATACTTGAAATCTTTGTGTGTTTCCAAAAGTCTCTTTCCCTCTGCATCACTTTGATTCTTGCTTGATGGATTCTTTTAGGTTGCTATCATCAACATTACATTGGTGGTAATTACCCATGCTATCATCATTACTGTCAACCATATCATCATTATTGTCATCATTGTTTCCATCCCCAAAGAAACCTGTAAGAATTTAATTCAATCCTTCTTCATGCACTACATTTTCACTATTATGATTATCATTATTAAGGGTAAGTGGCATGCCATTAGTGTATGCAGATCTCATCAACTCTTCAAATTTCTCAAGTGGTATTAATCTCTTCAAACTTGCTTCAAACTTGCTCTTTTCGCCCTGGTATTGTTTAAAGGATGGTTTGGATCATCCCATCCAAATCTTAATAACCTAGCTAGATAATGGGTATTAGTATGTGTTTCATCAACATATTCTACCTATCAATAAAGACACACATTATTTAATGTTTTCCAACAATTGGATAAATCATAAATGTATCAATTTCAAAGAAATATAATCAAATATTGCTTAAAAAATAAAAATATAAATTGTATGAACATATATACATCAATTTAATAATGGAACATTATTTCATAGACTACCTTTTTTATACAATAATTTAAATAAAACACAATTTTGAAAACATAGTTTATAAAACATCAGTCCACACTCATTTATTATTCTTTGGTTTTCTTCCCTTAAGAACATCCTTCGGGAGATCTTGTTCTTCCCTTTTCTTTCATGCAAGAGTGTGTTTTAAGAAGGGGTAATCAATCAATAACTCATCCCCAATGGTAAGGTCTGTAATAGCCTCAACCATTATCAATCTATCAACCTCTCTTTGCATAACTCCATCTTCATCATTTATAACCGTAACAAATTGACAATTTGGTCTTACATTAGGGTCCCTTCCCTTACTACTATTTATAAATCCTGCAATATTTTTGTGTGTGTATGTACGTCCATCTATATACATAATATGACCTCTATTAATTTATTTTCCACTTTCCAATTGGAGACGATGTGTATACATATTTGAATTTAGACCATATGCTGACATGATAGGCTTATATTTGGGTATCCTTCTCCATTCACCACTGTAATATGATGGATCATAATATGGCATTAATATCCTAGTGGTTTGTTATGAATTGTTTCTATGTTTATATCTCACATGTACATTTTGGACAATAAAGAGGCCTAGATTCACTCCATGAATATTGGAGGGTCATCTCATATAGCTATATCCCCAAAATTGAAACACCTCGTACACTCTAGGTAGTTATTGATCACTAGGTAAAGCACAATATAGTCAATGATCAAATGTCTCTTTGTAAGTTGATCTCAAACTTAGGGGAAATTCATCATCTCCATCACATTCATTCTTATAGGGTATGTAGTCCACCTTCCCTCTGTCTTTAAGAAAATTATGCATCTTTAGACCAATTCTTGTTATGTGACTTGTTTTCATCAATTCCTCATCTTCCGAGCTGGTATATTGGCACATAATTTTGTTAGATGTATCATCTGATAAGTCATCATTGCCCTCTAGGCTGGAAGTCGGTGATCTAGGAAACTTTAAACCAAGAAATTTATCCTACAAGTATCCATTGAGAAAAAAATAGTTATTTAAATAATATAAAACAATATTTAAACGAAGTATACATGTTATTTATATCAAATTGGAAAATTACTTATGACAATTCCTATTCAATTTGAATTGATTTTATGAGGCATACTACAAACTAGAAGCTCATCATATTTGTAATGTATTTTTACGGTTGCTTTTTTGAATTATTTCTTTCCACGACATACATAACATCCACAAACAACAATTTTCTCAAAGTATTCATCCCATGTACTATAGTCTTGACCAACCTCTTGTTCAATGCAATCATTTGTTATGTTTGGAAGATCCATTGTCATATCCACTTCCACCCATTTTCATCTATGTGATTTAATTATTTTAGGTCCACGTCCATCTACATATCTTCTTCTTTTTCTAGCTGAAGGCTTAGGCTTTGCATTTGCTCCAATCTCCATCTAAAATAATCAACAACATGCATTAATTTATATCAAGATTAGATAATACATTCTAAATTTCAATAATTTTGAGAAAAAAGACGGGCGTATCACAAAATTCCTTCAAATCATTTTTTCCTAAGTGTTGGTGGTTTTTAATGGAGCAACTAGGTCTGTCTCCTATTCTACCTATGGAGTAGCCAACTCCAATCAAGGGCAGTTTAGAGGACCTAGACAAAATGATGAGGGTTTGAAACACCTCCTACACTTTGGGCTCTGCAAAACCCAGGGGGAGTATCCCTTGAACAAAGCAGATACAATCTCCTTATAGGTGATATGCCAGAGTTTATTCAAAGTTGATGATCTTTAAACAAACAATGTTTATCACATTGAGAATGATAAAACACATATAGAATAACATGAAACAGAATTGACTTATTAAAATGCTTGTTATCCAGGTTGAATAACTAGGTCAGCGAAGGCATACAACGAACATCAGACCAGTGCCAATATCCTTGGGCAAGGAGTCATGAAAATGTGCCATAGAAGGAAAATTTAATTCTGGAAACCTGAGTCTTCATGGAGTCAACCTTGTTAACCCATAAACTAATGAACAAACCTCACAGACTTCTTACCAAATCCCTTAACGATGCATAGAAAACTATTGGTTAATTAATGCAAATTAACTCATTCCTTGAACAAGAGCAATAATCAAACAAACAGATAATGAAATGATCCTTGATCACTTGATCTCATTAAAATTTCATATACACCATTACAAGGAGAGACTAGAGATTTTATCAATTACATTCACTGTCCATAATGTATCCAGAAGCCTTACATTCAATACTATTTGCCCTGCCCTCAAAATTGACACTAAATCTGATCTGTTCTAAGTGTTCTTTCTTTAGACCATAACCTAGCTACCCAACTAGAGACAATTGGTTCGCTTACAATTTTTCAACTAAAAAATGAACCCTTAACCTTTTGGAAAGAAATTACATTTATACAGCCAGGGTCACCATGTCAGCATGAGTCTATGTGGATACCAACAGAAACCCTAGCTGACATGGAAGCACATCATGCAGCTCGGCCATGAACCTCCACCAACCAATCTGAATCATCTTGAAGGCTCCTATCAGGTGGAACAAGGAGAATGTCACACAATCTGGTCGAATCGAGCAGGTACAGGGATGACCAGCCATGGCAATCAGACTAGGAAGTAACATCAATCATTCCATCCTTGGAACAAGCAGGTGCAACCATCATAGATTCAGAGGCCATAAATGCAAAATTCAGCTATTCCAACCACTTCTCCATCTCAGATAGTTTGTTTCCCTAATTTGGCAATAAATTCCACCTCTACCATGCCAACCCGCACCCGCAATCGAGGTTCAGGATCGAAATGGAGTCACCATGTTGATCCCAAGTGAGATCCTCATTGTCATTCTTGAGCCCAAATAGGTGACCAACCACAATGAATACATCTTGAAATTGATCCACATCGGTCACCTCCCCAGCAGACCAGTCAGCCAGACATAGCCCAGTCGGCCAGACATCATAGCGAGAACCTGTGTGTTTGATTGAACAGCTGAGTCAGCGAAACCGGGCACACATCAGTGTGAGATTTCAACTTAGAATAGCACCCCATCGGTGAGAGAAAGCTCACTCGATAAGAGGTCATGGCGACACCCAAACAGACACACAATCGGCAAGAGAAGATGGACTCGGGAAGACATCAGGGTGACAGCAAGCAAAGGGCACAAAATCACGCTGAGGAGCCCATCATATCAGCAAGACATCATCAGGTCAGGGAGACATCTTATAGACATTCTATGTCTCACCGAAAGCTCACATTTCATTCCTGTCACCAAGACAAAACACCTTCGAGGGGACATCTCATAGATTATCCTGTATTCTGCCGAAACATCCCGAGCTCACAATAGATCGCCAAGACGTTAATGATCTCACATTGACTAAAATTTTTTTTCCTTTTGTGCATCTCTATAACATTAAGATATCGGGAAGACCTCCTGTAGAGAACACCATGTCTTTCCGAGAGTCTTCATTCACTTGTATGTCGCTGAAACAATCAAAACCTATGCTGACGAAGACCCTTTATGTTCCATCAACAAGACCAAGGGTTACTCGTTGAGACCTCTCGAATTCGGCAAGATGTTATATTGATAGTCACAACTCACGCCGAGATACTTCCATATGCTCTTGTCGATGGGACCAAGAGGAGTTCGCTGAGATGTTACACCGAAAGCTCCAAGTCTGGCCAAAATGAATTCCATATGTTATGTCAGCGTGACAAAGACACTTCACTGAGACCTATTCTGGAAACCTAGACTCTTGCCGATACGCTTCCATCCACCATCGGTCGGTGTGACCTTGCAAATTTGTTGTGACTTCACACCGATGGCATTACACTTTGCCGAAATGCTCAATCAAAAGCGAGTTAGTGTGACACTTCAATTTTGATAAGACCTTATGCTGATTGTATACCATAAGCCGATAGAGAATACTTTCTGTCGCCGAAATATGACAGAAGTCTTGCCGACTGCAGCTTGAATGATAAATTCAATTTCCAAGACTTCTGAAACGTCTTACCTATAGGAAACTCAAACATTTCAAATTGGATCAGGAAGATTATTCAAACAACCAAAACCTATGATGTGCAAGGAGAACCATTGTGAGAGAAATCAACAATGAGAACATACTAAAAAAGGATTTTGACATCAAGGGCAAACCATATGATCACAACTGAGATCCAACAAACCCATGGCACGCTGAGCTCAACCCTCGTGGGATCCCACTTGTCCCACGTGTAGAATGAAAGGGAAAAAACCCCAAACCAGGGACTCACCAGAGAGATCAAAGAGTGCATAACCAGATAATACAAGGCAACCCAAAAAAGGGACTAACATAGGCTCCAGTTGGGGGATCTATGCCCCTAGTGGGCATAGCAAGAATCAAGGTCACTGGGAGAGCATACCAGACAGAAAAGACCAAAACCAACAAGGAACTGGCACAGACAAAGCCAGTAGACACAAACAAGAAAAAAAATGAAAAGCAAACCCTAAGGTATTGTTCATGGAAAAGATATACCTCAACAGAAGTACAACTTCAAGAACTATCCATGAACTGGTAGTTCAAGAATTTCGCCTATCATAGTTTGGAGAAAATATGAATCTTCTCCCCATTTATCGCTGATCACGAACGGGCCTAACCAAATGGCATCAAACTTGCCATGTTTTCCCCTATCTTCCAATCTGGCATTCCATAATAAGACCAAATCTCCTTTCTCAAAATTCCTTGCAGTTTTCCTTTTATCATACAGATTCTTCACTTGCATTTGCAACTTGGCATTTCTCGTTTGAGCATCCCTTCTAGTCTCATCCAGCTCTGTGAGAGCATCCATTCTCAATTGCATCTCAATGTCAATTTCATCATCAAAAACTTGGATAAACTTGTACATCTCTATCAAGTTGTTTTGGGGAAATCTAGCACCGATCCCATAAACTAAGTCAAATGGGGCACAACCTATTGCCCTCTTCATAGTTACCCTGTCTACCCAGAGTGCCAATTTCAACTTAGAATCCCAGGCTCTCTTATTCTGATCCAAGATTATATTGATAATTCTTATCAAGCTCTTGTTGCTTGACTCAGCTTGTCCACTTCCTTGCGGATGGTATGGTGATGAGTAAGAGATCTGGATACCATATTTTTCACAAAACTTAGTATATTCTTCAGACCTGAAACACATAGCATTGTTTGATACAATTCTTTCTGGACATCCAAACCTTGTCAGTATATTGTTTATCAAAAAATCAATCACCACCTTACTAGTTGCTTTCTTTGTTGGGATTGCTTCCAACCACTTAGTAAAATAATCAGTGGCTACCAATATCCAGGAGTGGCCTCCACTAGATTTGCATGTTATTTCCCCTATAAAATCAATGCCCCAAATCTGAAATGGAGATTGCATAGTAACAGGTCTGAGGGGAAGGTTACCAGAAAATTTCAACTTACCAGAAAAACGCTGACAAGCATCACATGTCTTCACAAACTGATGTGCATCTTTAAATATAGTAGGCCACCAAAAATTGGCCCTCATCACCTTATCTGTAGTTGTCTTGGCCATGTAATTTCCACCACAGACTCCACCATGCATCTCGCTTAGAAGTTCTAATGCCTAATTCCGATCAACGCATTTCAGCATGACTCCTTCTCTACTTCTCCACCACAAATTTCCTTGTATGATAACATATATGATCGCATGTAACTTCAATGTACTCTTCTGATTTTCATTCAGGTCATTAGGGCACTTCATCCTCTGCAGATAATAGATCACATCCTTATATTACTCAGAGTGTTCCATATCACATATGTTCGATTTGTTTTCCTCTTCCAATGAGTTTATTTGATTTGCTTCCAAATTGTTCTGGGCCATGAGCTTGGCCAATCCTTGTCCCCTCACCAACTTAGTGATCTGGACCTCAATGTTAAACTCTTGAATTCTATTAATCCATCTGCATCTCCTTCCTGACACTTCCTGCTATGTGAAAATGTCTTTGACAGCTGCACTAGGCACATACGTAATTATGAAAACTCCCATTAAGTGAGGCCTGAAAGCTTTGACAACCTTGACTAGTGCATATGCATGTTTCTCATTTATGTCATATTTCAATTCTACAGCTTGTAAAGACTTACTGAAGAAGGCTATGGGCTGCTCGAAACCATTATCATTCTTTTGTAACAACACCCCTGCTACAGTGTGAAAAGAGGCAAACGTGAACAACTGGAAAGGATTTGAATAGTCGGGTGTCTTCAACACAGGAGCATCTTTTATTGCTTCTTTTATGGCTTGAAAATCCTTTAAGGGCTCTTCTGACCAGACTATCCTCTCATTCTTCTTCAGCATTTTGGAGACAGGTCTGCTGATTTCTGCAAAGTTAGTGACAAACCTTCTCAAGAAGTTTATTTGACCAAAGAAAGATTGTACTCCCTTGACATTCTTTGGTGGTTGGATCTTATCAATGGCTGCTATCCTTTCTAGATCAATTCTAATGCCATCTTTTGAGACAATGTGCCCCAGTAACTTGGCCTCCTTAACCCCAAAGGCACATTTCTTGGGATTAAGGGAAATACCATATTCCAAAGCCCTAACAAAGATTTTCTCTAAGTGAGAGCAATGGTCCTCTTCTTTCTTGTTGTGAGTAGTCAAGTCATCTTGATAAACAACAAGGAATAGGTCTAAAAAATCAGCAAAGGCCACATCCATGGCTCTTTAAAAAGTGGCACCAACATTAATTAGGCCAAAATGCATTCTCACATAGACATAAGTTCCCCAAGGTGTGGTGAATGTTGTCTTGTACTGCTCTGATTCTTTCACCATGACTTGGTTGTAACAACAGAATCCATCCATCATGTACATCAATTCACATGCAGTCACTTTCTATAGCATAGACGCCATGTTTGGGAGTGGATAGTTGTCTTTCAATGATGCAATATTCAAATTTTTGAAATCCACACACAACCTGAGATCACCATTCTTTTTTCTGACAGGAACAAGGTTTGACACCCATGATGAGTACCTTATAGGCTTAATAATCCCTACATCACTCAATTTTGTTAGTTCTTCCTGCATCTAGGATCTCAAGGTTGGATTGATAGGCCTTTGCTTCTACATAAATGGTCTCACATCAGGTTTCAGGAGAATTTCATGTTGGAACAAGTCTTCCCTGTAAGCCTTCAAGTCATGATAAGACTAGGCAAACACATGCCTATATTTCCTCAATAGGGTAATCACCATCTTCCTTACATGAGGCTTCATCTTCTTGCCTATGTACACCTTTTTTGGTGCACTATCAGTCCCTAGGTTGATTTCCTCTAGGTCTTCATTATGGGTAGCTGCTTGTCTTGTATTGGACTTGTCTGGTCCTTCAAAAATTCTTTCCAGTGCTACTAGTCCTTTTGGGATTTTATTGGTCTTCAATTGACTTACTTCATTCCCGAACAAGGTTTCTTTACCATTCTCTTCTACCACATATGAGCCAAAATCGATCTCCTGATGCTCATATTGGTCTACACAGTGCAGGAATTTCAAGATATCATTGTCATCTTGAAAAACCTGCCAATTGCAGATATTATCAGGCACTACAGGCCTGGTTTGTATCTCAATACCAAAGATGCAATTGAAGGTCACTTCATCCAGTTTAATAGCAATATTGGCCAGCAAGTCAGCCTTGTTATTTTTACCTCTTTCTACCCAATCTATTCCAAAGGCATCAAATGCCTCAATGGTATCCCACAGTTCATTCGTATATTGCCTCAAGCGCTTGTCCTTAGTGAAAAATCTAGACCTGACTTGAGAGACTACTAACTCTAAGTCACCAAATACCCTCAGTGATTTTATACCATGTTTAGAGGCAATTTTCAGGCCAAGCAACAAGGCTTCATATTCAGCTATATTGTTTGTACATGCAAATTGGAGTAGAAAAGAATACTTAAAAGTCTTACCTTGTGCATGAGCTCTTTGAATATTGGCACTGACCTGGTCTTTCCATCTTCTTGTTATGCCTCCTCAACTCGAAAGGTATCCATATCAGTATCAACAAAGTTGATAAGTGGAGGTTCTTTTGTTTTACCAGCAGATTCAATCATATGCTTGCACCTTGACTCCCAAGCAATCTTAACATCCTTCTGATTAATTGAAAAGGTAGAAAAGGATAAGTCACATTTCATACTTCCTCCCATAGAAACACACCATTTCCTTGATAGCAGCATTCCATATGCTGGAGGGATATTAGCTACTATGACACTCATGACAAATTCCTTCTTAGGGCAAGCTGCCAGTCTATATGATACTTCATTTATGATTCCAATCACAGGGATCTCCCTTGAGTCCATAGCATAGCATTTTCCATAAGTGCTATTCACCTTTAAGCCCATTTCCTCCATGATTTTGATAGGAATCACAATATTTGAGGCACCTGAATCAATCATACAATTTCTGAGCAAGTTTCCATTGATAATCAGGCTCAGAAAGAAGGGGTTGACCAGATCAGGGTTAGCAGTGATTGTAGTTCCTAGATAGACTTCAGGATTCCCATCTGCATTCAGTCGAGCTGCATCATCCTTCACTTGGCCTGCACTTGTTTCAGGTATTTGAGCTTCCATTTTGGGTTGATTGTTCCCAACAATGCTCTTGATGACTGCCATTATTTTATGCTTATAGTCATCAATCCTCATCATCTCAAGAAGTGAGACTGTGACCCTTATCTGAGATAGGACCTGAAACATGTCAACTAGTGCATAACTTGGAATCTCTTGGAATATAACTTCATGAGAAGTCTGTGCATCTGTTTTCTTACCATCACTTTGATTTGCAGGCCCCAAATCTTTCATCTTTGTATCTGATGAAGTAGCTTCATTGGTTATCTTAGGTTTGTCATTCCTTTTAGCCCAAATTCTTGGCTCTTTGACTTCCTTAGCTTTGGTACTTGTTTTTGTGTTTTCATCTTTAGTCCCTTTAGGATCAGTATCACCTTCTTTAATGAATATTCCCCCTTGGTGACCTGGATTAGCCTTTATCACCCTATTTATGAGGTGAATATAATTTCTAGCCTGAGCTGTGGTGGCCAATGCAACTACATACCTTTCTATCTCTTCATTAGAAGGTCTCCTCAAAGAAATGCCATAGGTTTCAAGGTTGTAAGTAGTAAAATGATCATCTCCTTCTCCATCAGAAAGTACTTGCTACTGATGAAGAAGACCTTCTTGTCTTTGCATATCTGTCTCATTTGTATCAGCACCACAGTCATAGGAATATTCTTCATACTCCAAATCTAACTTGGTCATGAACACATTCGAAGTCTCATTAAGGTTGCCAAGATAATCACCTTCCTCATAACTACCTTTCTTTTCTTCCACTGCCTTGGCCACAACAACACACTGATGTGAGGAGTGTGGCATTTCATAGGCATCACACCATGGCAAATCATCTACCATGTTTGAGATATTCTACTGTAATGGATCAGGCACTCCATGGAAGTTCCTTTGATTATTGGGAACAGGCTTCCCATTATTCCAGTTGGTGTGGTATGGGTAATCTTGTAGCCTTGGGGGCCTTTCATTTCTCTAAAATTGGGCCTTTCAAACTTTGCTTGCTTCTGTAGTAGGTTCAAAACTTGATCCCATTTGTCATCTCGTGCTACATCTTTGACCGCTTTCTCATTTGAAGGCTAAGAAGCTTTGGTAAGCCTGGGATACTCTCTCCTACCCATCTTACCAAATGCTCTTCTATTATTTTCAATGTTTATAGACATCTTGTAAGCCTCTTGCAGGGATTGTGGGTCTTTATCTCTAAGCAAGTAGCACATCTTGTTGTCATAGGCATTACAGTAAGTAAACAGACATGATCTTCCATTAGGTCGGAGAGAAATAGGGACCTTAGCCATTGCTTTCTTGAATCTTGCATTAAATTCAGTAGCCATTTCATTATGTCCTTTTCTGATGTTATTGAAATCATGCAGCCTGAACCTTGGGCTATTCTGGTCACCATACTGCTCTCTGAAAAATTTGAAGAAAGAATTCTTAGAATCAATGCTTAAATCAGGTAGACTTTTGTACCAGTCTCTTGCATCCTCTATCAGAGATTGCATGAAGTATTTCATGGCTACATCCTCATCCCATAGCTCAAAGTCTTCTAAAAAACTTTGAAAAGCTTTAAGGTGATCCTCACCACTGATAGCATTATTGCCTGCAAACTTTGGCACATGTTTCCTAGCATTATTAGGTACAAGGTTTGGGTAACTAGGAATATTATCAAAACATAATTTCATGTATCTGTTAGTATGAGTCACTCCTCTTCTCACAGGTATTCTTTCCTCACCTTGGGTATCAGTATTTCTCTGTCTTACATCTTCATGACATGATTCTCGACCTTGAGGCTCTTGTAGATCAACAAAATGGACAGCTTTTTCATGACCTCTAGGGGATGGAAGGGAGCTAGAAGGATTATCCTTGGGTGAGCTTCTATCACCATGGTTAGGGTTTGAAGAAACAGATAGACAACATGTGTTCTAAGCATCAGGGACAGGATCCTTCAAAGTAGATTCTAGAAAACTAAGATTCCTCTTCATCTCTTTCTTTGCTGCAAGCAATTCCATCTCCCTTGTTTTTCTCTCCAACTCCTCATTTTCTCTCATTAGCTTATCAAAAAGTGATGAAGTGTTATTTTGATCTGTGTTCTTCTCAGCACCTCCTTCATTTATCCTCACTCCTTCATTTCCTCTGCTTTCCTACATAGGACGCTTAACTTTGTCCACATTTTGAGGTTGTTTACTGGTATTCCTAGGAGAAGGAACAACATGTTCCTCAACTCTATTACTTTGAGGTTTACTTCTGACCTTATTAACCAAGGGGTCAGAGAGGACCCTTCCTGAAGTTTCTAGCAATACTAGGGTATCTTCCTCATTTTGTTGGGCTGCCAATCTATCCATGGCTTCCATCTCTTTAACTCTTCTACGCAACTCATCCCTCTGATCCATATCATCTCTTATCTTTTTCTCTTTTGTTTCTTATCTCTATTTCCTACTCTCATTTAGTGCATCAATTTTCTGATTAAGTCTTTGCATATCATCAGAGATCTCATCCTCATCAGGTAATGTAGACTCTCTATCAGAAGCTATACTAGCAGTTTGGTATAGATGCGGGTTGTGGGAATAGTCATCCCCAGTGGATGAATCATTTGGGACAAAGGTAGCCCTAAGAGGTGTGGGAGTGGGGAATTCTATAGTTCTAGCATGCCAGGTATTCCTATTATTCCTTTGGAATCTACCCCTTCCCATTTGTTGTATGGCATTTTGGCCATGATTTGATGAATATACATTTACAATATTTTTCATATGCACTTCCGCTCTCTCATTGGATACATTATCATCTAAATCTACCAAATCTCTTTAACTTTGTGAACCGAAATGAGAAGAAACTTGATGTTCAGGGGTGGGATGCAGTGTAGACATACCTTTTTGTGCTAGTTTTTCCTTCACCCATTTTCCTTTGTTTCTAGGTAACTCTTCTTCCAGCTCCTACTCTAGATGGTTTATGTAATAACCCTGTGTTCTCCTCATTTGAACTAGGATTCGTTCAGCCTTCTTGACTCTCTTTGAATTTCTGCTCTGAACTTCTTCTATATCTTTAAATATTGGTTTGCACTGGTACAAAGACTTCAGAGTCACCACCCAAGCTTCTTGGGACAGATCAATAACAATGGTATTACTTTCTGGAACACAACAAGACTTTCAGAGCTTGGTAACTACAACTTGACAACAATAAGACTAGGAATCACTCAGGAATATAAACACAAAGGCAGAGATAGAAGCTATGCTTGATCAATGTTCTGAAATGACTGACTCTATGAAAAAACTGTGGGATAAAACACCTTGGAGATTCTATTCAATATGAAACATAGGTCCCCAGTAGAGTCGCCATCTTGTTGGTGGTTTTTAATGGAGCAACCAGGTGTGTCTGCTATTCTACCTATGCAGTAGCCAACTCCAATCAAGGGCAGTTCAGAGGACCTGGACAAACTGATGAGGGTTTGAAACACCTCCTACACTTCAGGCTCTGCAAAACCCAGGGGGAGTATCCCTTGAACAAAGTAGATACAATCTCCTTATAGGTGATATGCCAAAGTTTATTCAAAGTTGGCGATCTTTAAACAAATAATGTTTATCACATTGAGAATGATAAAACACATATAGAATAACATGAAACAGAATTGATTTATTAAAATGCTTGTTATCCAGGTTGAATAACCAGGTTAGCAAAGGCATACAATGAACATCAGACCAGTGTCAATATCATTGGGCAAGGATTCATGAAAATGTGCAACAGAAGGAACATTTAATTCTAGAAACCTGAGTCTTCATGGAGTCAACCTTGTTAACCCATAAACTAATGAACAAACCTCACAGGCTTCTTACCAAATCCCTTAACGATGAAAAGAAAACTATTGAATAATTAATGCAATTTAACTCATTCCTTGAACAAGAGTAAGAATCAAACAAACAGATAATGAAATGATCCTTGATAACTTGATCTCATTAAAATTTCATATACACCATTACAAGGAGAGACTTGAGATTTTATCAATTACATTCACTGTCCATAATGTATCTAGAAGCCTTACATTAAATACTATTTTCCCTTCCCTAAAAATTGACACTAAATCTGATATGTTCTAAGTGTTCTTTCTTCAGACTAGATCCTAGCTACCCAACTAGAGACAATTGGTTCCCTTACAATTTTTCAACTGAAAAATGATCCCTTAACCTTTTGGAAATAAATTACATTTATACATCCAGGGTCACCATGTCAGCACGAGTCTACGTGGATACCAACAGAAACCCTAGCTGACATAGAAGCACATCATGCAGCTCGGCCACGAACCTCCACCAACCAATTTGAATCATATTGAAGGCTCCTGTTAGGTGGAACAGGGAGAATGTCACACAATCTGGTCGAATCGAGGAGGTACAGGGATGGCCAGCCATGGCAATCAGACTAGGAAGTAACATCAATCATGCCATCCTTGGAACAAGAGGGTGCGACCATCACAGATCCAGAGGCCACAAATGTATAATTCAGTCGTTCCAACCACTTCTCCATCTCAGATAGTCTGTTGCCCTAATATGGCAATAAATTCCACCTCTGCTATGCCAAACTGCACCTGTAATCGAGGTTCAGGACCGAAATGGAGTCATCATGTTGATCCCAAGTGAGATCCTCATTGTCTTTCTCAAGCCCAAATAGGTGACCAACTGCATTCAATACATCCTGAAATTGATCCACATCGGTCACCTCCCCAGCAGACCAGTCGGCCAAACATCATAGCGAGAACGTATATGTTTGATCGAATAGCTGAGTCAGCGAGATAGGGTGCACATCGGCATGAGATTTCAACTTAGAATAGTGCCCCATCCGTGAGAGAAAGCTCACTCGACAAGAGGTCATGGCGACACCCGAACAGACAGACAATTGGCAAGAGAAGATGGACTCGGGAAGATATCAGGGCAACAACGAGCAAAGGGAACAAAATCATGCTGAGGATCCCATCGTATCGGCAAGACATCATCAGGTCGGGGAGACATCTTATAGACATTCCGTGTCTCACCGAAAGCTCACATTTCATTCTTGTTGCCAAGACAAAACACCTTCGGTGTGACATCTCATAGATTGTCCTATGTTCTGCTGAAGCATCCCGAGCTCACAATAGATTGCCAAGTCATTAATGATCTCACATCAACTAAAACAATTTTTCCTTTTGTGCATTGCTATAACATTAAGATATCGGGAAGACCTCCTGTAGAGCACACCATGTCTTTCTGAAAGTCTTCATTAACTTTTATGTCGCTGAGACAATCAAAACCTATGCCAACGACGACCCTTTATGTTCCACTGGCGAGACCGAGGGTTACTCGCCGAGACCTCTCAAATTTGGCAAGATGTTATATCAATATTGACAACTCACACCGAGAGACTTCCATATGCTCTTGTCGATGGGACCAAGAGGACTTCACTGAGATGTTACACCAAAAGCTCTAAGTTTGGCCGAAATGAATTCCATATGTTATGTCAGCGAGACAAAGACACTTCACCGAGACCTATTCTAAAAAACCAGACTCTTGCCGATACACTTCCATCCACCTTCGGTTGGTGTGACCTTGCAAATTCGCTGTGACTTCACACCGATGGCATTACACTTTGCCGAAATGCTCAATCAAAAGCGAGTCAGTGTGACACTTCAATTTCTATAAGACCTTATGCTGACTGTATACCATATGCCGATAGAGAATACTTTATGTCACTGAAATATGAAAGAAGTCTTGCCGACTGCAGCCTAAATGATAAATTCAATCGCCAAGACTTATGAAATGTCTTGCCTATAGGAAACTCAAACATTTCAAATTGGATTGGGAAGATTCTTCAAACAACCAAAACCTGTGATGTGCAAGGAGAACCATTATGAGACAGATCAATAATGAGAACATACTAAAAAAGGATTTTGACATCAAGGGCAAACCATATGATCACAACTGAGATCCAACAAACCCATGGCACACTGAGCTCAACCCCTGTGGGAGTCCATTTGTCCCACATGTAGAATGAAAGGGAAAAAACCCCAAACCAGGAACTCACCAGAGAGATCAAAGAGTGCATAACCAGAGAATGAAAGGCAACCCGAAAAAGGGACTAACATAGGCTCTAGTTGGGGGATGTATGCCCCTCGTGGGCATAGCAAGAATCAAGGTCACTGGGAGAGCAGACCAGATAGAAAAGACCAAAACCAACAAGGAACTGGCCCGGACAGAGCTAGTAGACACAAACAAGAAAAAAAATGGAAAGCAAACCCTAAGCTACTCTTCATGGAAAAGAGATACCTCAAGAGAAGTACAACTTCAAGAACTGTGAATGAATTGGCAGTTCAAGAATTCCACCTGTCATAGTTTGGAGAAAATATGAATCTTCTCCCCATTTATCGTTGATCACGAATGGGCCTAACCAAATGGCATCAAACTTTCCATGTTTTCCCCTATCTTCCAATCTGGCATTCCATAATAAGACCAAATCTCCTTTCTCAAAATTTCTTGCAGTTGTCGTTTTATCATATAGATTCTTCACTTGCATTTGCAACTTGGAATTTCTCCTTTGAGCATCCCTTCTAGCCTCATCTAGCTCTGTGAGAGCATCCATTCTCAATTGCATCTCACTATCAATTTCATCATCATAAACCTGGATAAACCTGTACATCTCGATCAGGTTGTTTTGGGGCAATCTAGCACCTATCCCATAAACTAAGTCAAATGGGGCACAACCTATTGCCCTCTTCATAGTTACTCTATCTATGCAGAGTGCCAATTTTAGCTTAGAATCCCAGGCTCTCTTATTCTGATCCAAGATTCTCTTCATAATCCTTATCAGGCTCTTGTTGCTTGACTCAGCTTGTCCATTTCCTTGCGTATGGTATGGTGATGAGTAAGAGATCTGGATAACATATTTTTCACAAAACTCAGTATATTTTTCAGACCTGAAACACATAGCATTGTCTGATACAATTCTTTCTGGACATCCAAACCTTGTCAGTATATTGTTTATCAAAAAATCAATCACCACCTTGCTAGTTGCTTTCTTTGTTGGGATTGCTTCCACCCACTTAGTAAAATAATCAGTGGCTACCAATATCCAGGAGTGGCCTCCACTAGATTTGCATGTTATTTCCCCTATAAAATCAATGCCCCAAATCTGAAATGGAGATTGCACAGTAACCGGTCTGAGGGGAAGGTTACCAGAAAATTTTAACTTACCAAAAAAATGCTGACAAGCATCACATGTCTTCACAAACTGATTTGCATCTTTAAATATAGTAGGCCACAAAAAACTGGCCCTCATCACCTTATGTGTAGTTGTCTTGGCCATGTAATGTCCGCCACAAACTCCACCATGCATCTCCCTTAGAAGTTCTAATGCTTGATTTCGATCAACGCATTTCAGCATGACTCCTTCTCTACTTCTCCACCACAAATTTCCTTGTACGATAACATATCTGATAGCATGTAACTTCAATGTCCTCTTCTGATTTTCATTCAGGTCATCAGGGAACTTCATCCTCTGCAGATAATAGATCACATTATTATACCACTCAGAGTGTTCCATATCACATATGTTAGATCTGTTTTCCTCTTCCAATGAGTTTATTTGATTTGCTTCCAAATTGGTCTGGGCCATGCGCTTGGCCATTCCTTGTCCCCTCACCAACTTAGTGATCTGGACCTCAATGTTAAACTCTTGAATTCTATTAATACATTTGCATCTCCTTCCTGACACTTCCTACTATGTGAAAATGTCTTTGACAGCTGCACCAGGCACATACGCAATTATGACAACTCCCATTAAGTAAGGCCTGAAAGCTTCGATAGCCCTGACTAGTGCATATGCCTGTTTCTCATTTATGTCATATTTCAATTCTATAGCTTGTAAAGACTTACTAAAGAAGGCTATGTTCTGCTCGAAACCATTATCATTCTTTTGTAACAACACCCCTGCTACAGTGTGAAAAGAGGCAAACGTGAACAACTGGAAAGGCTTTGAATAGTCTAGTGTCTTCAACACAGGAGCATCTTTTATTGCTTCTTTCATGGCTTGAAAATCCTTTAAGCGCTCTTCTGACCAGACTATCCTCTCATTCTTCTTTAGCATTTTGGAGATAGGTCTGCTGATTTCTGCAAAGTTAGTGACAAACCTTCTCAAGAAGTTTATTTGACCAAAGAAAGATTGTACTCCCTTGACATTCTTTGGTGGTTGGATCTTATCAATGGTTGCTATCATTTATGGATCAATTCTAATGCCATCTTTTGAGACAATGTGCCCCAATAACTTGCCCTCCTTAACCCCAAAGGCACATTTCTTGGGATTAAGGGAAATACCATATTCCAATGCCCTGAAAAATATTTTCTCTAAGTGAGAGAAATTGTCATCTTCTTTCTTGTTGTGAACGGTCAATTCATCTTATTAAACAACAAGGAATAGGTCTAAAAACTCAACAAAGGCCACATCCATAGCTCTTTGAAAAGTGGCACCAACATTAATTAGGCTAAAAGGCATTCTCACATAGACATAAGTTCCTCAGGGTGTGATGAATGTTGCCTTGTACTACTCTGATTCTTTCACCATGACTTGGTTGTAACAACAGAATCCATCCATCATGGAAATCAATTCACATCTAGTCACTTTCTGTAGCATAGCCTCCATGTTTGGGAGTGGATAGTTGTCTTTCAATGATGCAATATTCAAATTTCTAAAATCCACACACAACCTAAGATCACCATTCTTTTTTCTGACAGGAACCAGGTTTGACACCCATGATGAGTGCCTTATAGGCTTAATAATCCCTACATCACTCAATTTTGTTAGTTCTTCCTACATCTTGGATCTCAAGGTTGGATTGATAGGCCTTTGCTTCTACCTGAATGGTCTCACATCAGGTTTCAGGGGAATTTCATGTTTGAACAAGTCTTCCCTGTAAGCCTTCAAGTCATCATAAGACTAGGCAAACACATGCCTATATTTCCTCAATAGGGTAATCACCATCTTCCTTACATGAGCCTTCATCCTCTTGCCTATGTACACCTTTTTTGGTGCACTATCAATCCCTAGATTGATTTCCTCTAGGTCTTCTTTATGGGTAGCTGCTTGTCTTGTATTGGACTTGTCTGGTCCTTCAAAAATTCTTTCCAGTGCTACCAGTCCTTTTAGGATTTTATTGGTCTTCAATTGAATTACTTCATTCCTGAACAAGGTTTCTTTACCATTCTCTTCTACCACATATGAGCCAAAATCGATCTCCTGATGCTCATATTGGTCTACATAGTGCATGAATTTCAAGATATCATTGTCATCTTGAAAAACCTGCCAATTGCAGATATTATGAGGCACTGCAGGCCTGGTTTGTATCTCAATACCAAAGATGCCATTGAAGGTCACTTCATCTAGTTTAACATCAATATTGGCCAACAAGTTAGCCTTGGAATTTTTACCTCTTTCTACCCAATCTATTCCAAAGGCATCAAATGCCTCAATGGTATCCTACACTTCATTCCTATATTGCCTCAAGTGCTTGTCCTTAGTGACAAATCTAGACCTGACTTGAGAGACTACTAACTCTGAGTCACCAAATACCCTCAGTGATTTTATACCATGTTTAGAGGCAATTTTCAGGCCAAGCAACAAGGCTTCATATTCAGCTATATTGTTTACACATGCAAATTGGAGTAGAAAAGAATACTTAAAAATCTTACCTTGTGGTGATACCAGCAGGACACCAGCACTTGAGGCATCCTTGGAGAAGGCTCCATCAAAGTACATGGTCCAAATTGATTCCTCTGAAGTAGTGTGCATGATATCTTTGACTATTGGCACTGACCTGGTCTTTCCATCTTGTTATGCCTCCTCAACTCGAAAGGTATCCATATCAGTATCAACAAAGTTGATAAGTGGAGGTTCTTCTATTTTACTAGCAGATTGAATCATATGCTTGCACCTTGACTCCCGGGCAATCTTAACATCCTTCTAATCAATTGAAAAGGTAGCAAAGGATAAGTCACATTGCATACTTCCTCCCATAGAAGCACACCATTTCCTTGACAGCAACATTCCATATGCTGGAGGGATATCAGCTACTATGACACTCATGACAAATTCCTTCTCAGGGCAAGCTGCCAGTCTATATGATACTTCATTTATGATTCCAATCATAGGGATCTCCCTTGAGTCCATAGCATAGCATTTTCCATAAGTGCTATCCACCTTTAAGCCCATTTCCTCCATGATTTTGACAGGCGTCAAAATATTTGAGGCACCTGAATCAATCATACAATTTCTGAGCAAGTTTCCATTGAAAAAATAGCTCAAAAAGAAGGGGTTGACCAGATTAGGGTTCGCAGCGATTGTAGTTCCTAGATAGACTTCAGGATTCCCATCTGCGTTCAATCGAGCTTCATCAACCTTCACCTGGCTTGCACTTGTTTTAGGTATTTGAGCTTCCATTTTGGGTTGATTGTTCCCAGTAATGCTCTTGATGAATGCCATTGTTTTATGCTTATGGTCATCAATCCTCATCATCTCAAGAAGCGGGACTGTGACCCTTATCTAAGATAGGACCAGAAACATGTCAACTGGTGCATAACTTGGAATCTCTAGGAATATAACTTCATGAGAAGTCAGTGCATCTATTTTCTTACCATCACTTTGATTTGCAGGCCCCGATTCTTTCATGTTTGTATCTGATGAAGTAGCTTCATTGGTTATCTTAGCTTTGTCATTCTTTTTAGCCCAAATTCTTGGCTCTTTGACTTTCTTAGCTTTGGTACTAGTTTTTGTGTTTTTGGCTCTAGTCCCTTTAGGATCAATATCACCTTCTTTAATGAATATTCCCCATTGGTGACCTAGATTAGCCTTTACAACCCTATTTTTGAGGTGAATATCATTTCTAGCCCGAGCTTTGGTGGCCAATGCAATTGCATACCTTTCTATCTCTTCATTAGAAGGTCTCCTCAAAGAAATGCCACAGGTTTCAAGGTTGTAAGTAGTAAAATGATCATCTCCTTCTCCATCATAAAGTACTTTCTACTGATGAAGAAGACCTTCTTGTCTTTGCATATATGTCTCATTTGTATCAGCACCACAGTCAGAGGAATATTCCTCATACTCCAAATCTGACTTGGTCATGAACACATTCCAAGTCTCATTAGGGTTGCCAGGATAATCACCTTCCTCATAGCTGCCTTGCTTTTCTTCCACTGCCTTGGCCACAATAGCACACTGATGTGAGAAGTGTGGCATTTCACAGGCATCAAACCATGGAAAATCATCTACCATGTTTGAGATAATCTTCTGTAATGGATCAGGCACTCCATGGAAGTTCCTTTGATTATTTGGAATAGGCTTCCCATTATTCCAGTTGGCGTGGTATGGGTAATCTTGTAGCCTTGGGGGCCTTTCAATTTTCTGAAATTGGGGCCTTTCAAACTTTGCTTGCTTTTGTAGTAGGTTCAAAACTTGATCCCATTTGTCATCTGGTGCTGCATCTTTGACCCCTTTCTCATTTGAAGGCTCAGAAGCTTTGGTAAGCCTGGGATCATCTCAACTACCCATCTTACCAGATTCTCTTCTATTATTTTCAATGTTTACAGCCATCTTGTAAGCCTCTTGCAGGGATTGTGGGTCTTTATCTATGAGCAAGTAGCACATCTTGTTTTCATAGGCATTAGAGTAAGTAAACATACATGATCTTTCATTAGGTCAGAGAGAGACAGGGACATTAGCCATTGCTTTCTTGAATCTTGCATTAAATTCAGTAGCCATTTCATTATGTCCTTTTCTGATGTTATTGAAATCATGCAGCCTGAACCTTGGGTCAGTCTGGTCACCATACTGCTCTCTTAAAATTCTGAAGAAAGAATTCTTAGAATCAATGCTTAAATCAAGCAGACTTTTGTACCAGTCTCTTGCATCCTCTGTCAGAGATTGAATGAAGAAATAGATTGACCACATATGTTCTGAGCATTAGGGACGGGATCCTTCAAAGTAGATTCTAGAAAGCTAAGCTTCCTCTTCATCTCTTTGTTTGCTGCAAGCAATTCCATCTCCCTTGTTTCTCTCTCCAACTCCTCATTTTCTCTCATTAGCTTATCAAAAAGTGAGGAAGTGTTATTTTCATCTGTGTTCTTCTCAGCACCTCCTTCATTTATCCTCACTCCTTCATTTCTTCTCCTTTCCTGCATAGGATGCTTAACTTTTTCCACATTTTGAGGTTGTTTACTGGTATTCCTAGGAGGAGGAACAACATGTTCCTCAACTCTATCACTTTGAGGTTTACTTCTAACCTTATTAACCAAGGGGTCAAAGAGGATCCTTCCTGAAGTTTCTGGCAATACCAGGGTATCCTCCTCATTTTGTTGCGCTGCCAATCTATCCATGGCTTCCATCTCTTTAACTCTTCTACGCAGCTCATCCCTTTGATCCATAGCATCTCTTATCTTTTTCTCTTTTGTTGCTTCTCTCTATTTCCTACTATCATTTAGTGCAGAATTTTTCTGATTAAGTCTTTGTATATCATCAGAGATCTCATCGTCATCAGGTAATGTAGACTCTCTATCAGAAGCTGTACTAGTAGTTTGGTATAGATGCGGGTTGTGGGAATAGTCATCCCCAGTGGATGAATCATTTGGGACAAAGGTAGCCCTAAGAGGTGTGGGAGTGGGGCATTCTATAGTTCTAGCATGCCGGGTATTCCTATTATTCCTTTGGAATCTACCCCTTCCCCTTTGTTGTATGGAATTTTGGCCATGATCTGTTGAATATTCATTTACAATATTTTTCATATGCACTTCACCTCTCTCATTAGATACATTATCATCTAAATCTACCAAATCTCTTTCACTTTGTGAACCGAAATGAGAAGAAACTTGATGTTCAGGGGTGGGATGTGGTGTAGACATACCTTTTTGTGCTAGTTTTTCCTTCACCCATTTGCCTTTGTTTCTAGGTAACTCTTCTTCCAGCTCTTGCTCTGGATGGTTTTTGTAATAACCCCGTGTTCTCATTTGAACTGGGATTCCTTCAGCCTTCTTGACTCTCTTTGAATTTTTGCTCTGAACTTCTTCTATATCTTTAAATATTGGTTTGCACTAGTACAAAGACTTTAGAGTCGCCACCCAAGCTTCTTGGGAGAGATCAGTAACAATGGTGTTACTTTTTGGAATACAACAAGACTTTCAGAGCTTGGTAACTACAACTTGACAATAATAAGACTAGGAATCACTCAGGAATATAAACACAAAGGCAGAGATAGAAGCTATGCTTGATCAATGTTCTCAAATGACCGACTCTATGAACAAATTGTGGGATAAAACACCTTGGAGAGTCTATTCAATATGAAACATAGGTCCCCAGCGGAGTTGCCATCTTGTTGGTGGTTTTTAATGGAGCAACTAGGTGTGTCTCCTATTCGACCTATGGAGTAGCCAACTCCAATCAAGGGTAGTTCAGAGGACCTGGACCAACTGACGAGGGTTTGAAACACCTCCTACACTTCAGGCTCTGCAAAACCCAGGGGGAGTATCCCTTGAACAAAGCAGATACAATCTCCTTATAGGTGATATGCTAGAGTTTATTCAAAGTTGGAAATCTTTAAACAAACAATGTTTATCACATTGAGAATGATAAAACACATATAGAATAACATGAAACAAAATTGATTTATTAAAATGCTTGTTATCCAAGTTGAATAACTAGGTCAGCGAAGGCATACAATGAACATCAGACCAGTGTCAATATCCTTGGGCAAGGAGTCATGAAAATGTGCCACAGAAGGAACATTTAATTCTAGAAACCTGAGTCTTCATGGAGTCAACCTTGTTAACCCATAAACTAATGAACAAACCTCACAGACTTCTTACCAAATCCCTTAACGATGCATAGAAAACTATTGGTTAATTAATGCAATTTAACTCATTCCTTGAACAAGAGCAAAAATCAATCAAACATTCAATACTATTTGCCCTGTCCTCAAAATTGACACTAAATCTGATCTATTCTAAGTGTTCTTTCTTTAGACCAGAACCTAGCTACCCAACAAGAGACAACTGGTTCCCTTACAATTTTTTATCTGAAAAATGAACCCTTAACCTTTTGGAAAGAAATTACATTTATACAGCCAGGGTCACCATGTCAGCACGAGTCTACATGGATACCAATAGAAACCCTAGCTGACATGGAAGCACATCATGCAGCTTGGCCACGAACCTCCACCAACTAATCTGAATCATCTTGAAGGCTCCTGTCAGGTGGAACAGGGAGAATGTCACACAATCTAGTCGAATCAAGGAGGTACAAGGATGGCTAGCCATGGCAATCAGACTAGGAAGTAACATCAATCATACCATCCTTGGAATAAGCGGGTGCGACCATCACAGATCCAGAGGCCACCAATGCAAAATTTAGCTGTTCCAACCACTTCTCCATCTCAGACAGTCTGTTGCCCTAATTCGGTAATAAATTCCACCTTCGTCGCACCAACCCGCACCCACAATCGAGGTTCAGGACTGAAATGGAGTCACCATGTTGATCCCAAGTGAGATACTCATTGTCATTATCCTGCCCAAACAGGTGACCAACTACATTCAATACATCCTGAAATCGATCCACATCGGTCACCTCCCCAGTAGACAAGTCGGCCAGACATAGCCCATTCAGCCAGACATCATAGCGAGAATCTATGTGTTTGATCGAACAACTGAGTCAGCAAGACTGGGCCCACATTGGTGTGAGATTTCAACTTAGAATAGCACCCCATCAATGAGAGAAAGATCACTCGACAAGAGGTCATGGGGACACCCGAACAGACACACAATCAGCAAGAGAAGATGGAATCAGGAAGACATTAGGGAAACAACGAGCAAAGGGCACAAAATCATGATGAGGAGCCCATCGTATCGGCAAGACATGATTAGGTCGGGGAGACATCTTATAGACATTCTGTGTCTCACCAAAAGCTCACGTTTCATTCCTGTCACCAAGACAAAACACCTTCGGGGGGACATCTCATAGACTATCCTGTGTTTTGCTGAAACATCCCGAGCTCACAATAGATCACCAAGCCATTAATGATCTCACATCAACTGAAACCTTTTTTCCTTTTGTGCATCGCTATAACATTAAGATATCGGGAAGACCTCCTGTAGAGCACACCATGTCTTTTCAAAAGTCTTCATTCACTTGTATGTCACTGAGACAATCAAAACCTATGCTGATGAAGACCCTTTATGTTCCACTCGTGAGACCGAGGGTTACTCGCCGAGACCTCTCGAATTCGGCAAGATGTTATATCGATAGTGACAACTCACGCCGAGAGACTTCCATATGCTCTTGTTGCTGGGACCAAGAGGAGTTCTCTGAGATGTTACACCGAAAGCTCTAAGTTTAGCCAAAATGAATTCCATATGTTATGTCAGCGAGACAAAGACACTTCGCCGAGACCTATTATGAAAACCCAGACTCTTGTCGATACGCTTCCATCCACCATCGGTCGGTGTGACCTTGCAAATTCACCGTGACTTCACACCAATGGCATTACACTTTGCCGAAATGCTCAATCAAAAGTGAGTTGGTGTGACACTTCAATTTCAATAAGACCTTATGCCGACTGTATACCATAAGCCGATAGAGAATACTTTTTGTTGCCGAAATATGATAGAAGTCTTGCCGACTGTAGCCTGAATGATAAATTCAATCACCAAGACTTCTGAAATGTCTTGCCTATAGGAAACTTAGACATTTCAAATTGGATTGGGAAGATTCTTCAAACAACCAAAACCTGTGATGTGCAAGGAGAACCATTCTGATACAGATCAATAATGAGAACATACTGAAAAAGGATTTTGACATCAAGGGCAAACCATATGATCACAACTGAGATCCAACAAACCCATGGCACACTGAGCTCAACCCTTGTGGGAGCCCACTTGTCCCACGTGTAGAATGAAAGGGGAAAAACCCCAAACTAGGGACTCACTAGAGAGATCAAAGAGTGCATAACCAGAGAATGAAAGGCAACCCGAAAAAAGGGACTAACACTAAGTTAAGTCAAAATTTGATTACTTGATGTCCCACTTCATCTGTTCTATCCTCATTTGATATGACATGGTCTGTTGCCATGGCCTCGTCTCACCCCTATAATACAAAACATAGTAAATAATGTTTAATACACCAATTATATCATTTCAACAAATATTTTATGTAACACAAAACCTCACTTTAGTCATATATTTTCTCAAATTATTCATCCCATGTACTATAGTCCTAACCAACCTCTTATTCAATGCAATCATTTTTTGTGTCTACAAGAGCCATTGTCATATCCTTGAACACCCACTGTCGTGTATGTGATTAAACAATTTGAGGTCCATGTCCATGTACATATCTTCCTCTTTTTCTAGTTCAATGCTTTGGATTTGTATTTGCTCCAATATCCATCTAAAATAATCAACACCATGCATTAATTTATATCAAGATTAGATAATACATTATAAATTTCAATAATATTGTGAAAAAAGATGGATGTATCACAAAATGCGATCAAATCATTTTTTACTAAGTTAAGTCAAAATTGGAGTACCTGATGTCCCGCTTCAGTCATTGTGTCCTCATTTGACATGACATGATCTATTGCCATGGCCTCATCTCACCACTATAATACACAACATAGTAAATAATGTTTAGTACACCAATTATATCATTTCAATGAATATGCTATCCAACACAAAACCTCACTTTAGACATATATTTTACATATATTTCACACTTTAGATGACTCATCTAGTTGTATAGGGGTCATTTCTGAGTTCACAAATCTAACCTCTATTAGTTTTACACCCACAAAATTGACATGGGATGAGGAATAGATAAAATAGGGAACCATGATTGCTCCCTTGGAACATATGAAGATGAAGTCAATTTACGATCAATTTATTTATCAACTTCCAAACAAAATACATCATTTTGCACTACTAGGTGCTAAATTAGGCACACTTTTCACTACCTTTTGCATCCCAAATGGATTATATTTAGGGCCAAAAGGTTGCACTATGCGAACTATAGCACCGACTATAGAATCAAGAACAAAATTTTAAAACTTCCCACGTCAAGGAACATATGACAGGAAAAAAAAATGTGTGAAGGAAGAGAGGAGAAAAAAGGAAAAAATGATGCGAAGGAGGGCTACAACCAAGTAGATCAAAAATTTGATTTAGTTTGCAACACCAAAGGTAAGGTTACAATTTGTTTATTTTGTTCCCACAAATATTTTTTTTGGATTAAATGAAGAGGATTGTGGAGAAAGGGTTGTGAATATTGTTTTTTTTACATGTGAATCATTAAAGTCTCATGTAGTTGCAAAGGAGGAGGGTAAAATTGTAGATATTGCATTATTTCCTTCACATCTAAGAGAAATTAATGCATTTTTGAAACCCCAGTGCCCCAGTTCACTTATCATTTCCATCCCAAGCTTTTGGTTTTTGGTTCAGTTTCTGAAACCTTCCTTCCATACCTTTCTCTGAAGACAACTTTCTCACTTCTTTCCTAATAAAGTAGTCGAGTGCTTTCAAGACAAGTCCCATGGGAACAAAGGTTGGTCAAGACAATATGAAGAGATAGGTATTTTGAGACAACAACTAAATAATAGATCATTTCCTCAAATTTGTGAGACCTTTGGGCTTAAATTAGCTATTACTAATTTTCACTTATTCTTTTATAGAACAATGAGCTAGTGGTTTTTAATTTATTGTGCACACACATTCATTTTCTTTCTAATTAGTGGATGTGACTTGAGCATGGGACCTATCAGTGTTAACTCTCAATAAAACCATAGTCCATGCCCTTTTTATCCACCAAAGATTACCATTATATATAGGTGTACAATCATTAATTTTTTTTACAATACATTTGTTTCATTTTGCATATATTTATATCCTTTCAAATATATGTATATTCTATATAGGTGTGCAAGCAATTGATTCATAGGTGTTTAAATCCAAAAAGAGAGTCATTCAAAGTAAAAATTTCATACCACAAACTAGACAAAAACTTTCATACTTGATAGTGTGTACTTCATTTGGCTCCACAGACTAGACAAAAATAATTTTCCCTAGATCACTTCAAAATGTCAAGAAATAGAGGGAAGAGAACAAAGGGATCAAACTCTAGCCGCAATGAGGTAATTCATTGTCAATTTATAGATTTGTAAATGTTTCCATTATTTCTTTCATTTTTAGTTTTTAGTTTTTTATTTTTAAATTTAAAAGAAGAAATTTATTTTATATATATAGGGACATTTGACTAACAAAGATAAAGAGGCATTGGATTCCATATTGGGGGAAGAGGAAATGAACAACTTGGATGATGTGCGCTAGACAATGCTTTCCAGGTACATAGAAAAATGATCTAATGAAGCCCCTCAAACATTGCAACCAATTCAACAATGTCAAAGGGAATCAATTGATTCCCCAAATAGTCCTGGATCTAGCAAAAGATCTAGGAGGAAATTAGTAATAGTAAACTTTGGGAGTGTAGAACATGGAGCAAAGGCTTCCACTCTCCCACCCACTCCTAGGACACAAACTTCTTTGACCATTCCATCTTTTCAATCTTGCATTGGTAGCTACAATACCAAGATAGAATATGATGTGGTTTTAGGCGAAGTTCGAATGATAGATGCTAGAAAAGGGTTTGTGAATAGGTTGAAGGAATCTTTCCTTCAATGGTTCAAAGACCATCTAGATTTTCCATTCTCAAAGATACCTATACACCTACAAAAAGTAGTTATCAATGACATGGAGATTGAATTTGGCACAGGTTGGTCTGTGAAGAAGGTAAAGCTACAAATGTCTCAAAATTGCAATAGATTTTAGTGCAACCAAACAAAGAAGATAAAAAAAATCCCTCTTGATCTAAGGCTCAAAAAAGGGAAAATTGATGTAAGTGTCAAAGTATGGAAAGAGCTTGTAAAAGAATATGAAAAGTTTGATGCATGGAGGAAGTCAGGTGAGGAGAGTACATAGGTATTTTAATTTTCGCATAAGATTATATCAAATTTATTTTACAAATTTTAAATTTTATTAGTGCATAGTTAAATTGAATTATTATATGTTTCCAGACAAGGCCTCCAAGGCTAGGCTTTGAAAACTTCATGCCACACATCACAGTGGCTAGAAAGGTTTACAGGCCTTGGTTTGTAAATCTCTAAGTATATTTAATATGTTAAATGATATTTTTTTTAAATTTCCTAGGAAAAAATAAATTATTGCATATTAATTAGTTTAACTAGTCCATGTGCCATATTTTGACACAAGGAGAAATATGGCCAACATCCAAAGCAATTTGGAAAGGAAAAGTTACAAAGCAAAAAGTGGTCCAATTTTTTAATTTGGATGGAGAAAAAGGTATCAATAGTTGACTTTCAATAACTTAGTTGGATATTTTTGTGTTAATATGTCAATTTTCATTTCTTGTGTTGAGTTATTTATTGATGCATAGGATGAGTTCTAAAGTGCTTCTCTATTAGCCCTAGATCCCACTCAATTGTCCCATTATTTCATGTTGAGGATAAAAATATTGTTTTCCTTAAAGGGTAGTAGATGACATTCATGCCTTATTTTCATTGCATCTTATAATTAATGACCATTGTCTTTTAATATATCTTAAGTGTCCTCATTTAAGTTATGACTTGTATCATTTGAGTAACTTAGTCCCATGTTGATTTGATTTATCTTATTTTCCCTCAAACATCGTATCTCAAGGAGTCCCTCATTGAATTCATGTTTCCATTCTACTAAGTGATCCACATGCATATTTGCCATCCTTCATCATGATGATGCTACTCTTTTAACATATAAAAATGTTTTGATGCATCTTGGTAGGCATCCTATAGATCTAACACATCCTTATAGTCTACATCACTTGGCGTAGCTCACCAGCCACTTAATTTGTGCATCTAATTTTAAAAAAAGTAGCAAGTTCCTATCTTCCAAGTTAAAAAACCATAAATAAAGAAATCAATAGTAAAAAACCTACAAACTGATATGACCAGCATAGAGAAGTGTGTAATACTAGACTTCTTAACATTCAAAGGATAAATGGAATGTCCTTAACACCAAGTAGAGATATCCAAAATAGCTAACTAAAAACACAAATGTGCTCCCACACAGAATGGCCTAATGGCTGGCTGCCATAGAAGTAAAACTACCGAAGTAACAACACTAATCAAGTTAACATATATGCATTATTTGCATAGATAGCTGAACCATTGATGTGTATGGATAAATAGTAGAAGGATGTAGATGAACTAAATTCATTTGAATTTATGCCTCTTGGCAAGTATTCCTCTTGAATCTCTAATATCAGATGCTTGAGACTTCCCTGTAGCTTTTACCTTTCATTGCTGCCATTCTTCTTCACTATCAAGCTTGTCTCCCTTTTCCTTATCTAAATTTCTAGCTTTGACTACTAATTCATCCCATGTTTTACCTTCCTCCTTGTTGTGCCTATAACACACATGCCCCATTCAAAATGGGGACCCTCTTTGTTTCACTTTCGCCCAGTCACTTTTTTCTTCACCTCATTTTTCCTACCCCTATATTGAGTCCTAAGTGGTCAATAATTCCTAAGGATATCATCTTCAATTGATGAAGTTTTAGCCCCCTTGAAATTTTCAAGTCTTCTCCCTTTGTGGATTTCCTTTGGCAGTTTTCCTTGAGCCCTTAAAACTATCATCCTTTATCCCTTGCAGGTCCGCCCATGTTGGCCACCCTTGGTAGAATTCCATTTTCCTCCACTGTCCCCACAGTGGCTAAGTTGGGGCATCCACCCATGTTGTGGGATCTACATTCTTCATAGTCGTTCCCCTCGTTGAATGACAAATGGCAAACGCCTAGCCACCACCCGCCAGGTGAGCTCCACCATTCTTGTTGTTTTTTGTTTCAAAAAATACACCCACCAACCATGCCTATCATTGTACTAGCATTAAATTTGGACATTTAATGGCTAAAATCCTATAAATAGAAAAGTTTTTCCTATCATTTTCACCAAAATTCCTTTTGAACTTGTCAGAACTCCTCCTGCCTCCACTGCCTTTACACCTGCATTGGCTCTAGGAAAAATTCAAAGCTTTCTCCATTACCTTCCATTAGGTCTGTTAGGTAAGTTTTCCACTACCCTAGTTATTCATACTCTAGTAAATTTTCTTTAAACATTTGAAAATATTAAGGAGAAAAACCTAGTAAAATCTTAAGAAATTTGGTCAAGAATGAGACCTCGTACAAAACCCATGATTTAGAATTTTAAAACCCTCTGACAACAAACTCATTGGAGCCACACAAAATTTACCTCTGCCTTCACCATTATTGAACCAATGCACCCATGTCCTTGTGGCCCATAGCCCTCCCTTTGTCATTTATATTTTAGCTCAAAGATGTGAGGCCTCTATCATTGGTGATTCTACGCATGTGGATGAACGCCCCCTCTTTGTCATGCCTTGTTGGAAAAAAACTGAAACTAAGAGAAACATGTCCCTTGGCCCTTGTGAGTTTTCTTTTGTGGACATCCACACACAGGTGATTCATCATTGTTTTCTGATTCAAGATGACCATCCAATGTATGCCTCTCAGCCTGCAAGACCCGCTAACTTCAAGTTTTCCGAAGTCATGAAACCCTAAACCTATTGAGATTATTTCAATGTGGACCTCATCGCTGCTGCCATTTTAAATGCCTATCATACATGAAAAACCTAGTCCTTCCTTCCACCTTGCGGGCCCTGCTACTCTTGTTGCCATCCCAATCACCCAAAGTTTGCTTAAGGCTGGACTTCTTCGTGGGGAGAACACTATGGGGTCCATGCGTAGGTCACCCCATACTCATCACCATTCTAAACAATTTATCATATTTTCTCATTCATCTTGTGGGATTTTCTCTACCTATTTCTGACTGGATTCATCACACAACAATTGGTTAAGTTCTCAATATAGGTATTCTAGTGTGGACCACCACTTGCGGTCTCCAGTTTTGAGACTACCATTATTGGATGACCATGCTTGACCTTCTGCCCACCCTGTGGGGCTCAAACCCATCTCTACCATCTTCCTATCCAACAATCAATATCAATATCTTTCACGGACCCACCTATGCAAGTCTCCCATTGTGGGACACTGCTTTCCCTCTTCCATCACAAAATGTCCGCAAGGCCCCACCTATCTACATTGCGGACCTCACACCCTACATCTCCCCTTTGGCCCCAAAAAGAAAATTTGACTAAGTAAAAGGTGATGTGGAATTGGTAGTGTGGACCATCATCTCATCTCCATCGTCCCCAAATGGTTTCCACCTAATGACATCCCACAAGTTCCTGCCTACACCATTCTAAAAGACTTGAACTTTGAAGCTAAATGATGTCATATTTCTTGCCTATGGGTCCCACATTGTGGGATTCCATCATGCAAGCACCCTTCCCAAATGATGAAGTTCCAAATGACCATGCTTGACCTTTTGCCTAACCTATAGGCCATTGTGCCCTCTTCATTGTTTACCTACTACCTCCTCCAAAATGGCTGCCAGACCAAGGCGACCACATCCCTCGGCCTACATTGCTCTATCTCCCACAAATGAAAGGAAAATGATGATTTTTGATGAATTACTTGATCTAACATCTATTTTAAAGGTCTTCACTAACACTCCCCTTATTTTATACATGAATATGCTTATTGTGCCTTTGCTTGCAGGACTATCAGGGGCATCCATAGAGAAGGAAAAGGGGAAGAAGTCTACCAAAGTCCCAAGAGGAAAAGAGGACAAAGATCAAATGAAATACTAATTCCAGGAAGTAGAGGTCACCTCCAAGGTCACTATCCAGTGGGATACTATTATAGATACCAACCTTGGATAGATTGACATAGATGAATTTAGACAAAGGGTCATCGCCAACCCCACTATGAAAACTACAAAGAAAATCATAAAGAGTGGTTTGGCTAAGGTATTCGGTTTCCTGCTAGCTCTTGTGGTTCTTGAATTGGTAATGGCTTGTAGAGAAGCCTATAAGGAGAAAAGTAGAAGGATCGTGGACCATGATGGTAAAGTGTTGGATGACATGTTTGCCAGGTCCATAGGGAAAACCTTCCACATCTTGACCTTTGACCCTATGGAGGAAACAACAAAAGAATATATGTAGAAAGTGTTTGGAATGTTGATCCCCTAAATTTCAAAATGTTGATTAACCAATATTGGTTAAAGGAGAAGAGGGGCAGTGCAAACAAAGTGCCCCAGGAATTTTTCAAGAGTGATTTTTATGAAGACTACCATGACTTGGTTATTTTGCTAGGTACAGTCTATGGTATCCCAACTGCGGCCTACTTCCAGGATTGGATATTTTCCTTTATAGAAGAGATTATTAGAGGAAAAACCAAGTTTAACTGGGCTAGGATGATCAGTAACAACTTACATGAGAATTTCTTGGTATTCAAGAATACCTCCCAGTTCTATATGACCTATTTAGTTGTTCTCTTGGTAGACCCATTTCCATATACAGGTTTCTTTGTCACACAAAGTGCAACTCTAGGGAGAGAGCTGGAAGTATATGATAGGCATCCATAGCTCCAATACCAAAATTTTAAGAAGGATTACTATAGGGTGAATGAAGCCTTTATTGGGCACATCATCAGAATTCTTGAAGGGGGCTTCAAGAGGAGAGTCACACACAACACCCATGCATTAATTCATAGGTTCAGATTTTGATTCATACAATTCCCCAAATTCGTGTATATCCAAATGAAAGGCTTCAATTAGAGGCCCTACAAGCTGCCCCGGTATCCAAATGACTAGTTAATCTTGTTAAAAGTCTCAAGACAACTTCAAAATGCACATACTCTCTTTGCTAGTAAACACCGGGCAGCAATACCATATCCCCTCACATTCGGGCAGGGAATGTATGCCCTCCCAAGTGCCCAATGTGTTGAATATTTAGAGAATTAGATCATCAAGCACAATCTAGGGCTCCACACTATTGGACCAAGGATGTAGACATATGACAAGTTGAATAAGTTTGTTGGAAAGGAATATTCCCACCTGCACAACGTTGAAGATTTTTGGACTAACTGTTGGGATGACAAGGAGGTATGCATGGGGAATTATCTATGTATGGCTGTATACTTCATCAAAACGATCAAACTATTCCTAGTACTAGATCAAAATGTAGAAGACAAGAACACTATCATAGATCTGAGGTTTGATGTCATCGCCAACCTACAATTTCTCTTAATAGATTAGAGTGAGGAAGAGGTTAATGACCTCGATAATCTAACAAAGCCAATAGAGCACAAAATCAGGAATTGGATCAATGCATATATTACCTAGTTGAAGCTCTAAGGAGCTACTTTGACCTACAACAAGATCAAAGATGAGCTCAAGAGTGAAACAAATAGTGGGATTGATGTTGTCTCCTCTCGCCACAAGGTCAAGGAAAATAAAAGAAGTTACTAAGCACTAGCCAAAGCATAAGGTGTATTCAAGGAAGGCTTCAAAGGGTGAGACCTCAAAGAAAGAAAATAAGTCAGGAGGATTCTCTGAGATGCACACAATCCAAGAAGACCCACTACATTAGGGAGAAGAAGAAGAGACCAAGCAACCCAAGTCACCACCCACCACCTTTGATCCTCCCATGACTGTCACTACCACTACCACTACTCCCCCAACATCTCAAGAATTACTCATCTCCTCTCCACCTACGGTGGACATCTTGGTTCACTTGTCCTCCACCTCACTGACCACTCCCATTATAGTGAGGGATTCCTCCTTTGCCACAACCTCCCCACTCTCATCCTCCTTAATGTCTTCATCAACTGTAGTTCCTCTAGCCTCAATAATAACGATGCCTACTCTCACTCTTCCAGAGGCATTTTCCTGACATATCCAAAATATACCTATGGATCTCTTTGGAGTACTAATGAACCCTACAGTATAGGCTACTTTGGCTCAAGCTATTTCCAATCTCCCTATCCCTCCTCTAACAGAACCACCCAAAATGGAGGTGACCATGCGAATCTCATAAAATTTGGAGAGACAATAGAGGGAGGCTACCAAAGAAATGAATAAGGGATGCAAGGATCTTTTCAAGGATGACTACCACAAGCACCCTAAACATCAAAATATTGTCATTGATGAGGTTGTATATTAAGAGGAAGGATCACAGTCCTCAGAGGAAGATGTTGAAGACCCCAATGCCAAGTATATAGTGGAGTCCTTTGATCAAGAACTTGAGGAAGAGTTGTCCAAACAACTCAAAGATGTTAGAGAGGAAGTTGAGGGGAAGTCTTTTGAGGACAAGAAAGAAACAAATGAAGACATGAAGGTATCTACCAAGCCTCCAACAAAGGAACAAAACAAAAGCCTTGATCAAGATGAAATACCCCCTGAGGAGGAAGAGAAAAAGAAAGAAGATGAAGTTGAATTTGAAGAAGAAGGAAACAAGCTTGAGTAAGAGGCTAAAATGAAAAAGAACCCTGAGGCCAAATACCACACAAAGCTCAGGCAAGAAGAAGAAAGAGAACCTGAAGGGGAAGATAGTCTTAAGGAAAACATAGCTGCTACTGGGATGCAAGAAGAAAATACCATATTCATCTAGGATTCAAATGAAGAAGAAGAAGAGAAAATAGAACAAGAGATCTTAGGCCATGAAGAGAGAGAGATCCAACATGCTCGTAGAGAAGAAGGTGATCATGAATCACCAAAGAGTGGATCCCAGATGCTCAAGTGGTTGGAAAAGAAACTACAAAAGTAGAATTATACTCCCATGGATCCTAAGGAAAGGCTAGAGGCTATCGTAGCATGAGCTCAAATGAAAAGAAATAAAAGAAGTCAAGGTTTAGATCCCACATCATGGTGGATTTATCAGGATCTAGAATGGTACAAATTACTACCCCATTGGTAGATAAAGAAGAGGGAGTAAGTTATAAAATGTCTACCATCGACTTGGGTACAACCAAAAGAGAACAAAATATTGATCATATCCAATGGTTCATTGCCCTAATCATTCATCAGATGAACAAGGATCAATCCTGTAAGGAGGAGTTGAAGGCACAAGTGTTAGACCTCACTGCCTACATAGAACAGTGGTCTTCTATCAAGGAATTACCAACAATGTAGTCAACCTCGCCACTGCTATTGTCTAAGGAGCACATAGGAAAGTTGGAGAGAAGAAATAATTGGACCAAGGTCACTGGAGAGTGATTCTAGTACATGATCTACAATAGTGATATGGGCATTGGTCACACCATCCAAACAACCAATAAGTTTTGGGAACTGCAAAAGCAGCTCGAAGGCACAAAGAAATTTTGTATTGACTTCCCATAATTATATAGGATTATGTATCCTAAGCTAGAGGCTATCCTCAAGATTCCTAAGAAGACTTGGGAGAAGGATTTTGGTTTGGCAAAGGATGATCATTGGTTAGTTGAGACATGGAAATTGGGCTTAGATCATAGAAGAGAAGTATTCAAGTGAGTGCTCCATGAAGTAGAGCTCAACCTAGAATGGGTCAAAGAACATCAGGCGAACTGTGAAGAATATCGAAAGCTAATGATGGATTATGACATGCCTGCTAGCAAGCTAGACCCCCAAAATATAAGGTCGTATTTTCATAAGAAGATGGAGAATGGGGCTACAAACTCACTGACACTGGACTTCATGGATTTTTTTGCTCGTGCCTTTGCCTAGGTGGAGAAGGTGATCAAGAATACACCAAAGTGCACAAAGAATTGGGAGATAATCACTAACAAGTCGAAGAAATTGACCTTCCAAGTGCTCCAGTTAGATATCCTAGCATAGAACAAACTTTAGGAGCTGATGGGAAAGTTCGAGGGGTACACCACTATTAAGAAGAATGAAGGAAATCCTATCATTGATGATGAGTTTCTCATAGTGTAGCTAGCAAAAGGGCAATCAACTAGAAGAAAAAAGTGCTACAATGCTAGACACTAGACGACAAAATAGGAAAAATACAAGAAATGCATCTTAAAATTGTAAAATATTGGGGGTAGATGAAACCCTAATTTGTAGTGAATCTTGGCTACACAATTAGATTAAATCTTGGCCATTCATTTTTCTTTTTGAAAACTATAAACAGGGGGTCTCCTCTCATTTTCAAAGAGAGAGATGAGTTGTTGTAAAGACATGTTGCTGAAATTCTTATAGAAATTTATTGAGTTTTGGTGGATTCTTGAGTTTCCTTCATGTTTCATGATTTATTTGAGTATATCTAGTTTGTTGTTTTATGTGTTTTGCTTGCTTTATTAGTTTAGTAATTTTTGTTCATTGATGCTAAAGAATACTACTGTATTGATGCCCTTCCTTATTCCTTCTTTTTGCTATTTATTGATGATAAATAGTAGTGTAAATCTATTCTAAACATAAATTAATTTTTTTCACTCAAATTTCATCTTTTATTCATGGTTTATGGTGCATGAATAGTTGAAAATTTGTAAACCTTAGAAGATAACACTAGTTTCATGATACTGTTAGCTGATTTGGTTAAGTGGAACTTAGTTTTAGGAAGGTTTTCCACTATAGCATCCTCCATTATCATAGTTCATTGATACTTTTAGGTCTAGGAACTTCCTCCTTTCCCTTCCCTTTTGAAATAGTAATTTAGGAAAAGTTCCAACATCATTGTAAAGTTAAATATGATGATAAAAGTGGAGTTTTAGACTACTATTTTTAACTTTTAGCAATTTCACATCAACTTAATCATCTTAGAAACTCCATTCAAATAAAAAATTTCCCAACAACTTAACATATGTAAGATTTCCCTATGATTATCAACTAGTTGCATGAACCAATTGAGACAATCCAAGCAAGTCATGACCTAACACTCGAGAGACCTTGGGGTAATTTTATGCAACTTTTTTGTGGGAAGTTTCCTTTCAAGAGAGGTAGTTCACTTGTGCACTGCCTATGTTGAGAAGGTGCAAAAACACCCATCAACACTCCCCTTTAGAATCTTGTTCTTCTTCGTCCGCATATAACTCCACAAGAGATTCACCTTCTGAACCTTCCTCATCTAATTATGATTCCTCTTCTACATTAGAGGGTTCATATCCTTGATTTAACTCTCCTTAATTATCAGAATCAAAATCACTAGCTTGCATATTCAACAATTCCCAACCACCATGTTCAATGAATTTATCTAGATCATCAGTAATAGTCTTGAAAATTGTCTTCCAGTTCAAGTTCATTCTACTTTCATAATAATTTATATTGATGGAGTTCATCCATTCCTTGATTCCATCAAGAAAAGATTGAGGAATGGCCTCAATGTGAAGTACATCCCACTTTAAGTCTTTGAAAACAATAGCCATATCAAATTCTTTTTGCCCAAGTCCTACTCTCTCAGGGTTAACAATCTCAATCTCACTAATAGTGATTACTAAGAAAGGTAATTCCACCAAATCTACCAAATATTTTATTGTAGGAACAATAAAAGTAGAGGATTTGAAAGGAACTCCATGAAAACCAACCTCTCTAAATTTTACATCAAACTCTAGTTCAAAATATTTTAGATGAGGCCACTCCCATAGCTCTCTTACTAGCTTGAAAAATACTTGAAACTCTACATTGATATTAATTCTCATGTCCCTCTCTTGTTGTTCTTCCCCAATTTCATCAGGACCATACATTGACCTTCTTTACCCTCCTAAAATTTGGACCACATCCATTTCCTCCACATAAAACTAGACATCCTTGGACTTCTTGGTTCCCACACCATGATATGGTATGAAAATGAAGCAAAGTAATCATTTCCTTCTCCATTGGCTGGAAGAATGCATGTTTAATGTTTTGATACATGATATTATCTCTCTCTTCTGCTCTCATGGTTGAATAGAGAAATCCATTATGGTGGCCTCCAAAGTTCTAGTCATCTTTCTTCTTCTTCCACCAAATGCTGACCTGATCCATAAGTTTTCTAGCCTAATTTTCTTTGTTTTTGAAAGTTGAAATTTCTCCTGAGTCACCATTGTAGCTCTCACTACCTTTTCAAAATATTTCATTACTACAGGAAATTAGCACCTAATTGATTAACAATCTCAATCTCACTAATAGTGATTACTAAGAAAGGTAATTCCACCAACTCTACCAAACAGTTTACCATAGGAACAATAAAAGTAGTGGATTTGAAAGGAACTCCATGAAAACCAAGCTCTCTAAATGGTACATCAAACATTAGTTCAAAATATTTTAGATGAGGCAGCTCCCATAGCTCTCTTACTCACTTGAAAAATCCTTGAAAATTTGCATTCATATTGTTTTTCCCATCCCTCTCTTACTATTCTTCCTCAATTTCATTAGGATCATACATTGACCTTCTTGCCCCTCCTAAATTTTGGACCACATCTATTACCTCCACATAAAACTAGACATCCTTGGTCTTCTTGGTTCCCATGCCATGATACGATTATGCAAATGAAAATGAAGCAAAGTAATCATCTTCTTCTCCACTGGCTGGAAGAGTGCATGCTTAATGTTTTGATACATGATATCATCTCTCTCTTTTTCTCTCATGCTTGAATACCGAAATTCATTATGGTAGGCCTTTAGAGGTCCAATCATCTTTCTTCCTCTTCTACCAAATGTTGGCTTGATCCACAAGTCTACCAACCTAATTGCCTTTGTTTTTGAAAGCTGAAGTTTCTCCCAAGTCACTAGTGTAGCTCTCTCTGCATTTTGAGACTCTTTCATTGCTACAGGAAATTAGCACCTAATTGATTAACAATCTCGATCTTACTAATAGTGATTACTAAATAAGGTAATTCCACCAACTCTACCAAATAATTTACTATAGGAATAATAAAAGTAGAGGCTTTGAAAGGAACTCCATGAAAACCAAGCTCTCTAAATGGTACATCAAACTCAAGTTCAAAATATTTTAGATTAGACTGCTCCCATAGCTCTCTTACTTGCTTGACAAATCATTGAAACACTACATTGATATTAATTTTCTTGTTCCTCTCTTGCAATTCTTCCTCAATTTCATCAGGATCATACATTGACCTTCTTGCCCCTCCTAAATTTTGGACCACGTCCATTACCTCCACATAAAACTAGAAATCCTTAGTCTTCTTGGTTCCCATTCCATTATATGGTTATGCAAATGAAAATGAAGAAAAGTAATCATCTCCCTCTCTATTGGCAGGAAGAATGCATGCTTAATGTTTTATATTAGCTCTCTCTTCTACTCTCATGGTTGAATACCAAAATTCATTATGGTGGGTCTCTAGAGTTCCAATCATATTTCTTCCTCTTCCACTAAATGTTGGCCTGATTCACAAGTTTGCTAGCCTAATTTCCTTTTTTTTAAAATCTGAAGTTTCTCCTAAGTCACCAATGTAGCTCTCTCTTCCTTTTCAAACTCTTTCATTGCTATATGTAATTAGTGCCTAATTGATTAACAATCTCCATCTCACTAATAGTGATTACTAAGAAAGTTAATTCCACCAACTCTACCAAAAATTTTACCATAGGAACAATAAAAACAGAGGATTTGAAAGGAACTCCATGAAAACTAAGATTTTTAAATGGTATATCAAACTCTAGTTTGAAATATTTTACATGAGGTTGCTCCCATAGCTCTCTTACTCACTTCACAAATCATTGAAACTTTGCATTGATTTTATTTTTCATTTTCCTCTCTTACCATTCTTCCTCAATTTCATTAGGATCATACACTGACTTTCTTTCCCCTCCTAAATTTTGTACCACATCCATTACCTCCACATAAAACTGGACATCCTTGGTCTTCTTGGTTCCCATGCCATGATATGGTTCTGCGAATGAAAATGAAGTAAAGTAATCATCTCCTTCTCTACTGGCTGAAAGAATGCATGCTTCATGTTTTGATACATGATATCAACTCCCCCTTCTTCTCTCATGGTTGAATAATAAAATCCATTATGGTGGGCCTCTAGAGTTGCAGTCATCTTTTCTCATCTTCCACCAAATGTTGGCCTGATCCATAAGTCTGCCAGCCTAATTTCCTTTATTTTTGAAAGATGAAGTTTCTCTTAAGTTACCAGTGTAGCTCTCTCTTCATTTTTAGACTCTTTCATTTCTATAGATCATCTATCGGATTTAATCATTTGTGCCACATCATTGATGTGCTTTGATGGTGGCTACATGAAATGGAACCATGATGCCATATATGGGTACTAGAATAGTATCATTTTTTTGTATCAACCTGAATCATGAGCTCTCTAGAAAAGGGTCCACATTTTTCTATGAAACCATCTCAGTGGATGGATTGGAAGAGCCATGTCCATCTCCAATACCAATTCCCCCTCCAACCAATCTTCTTGCAATCTACTCATTCTTTTGCAAAGGGTTGGCACTTAAGGTTATGCAATAGAATTTACAGTTGATAGTTAAATTGTATAACAAATTTTTTATGATGTTTACTAACATTTATTAGAATTGTTGCATGTTTTACATCTTTGGAATCACATATTAATAGTAACATTTTTGAAATTTTATTATCATATGTACACTTTGATATGATGTAATATGATTATGGTTTCATCTCATATGTTATAATATTAGATATATAACAAAAAAATAAATTATCAGATGAAATAAATAATAAATTTTCATTTAAAATTTGTTTTTTTCAAAACACGGGTTGTCCAGAAGATCAAGATGATCCTTATCATCATATAGATCCAAAAAATATTGGTTCTTCTAGTACAGATCACATGGCAGAGGATGATGATGTTGCAGATACAAAAGACACAATCTCAATCTCACTAATAGTGATTACTAAGTAAGGTAATTCCACCAACTCTACCAAATAGTTTCCCATAGGAACAATAAAAGAAGAAGATTTGAAAGGAACTCCATGAAAACCAGGCTCTCTAAATGGTACATAAAACTCTAGTTCAAAATATTTTAGATGAGGTTACTCCCATAGCTCTCTTAATTGCTTGAAAAATACTTGAAACGCTGCATTGATATTAATTTTCTTGTTCCTCTCTTGCTATTCTTCCTCAATTTCATTAGGATCATGCATTGACCTTCTTTACCCTCCTAAAATTTGGACCACATCCATTACCTCCACATAAAATTGGAAATCCTTGGTCTTCTTGGTTCCCATGCCATTATATGGTTATGCAAATGAAAATGAAGAAAAGTAATCATCTCCTTCTATATTGGATGGAAGAATGCATGCTTAATGTTTTATATTAGCTCTCTCTTCTACTCTTATGGTTTAATACCAAAATCCATTATGGTGGGCCTCTAGAGTTCTAGTCATATTTCTTCCTCTCCCACCAAATGTTGGCTTGATCCACAAGTCTGCTAGCCCAACTGCCTTTGTTTTTGAAAGCTGAAGTTTCTCTTGAGTCACCAGTGTAGCTCTCTCTTCCTTTTCAAACTCTTTCATTGATATAGGAAATTAGCACCTAATTGATTAACAATCTCCATCTCACTAGTAGTGATTACTAAGAAAGGCAATTCCACCAACTCTACCAAATAATTTACCATAGGAACAATAAAAGCAGAGGATTTGAAAGGAACTCCATTAAAAATAAGATCTCTAAATGGTATATCAAACTCTAGTTCGAAATATTTTACATGAGGCTACTCCCATAGCTCTCTTATTCTCTTGAAAAATCCTTGAAACTTTGCATTGATTTTATTTTTCATGTCCCTCTCTTACCATTCTTCCTCAATTTCATTAGGATCATACATTTCCCTTCTTCCCCCTTCTAAAGTTTGGACCACATCCATTACCTCAACATAAAACTGGGATTCCTTGGTCTTGTTGGTTCCCATGCCATGATATGGTTATGAAAATGAAAATGAAGCAAAGTAATCATCTCCTTCTCCACTAGCTGGAAGAATGCATGCTTCATGTTTTGATACATGATATCAGCCCTCTTCTTCTCTCATGGTTGAATACCAAAATCCATTATGGTGGGCCTCCAGAGTTGTAGTCATCTTTCTTCCTCTTCCAACAAATGTTGGCCTAATCCACAAGTCTTCCAACCTAATTTCCTTTGTTTTTGAAAGCTGACATTTCTCTTAAGTCACCAGTGTAGCTCTCTCTTCCTTTTCAAAATATTTCATTGCTACATATCATTTGTGGGATTTAACCATTTGTGACACATCGTTGATGTGCTTTGAATCCTTGGATCTAAAGGAGATATCCTTAACATAAATACTGCTAGGGAATTTCAATGTTGGCATGTAGTTGGCATTAAAGCCAGTACCTAGAACATTGAAAATTATCCTTACATAAGAATTCCCTCCGTCTTGTTGGCTTGTAACACTCTTGATGGTGGCTACATGAAATGGAACCATGATGCCATATATGGGTACCAAACAACATCATTTTTCGTATCAACCTAAATCATGAGCTCTCTAGAAATAGGGATATCATCCACATTTTTTTTATGAAACCATCTCAGTGGATGGCTTGGAAGAGCCATGTCCATCTCCTATACCAATGCCCCCTACAGCCAATTTTCTTGTAGTCTACTCATTCTTTTGCAAGGGGTTGGAACTTGAGGTTATGTAATAGAATTTATAGTTGATAGTTAAATTGTATAACAATTTTTTTTATTATCTTTACTAACATTTATTAGAATTGTTGCATGTTTTACATCATTGGAATCACATATTAGTTGTAACATTTTTGAAATTTTATTATCGTATGTGCACTTTGATATGATGTAATATAATTATGGTTTCATCTCATATGTTATAATATTAGATTTATAACAAAAACAAAAATATTACATGAAATAAATAATAACTTTTCATTTTAAATATGTTTCTTTTACAAAACACGGGTCTTCTAGAAGATCAAGATGATCCTCATCATGATATAGATCTAGAAAATATTGGTTATGCTGGTATAGATCACATGGTAAAGGATGATGATGATGTGGATATAGAAGACATTGAGGCCGATGACAATGATGACGATGATGACGATGATGATCATGATCCTAATTGTGATTATCACAATGGTGGTGATGCTGATGAGGCAAGTGCTAATAGTACCTAGTGAAATTCATGATCATATAGACTACATCATGGATCATTGCTGATATATTGTTATGATGCCTCTTTTCATGGTTACCATCATATGTATCATTTTCATGGCCTACAATACCATATTATTGAGTTGTATCATATTGATATTTTTCATTTTCAGTTATATCATTTGAACATATATCAACTTGACTTTTCTCAATTTGAGTTAAATAATTTATCATTTTTACTTATATCATTTGTACATGTATCATTTTGACTTATCTTGACTATTGGACATGTATCATTTTGACATGTTATTGATCTACTGGCATATTTGGCTTTCACTTGTTTAAGTTATATATGATGATGATCTTATTAGTATTTACTTGTCAATTTATATGTATTAAAAGTGGTAGATGATTTTTGGATGGATATTTATTACATATGATGATTTTAGTTTATTGCTCAAGATGGATTTTGTCAAATTCAATTAAATTAGAGATATTTAAATCACTTGTTTTAATTATAGATGATGATCATACTATAATAATTATCTTGTTATTTAATCACATGAGTTAAAAATTAAATTACTCAATCTATAATCATATGAGTTATTTAAGAGGCATCATATATTTAACTAATTAAATTGAAATAAAACATATTAAATTAATAAATGGAAGTTAAATAAGAAGCATTTTTAGAAGAAAAAAAGGGAGCAACAATGGAATCCAAACTACAAACAAACCAGAAGTAATATTGGAAGCAAAATTGGTAGCAAAATTGAAAGCAAACCTAGAAGCAAAATCGAAATAAAAATAGGAAGAAAGACAAGAAGTACTTTTAGAAGCAAAAAGGGAAGCAAAATAGGAAGCATTTTTAGAAGCAAAAAAGGAAGAAAAATAAGAAGCAATTTTAGAAGCAACAATGGAAGCTAAACTAGAAGCAAGCCAGAAGGAATCCTGGAAGGAAAACTGGAAGCAAACCTAGAAGCAAAATTGGAAGTAGAGATGGAAGCAAAATTGGAAGCAAAATGGGAAGCAAAATAGGAAGAAAATTTGGAAGAAAAATCAGAAGCAAACCTAGAAGCCAAACTAGAAGCAAAACTAAAAGAAAAACTGGAAGCATAAAAGGAAGCAAAACTAGAAGCAAAATTTGAAGCAATCCTGGAAGAAAAAGTGGAAGCAAACTTGGAAGAAAAACTAGAATCAAATTTGGAAGCAAAACTAGAAGAAAAAATTGAAGCAATCCTAGAAGCAAAATTGGACACAAAAGTGGAAGCAAAATTGGACGAAAAACTGGAAGCAAAACTTGAATTGAATTTGGAAGCAATATTAGAAGCAAAATTAGAATCAAAATTGGAATCAAAATTGGAAGCAAAATTGGAAGCACAACTAGAAACAAAACCAGAAGCAAAACTAGAAGAAAACCTAGAAGCAAATGTTGAAGAGAAATTGGAAGCAAAGCTGGAAGCAAAATTGGAAGTAAAACTAGAAGCAAAACCTAAAGAAAAAATAGGAGCAAAATTGGGAGCAAAATTGGGAGTAAAACTTGGAGCAACACTAGAAGCAAAAATGGGAGCAAATATGGAAGCAAAAGTAGAAGTTAAATTGGGCACTAATTTAGACGTTATTTTTTACATTGTTTCCTGACACTATTCCCGATGCTAAAGGAGAAATTATTGCTAGAACCACATTTTTAGCACAATATCTGACACTACATGTATGCTAAATATGGTGTAAAATCTAGCACAAAAATTGGTGATGAAAAAAATCTGATTGATGGACCCAAATACACTAAAATCTGGTATAAAATTTGGCACTAATTTCTTGTTGTGTTGTTGTGTCTTTATCTTCCAATTCCTCATGTTGAGGCAAGATTTCAAGTCTGAGACATGGAAAAACATTTCCAATGTCTGGCCAACCTGAACCACTACATGAGAGCCATCCAAAATCACCATTTGGTACAAGACTAATAAAAAGGAAGAGGAAAATTTATTTGACATTTTAAAACTAGGGAAAAAGAAAATTATCAATTTGTAATGTGATTCATATATAGTTTATTGATAAATTTTGTCACCATGAGAAGCTAGTCTCCAACAAGTTGATTGGAAATATAAAGGGGTTTTTGTTAAAAATAAAAGGCAATGTTCCTTATAAAATGTGATGCATTACGCACAATCATTAATGTTGAATAATTTAAATTGCAAATCAAATGAAAATAAGATTGTAGAAATAAAACTCAATAAAAAAGGAGACAAGAACACAAAGACACAGGTTTATAGTGGCTCACCAAAATTGGCTACATCCACTTTGAAGGAAGGGAAAGTAATTTATTAATCTCTATTTTTGAATACAAGCTACAAGAACATAACAACAACAATAATGAATTAGCAAATACATTATCCATTTTGAATAAGTCTTCGAATGAGAATGTGAAAAGTGTTTGAATGTGTGAATGGTAATCCTAGACCTGCACAAAAACAAAGAACAAACACACAATTAGTCTCAAATGGTAGTTAGAAACAACATTCCCCATGGAAATCATTTGAAATGCAGAAAACAAGAAATAAAATGAAGAACACAAATAAAAGCTTTCAAATCCTATTTAATACAAATAAACTCTCAATCCCATGGGGGAATTGGTACCATTTTGAATTGGAAAATGGCCCTTTCCCAATCCCTTATAAGCTTGAATGATGATTTGATGAAATTCCTGCATAACCTACCTATGAAAATGTGAAAATCGATGAACAATGGATGATAAAATTCAAAATCTCAAGATAATGACTTTGCATAAAGTTGTAGATCCCAAATTCAAATGAGAGCCTATTATTTATAGATGAGAAAGATGGATAATGAGTAAAATGGATGAATGTGGGATTAAAGACTAACCAATAGTATGAAGCCACTTGTCAACATGTGAGTGGACAAAGGTGGAGCACATTTTGGTCATTGTGCAATTAAATGCAATTAGGTGGAATTTCAAAACTGATGAAATGACAAGTTGGAGGGAGGAGAAAATGAAGTTAATGCCACTTGGCTCAAGGAAAAGGACATGCAAGAAACATAAATGCCTTGTTAGATGTACGAACCCTTTTGGAGGGATTTTTCAAACTTGGAGAACATTCCCTTTTTGATGGATTTTTGAAATTAATTAGAGATTTAATAAATCAATTGAAATGATTTTCATGAGAAAGTTCCAAAATTTAGAGGATTGGAGTGATTAAGAATAATATTAATAAGGATTTGATTAATTTAAAAGGAGATTAGTTGATTTGACCATTTTTTACTTAGAATTTTGGATTAATTTAGATTAAAATGAGAAGAAAATGAATTTAAACTTAATTAAATAAGATTTTGATTTGTTTAATTAAATAAATATGGTGTTAGATTAAATCAAATAAATATTTAATTTATTTCATTAAATAAAATGAATTATTTAATTAAAGAGGGGCTATAGAAACTAATTAAATACAATTAATTTATTTAATTAAAAGGAGATGATGACTTAATTAGATAAAATTGATCTATTTAATTAAAGAGGGACTATAGAAATTAATTAAATACAATTAATTTATTTAATTAAAAGGAGATGATGACTTAATTAGATAAAATTGATCTATTTAATCAAGAGATGAAATGTGATGAATTCAATTAAAGAAAGATTATTTAATTAAATGCTTATCAAAGAGATGATTCAAGACAAAATGGTGTTAGTAAAATCAACATCAGGTGTATAGGATTAATCAGTACATTTTGTGTATCTACATTTTTCCCCTCTTTGAAGTAATGTACATATTGTGTTGGTTCAAAGATTAACCTTGTCACAATGAAAATTCAAAATTTTGTTTATTTTTTCAGATGCCCCACTGCTGCCTCGACGAAAGAATTATGCCGGTATACTGCCCATTCAAGAGATCGGATGAAAATTTGGATTTTTGGGTGATCTCACTAAAAAAAGGACAAGGTGCCCGACAAGTCTAGAAAGGGTCTTGGATGCTAAAAAACATGTGAAAATGCAAAAAAATGATGCAAAATGACCCTCAGTTGGGCAAAAATGGGCCTGGGGGTCCAAAATCCTAGTTGGACAGCTAAACAGGGTTAGAAAACCCTAACTTTTAGGATTAAATAGGCCTCGAGGGGCCACTTCCAATTCATTTGTACAACTAGCCCTTAGAGATTTCTCTATTTTCAGCTCTGACTATTGTTCGAGATGGTGCAACATGTGCTTCCATGACACATTTCAAATAAACTACAAGTGTACCAATGACTTCTAAGGATAGGACCACTAGTATGTGACCCTTCCCTGACTCATTTTTTTGTCTTTCGTGTGCATTACTTAGGGTCCAAATTCAACTTGAGTCAAGAAGTGCTATTTGGTGCCACTGAAAGTGTTAAATCAACACCATGCAGCCTTAAAGTGCGCCACTATTGATTTTTGCGCCAACGACATAGCTTAGGAGTTAGGGTTTAGCTTTCAAAGTCCATTGTATATACAAATAGCGCTACCACAGTGCAATTTATAGTTTAGATTTTTGGAGTCAAAATGGATTGCGGTAAAAGTGTGCCATGACTATGGCTTTTGGAACTTTTAGGTCTCTAGTGGTGTAGTTCAAAATTTTCAAACAATGCTACCATTTCTAATAGTGACAAATTTGTTGTTTCAGTTGTGCAAACTCCAAACAAGATCTTGATTTTTTATGAAACTTGATGTGGTGGTATTACTAATGTAGGAGAACATGGAGTTGGTCCATTCATGAGAGAGCAGATCCTCGATTTTGAGTAGATTGACTTAAAATCCTAGTTTGCACAAGTTGCTCTAGGAGCACCTAAGAGTGATAGGACTTTGGTACGTCGCATATACCCCAACCATCCAGACTCATCTAGGGATGATGACAACACTAGCCGAGAGATGGCATAGTGAGATGTCCTCGTTTCACTTCCCTACAAGGGAGGCGATAATGACCTTGGAGGATGTGTGGCATATTCTTTATTTACCGATCCATAGAGAGAAGGTCATCTATGATGTGGATGTTGGGATAGATGCTTTCTATGAGATCATGGGCCTTGATGAGATAATTTTTTTGAGGGATAGATTGAGTTAGAGTGGTACATGACTTCAATTCCATCATTCTAATTGATTATTTCCTCTATTATCTCAAGACTTATAGCACTAGATCATACTTTAGCCTAGGATGGGAGTGGATGCTCTAACTATGATGCCTCCTTCTACCATGATCTACACAAGATTGTGATAGCAAGGATATCAGAGCATGAGCACATTTGCGCCTAGGAGCACATTGCAGAGTCACATTGGTTGATATTGATCTGGAGATATATTGAAAATTACACAAATAGGATTAGTTGGTCACATAGCCTTGAATTGGAGGCCTTTTCTTGACATGCTCACCTAGTATGACGATGTATAGTATGCATTCTTAGATCACCAGCATGCAAGTAACCTATCATTTGCTTTGAAAGCTGACGTTTTAGATCATTTACAAATGATACAAGAGATTCCTTAAAAAGGAAATGGATGCACAACCCTAATCTTATCTTGAGAAAAAAGATAACTCAACTAGATAAGGATGAATAACTATACCCAAGTAAACTTCTGCAATTTAAGTGCAACATGCAAACTACATGGGTCCCAAAAAACTAGGCCATATTAGGCACCCATTTATAGATGCAAAGGAAATGCAATCTCTCATAAAGTAGAGAAAAGGAGAGAACCACATGGGAGAAAAGTCCTCTCCAAAAGAGAGAAAACACAAGAACATGAAGAGCATCACTAAAGTAGAAGAAGATGCAAACAACTATCAAAAGATGATTGCTACAATGCCAAAGAACCTCCTCTGAAGATAGGATGATCAATATCAAGAAGACAACAATCTGCATGAGTTCCCCCAATGACACTACTCAAATCAGATGGAAATAATGGAAAACACCTAGAACAAAGATACAAATGGTACATGAATTTGTACGAGTGACCCCAATGACACTACTCAACCAATGAAAGTCAAAAATACAGGTGCCAATAGTCTAAAGAACACTAATCAACTGAGAATGGAAGATTACTTCCAAGGAAAAACCAAGGAAGCATTAGCACGAACAATATCATACCCCCCATAATGTTGAAGTAGGAGAGCTTGAAAGATCCATTGAAATGTTCTGTAACACCATGTAGTGCATGAAGGAGAAGAAACAACATCTGAAAGTGCACAAGAAAGCACCTACAACTGAAGAAGTGGTGTGAAAAACAAAGCACACATGCATGAGGCTGGAATCATATGGATCCATTGTTGCTTTGCAGGGACACTCACTGGACAAAGGTGTGATGGAAAAAACAAAGGCACTACACAACCCCCCCATGGAACTTTAAAATATAGTGTGAGTACAAAATATGGCACAAACTTATGTACAAAATCCCCAAAAAATACATGTACAATAGTGTTGCACTTTATCTCAGTGCATTTACATAGAAGATTCCTTACAAATGATGCTCAAAATGCCCACAAAGGACAAAAAACTGGAAAAACATATAATGCTTCCCAAATGAAGCCATCCCATGTGAACAAAATTTTTCTAGGTGCCAACATGTCCAAGTAATCAACCAAAGTCCTAAAATACAAAAAATTGAATTAATTATACTTGGAGCCAAATCTAGGAAAAGTGTACAGGTAACTCTAAAGAGCTCAGAGAGACCTTTCCAATGCCACAAAGATCACAAAAAATGGAGGAATAGTGCAAACGTTATGAGCTTGGGAGTGAAAACTACATCTCTGACTTCAATGAGCAAAAAATCCTACCAAACAGAATTTATTTTGAAAATGAACTACACCATTAGAAAATTGGGCTCGCCAACTTTCTAGCGATATCTCATTTCAAAAAATTCACCTTCGGGATCAAAAGTTATGGCAAAATAAAAAAAAATCCTATATGGAGGCAAATCAGTGTAAAAAAAGGCTAATAAGGTGCAAAAAAAAGCACCTGGGTGACTAGCCCCTAGTCCATCATATGACTAGGGGTCAAAAAATTGTAAAAAAGAAACCCACCACCTGGAGGGTGGCAGGCGAGCAGAGTGAGGGTGGAAAAATGAGCAGCATCGCCAATAGGCATCAGTGGCAATGGAGGCTCCCTCAGGATTGACGATATGACCTTGGGTCGATGGCTGAGGGAGCTCACAGAGTTATGGGGTTGACACAAACCAAATGCCAATGGTGGTTGGTAAAGTGCTAGTGGGAGGTGGGCAAAGCTGGCTAGAACATAGTGGTGGCCAAGAAAAAAAAATGTTGGTGATAGGAGGAGATGCTTCAATGAAAAAGCAGCCAGTGGATGTTGACTGTGGGAGAGAGGACATCAGTACCAACAAATATTTCAACTTGACCCTGGTAGCAAGTATGACATAGCCGACAAAGATTTCACTGGATAGAGTACATGAAAATAAATGTCGTCTGGCCACCAATAAAAATAGTCTGCCAAATATTTTTATAACCCCACAAAATAATATTTTTCCCAAACAATATTATTGTAAATAGCCCGATATAATAAAAAATTTAGAACATATATTTTCAAATTTTTTTCTACAAAATAAATATCGTACCCTATACTTAGAAAGTCATACAACCTATTGGGTAAATTTTTTTTCCTCACAAAAAACTGACACCAAAAATAGGTGAGTTTACAGTCGATCTTTAGGTTTTAGCAACAGTGAGATCCATTGGGGATCAAAACACTCCGATAAAAAGAGGAAGCCCTGGATCAAAAAGGAAAACCCCAGACCCTCGAAGATCCAAAAATATTTCAAAAACATAAACAGGAAGTAGCAGGTCTGGAGCTTTGATACCATGCACAAGTTGTGAAAGCAACTTCACAAACCCCGAAGATCTCCTTTATGCAAGTAACCTATCATAGAAAGAAGAGATAGAGACAAAAAAGCAAGGGTGCTCTGAAAGTTGAAAATGTATTAATTAGAGAGAATTGAGGTTTTAGATCATTTAAAAATGATACAAGAGATGCCTTAAAAAGGAAATGGATGCACAACCCTAATCTTATCTTGATAAAAAAGATAACTCGACTAGATAAGGATCACTAACTATAACCTAAGAATTAAAATAATGCCTAAGTAAACTTATGCAAGTGTAATTAAGATTGGCTTATGTAGGGTAGAGAGCATACCATGAGAGAGTGTTACTTGCCAGATCGGGTTGCTAGATAGTTCAAAGATATGCTAGACCATCCTGATGACTAGTGCGTGGCCATCTTTACACATACTATGAGGGAGACCACATGAGGTCAAAAAAACCAAGTGGATGAGCTAGTGGACTCTTTCAAACAATTGGTGGCTAGGCCATGGCCATATGATCAGGGGATAGCGGATGTAGGGATGACACAAGCCTATCATGATTAGTTTCATCATCTTATTAGATTGACAGTTTCTAGTGTATTATTGCCATGAGAGAGACCCAAGGTCAATCAACAGGGTAGGGGTGGGGGTGGGGGCGAGGAGGTAGAGGAGATAGGGATGGAAATGGAGATGGTGGTGGAGGAGTTGGACCACCTCTAGATCAAAGGGTACATAGAGACTAGGTGCCTAGAGACTAGCAGAGAGATGGAGATAGGAAATCGAGAGACGGGGACCCACAGATAGATGCCCTGAGGGACCATCAGTAGTATCCCCCACCACCACCACCACCATGTCATCCAGACTAGAGAGACACACTAATCCAAAAACTTCAGGCACAAGTTGCCACTTTGATAGCGAACAGAGATTAGGAAAGGGCCGAATGAGATTAGGCCATCTAGCAGCGATAGGCTATGGAGCTTCATTTGGAATAGAAGACCGACCGAAATCAACAACTAGAGGCCACAAGGGCAAGATTTTCCTTGTGCGGATGTACTGTGAGGTGGTCATGGAGGCATAGTATTACAAGGTACATTACCATCAGGCAGTGCCTCAATAAGCTTGGGCACCAGACTTCACACAACAGATAGGGCAAAGGCAGGATCAGCCGGATAGGTAGTTGGGTGAGGGGAGCAACCAACAAGGCTAGCCTCACACTTTTGATTGGAGACAACATTCTTTTTGAGATCCACGGCCTCCATTTGTGATAGACCAGTGGGAGATTTTGCTATATTGATTGCTATACACACATGATCTCAATTCTTGTACCATGATAGTTGTATTATTATTTTGATGATATATGACATGATATGGTTTGATCTGATCTGATGTGTCCTATCTTATTTATGCATTATGGATGGATTTTTTTACTTTTCTATATGCGATGTTCTATATGTGATGTGATGAATCTATCTTATGTGAAGCATGCATGACTTTTTATTCTATGTGATGTAATAAAATGTATGTTTATATATGATGTGATGTAGTGATTATGCGGATGTTTATGGAAATAATTTTTTTTCTATATCTTTTCTATGCACTTTTTATGATGATGTATGGATGATTCAAATTTTATGACATGAAAATGGTTTAAGATGATTAGACTAATAGATCTATATTATGCACTTAATGGATGATGATGATAAAAATGTATGAGATGCAATGACATATTCTTTTTCTTTTTCATTATATTTTCTATGTATGATGTGGTGATGCATTTATGGATGACATGATGATGCATATGATATGATGTGATGACCCTTTTTATAATGATGCCTATGTGATGCTGCATTAAATGATGATGCCTATGTGATGATGTATATGACATGATATGATGCACATGGTATGATAATTCTTATATGATGATGCAAATGGATGATATGATGTATACATGATTATGTAATGGATGTAAATATATGGTTTATGAGATGCTTAGAATAACCAATCTATATTATGCAAATAATGAAATGAAGTGCATGTGAGATGGTTAGTGTTTCCTATATGCCATGATATGATATGCATTATGTTGATGGTTTGTGGATGCAAGATGGATGCATTAGTGATGATTTTGATTAACTGTCATGGTACCATGTTAGCACACAGAGAAGCAAGAAGAAATAAGAGAATCCAAAAAGTCAACTTTATTAAAGATGATGATGATGATGATGATGATGATGATGATGATGATGATTTTCTTACTAGGAATTGGAGCTTTAAAAGGGATATTTACCTTATGTTTGATAACACACATAGGCATGATGCATCAAGGTATAAGGAACTAGATGGCATTACACCTAGTGTGATGGATATTGACTCGAAAATCAAATAGGAGTAATATTGCTCACACCTAGCATACTATACCTTATTCAAAATGTGGTTTAGATATTCTAAACATCTCAGACCAAAACATAGAAAGGAAATCATTCCTATGTGGTCAAAAAGACAGCTAAAATATCCTCCCTACACCCAAACAAAGCACACATGATCAAGGTTATATTACAAGAATACCCAACAACCATAGCCAATAAAAAGATAATGATCGTTACCCCATTTATTTCTCTCTAAATCCCTTCATTTGGGACATCTTCGAGAGGTCATCGGAATGAGTGCAATAAGATAAGCCAAAAGACAAAGATAAAGCAAACAAAGAAGCTAATGTTCTTCATACTGCTAGCCAAGACTAAACTACGATGATGCCTGATGTTGATGTCCATTGTAGGAAGGATGCATCCTAGGACATGATGTTATCAAATTATTTTGGGATTGATTAGATTATGGCATATTAATACCAAGAGTTGACCAACTTGTTTGCTTACTAACATAGACTTGAGACCCTAATGTTTGAATTTTCACTTTTAACCTGCTAGACTTGTTTCTGATTGTTTTACCAAAGGTTTTAGTTTTCAAAATTTCCAATGTTTTGGGGTTTTCCAAGATTTTTACCAAGAGACTAACCTAAAGACCTATACATGGGGCCTCGGGGGCTGATCAAATATTAGTCTTTCCTACATTATACATGTAGAGACCACATAATTTGACTGACATACAATTGATTTATTGATGAGATGTGAAAAAATGGATTGCCAATTTATTATGATGAACTCCTAAAGGACTAACCTAAGTGTCTTGAGGGATGATCAAAGATCAAACTTTCCTACATTCAGAGCTCAGAAACCCATGGTTTGACAAGACGACTCTACTTTTTTTTCACTTTTTGACTAACTTTTTGTCTTGTTTTCGGATTTTGATATGTTTTGAATGTTTTTAGATTTTCTGATTTTATGAATGTTTTTGGATATTTTTATTTAGGGAAGACTTAAAGAATATACATGAATCCAATATGAAAAGAACATGCCCCTAGTGTGATGCAATAGACTACTCTGATATAGGTAGGAAAAATTAACCTTGGGAATGGGTCGAGTAGTACTAGGAGGGATCATGACATAAACACAAGACCAATCTATGATATGTACATGGATGAGTGATGAAAGGAGATATGGAATGCAATGGATGATGGAAGCATAATGGATGGATGATGCAGAACAAGTGGTGGAGATCATTGTGGATGGAAAGTGCTTATTTACACAAGGCACTTGTTTACCAGGTTTTCACCAAGGTACTTGCCCAAAGTGCCACCAAAGTGGTTTTCACTAATGCATGATTTTTTTTCTTTATTGTTTTTTAATCCTTTCTCTATTTTTTTTGGATTTTTATGTTTTTTTATTTTTTTTATATTTTTGGTTTTATACCCTGAAAGATTAGGCATAAAAAAATTTCAGATGGGAGCTATTCATGGGCTCCTACATAGGTTCCCCTTCAGGTGTTGATAACATATATGCCCCTGACTTATAGCTCACTGTGATGATGAATGGTCCCAACTAATTGGGTTCCAATTTTCCCTTGCCATTTGGAGTTGGAACATTCTTCTAATTCTCCTTTAGCACAAGTTCTCCTACTTGGAAGGTCTGACTTCTGATCTTCTTGTTATGACTTTGCTTGAGACGGTTCTAGTACACTTGTAGATGGTTTAAGGCATCCATACACCACTCATCCAGTAATTCTAGCTCATTTAATCTTCACTTGATATTCCTCATTTGTGATGAGATTCTGCAATAATATTCTCAGTGATGAGAGCTTGATCTCAATGGGTAATATGGATTTTGATCTATAGACTAGGGAGAAGGGGTGCAACCTATTGGTGTGTGAATACTTGTTCAATAGGCCCATAGGGCGGGATTCAAGTGGAGGTGCCAATCATGGCCAACTTCATTGACCATTTTCTTGAGAATTTTTAAGATGGTCTTATTTTTAGCCCCAACTTGGCTACTTCCTTGGGGGTAGTATGGGGTGGAAAAGTGATGTTGGGTAATAAACTTGTGGAATGGGTTGCAAACATCCTGATTCTTGAAGGGTGTCTCATTATCTAAGATGATGGCTCGAGGGACATCGTAACAAAAAATTAAGTAGTTCAGGATGAACTTGATATCTGCTTTCCTATGATATAAGTCATGGGAATGGCTTCTACCCACTTTGTGAAATACTTAGTGGCATTGATGATGAACTTATGTCCATTGGATGAAGTGGGGGTGATTTTTCCAATGAGATCAGGCCCCCACTGTAAAAAGGGCTAAGGTCTGACAATCGGGTGGAGCTCTTAAGCAGGTGCATGGATGAGGTCCCCATGCTACTAACATTGTAGACACCTTTTAACATAGTCATGTGCTTCTCTTTCAATTTTAGGCCAATAATACCTTGTCCTTAGTAGTTTCTTGGCCAAGGTCATACCACTCGAGTGTGAATCACATATGTTGTTATGTACCTCATTTAAGGTGGTTAATGCCTCCTCAACATTTAAGCAACATAACAAGGTTCCTTCAATACTTCTGCAGTAAAGAGTATCTCCTAGGATGACTTTTTGACAAATGCTCTCTTAAGGTTTGGGGTGATATCAAATGGGAGTACTCTTATTCTCAGGTAAGTGTATATATCATGGTACTAGGGATCATCGGGACCAACAATTTCACACAAAAAATTGGACTCTGGTACCTCAAATGTCGGCATGAGAAGCTACTCTATGAGGAATTCTTTCTTTCGAACTTTGTGTGGGACATCTAGGAGTGATATAATTGTAGCCATTGCATCTTCCACTCTGTTGTTTGCTCTTGGTAGCTACTCAAATGTGATCTCAATGAAGGACTCCTTAAGGCTTTCCACAGATTTCTTGTATGGAGTTAGCTTGTTATCCTTTATTTGATACTCATTGTTGACTTGATTGATTATGAGCTATGAATCTCCATAGACCTTAAGTTCTATGATCTACCATTGTACTACAATTCTTATCATATGACAAGAACCTCATATTTTGCAATATTATTTGTGCAAAGGAATGATAGTTTGTGTGATTTGGGTATGCAATCCCCTTGTGGGGTGATGACGAAGATCCACACTCCTGACTCATGTTGCATGTAGGATCCATCAAAGTACATTTTCCTATGATCCGCTACACTTAATTTGAATATTGATTTGTCGAGGAATTCTGAAACAAGTGGATTCTCTAATTATATTGGTGCCTTTGCGAGTTGATCTATGATTGCTTTTCATTTGATGTCCTTATGTTCCACATACTTAATGTCATGCTGTGTGAGGATCATAACCCACTTTTTTGTCCACCTTGTAAGCATTTCTTTGGAAAGCAGGTACTTAAGGGGGTCTATCTTTGCGATGAGCTCTATTTGATGGGATAACATGTAATGTCTAAAATTTTGTGCTACAAATACAACTACTAGACAGGCTTTCTCAATGGATGTATAGTTTAGTTCATGGCCCACCATAATTATATTGATATAATAGATAGCTCTCTCTTTTCCATTTTCATTGTGTTGTGCCAAGAGAGTGTCAAGAGCTACCACTATTGTTGATATGTATAAAATCAAGGGTTTTCCAAGAATTATCAACATTAGGACTGATGGTGTGAATAAGTACTCCATCTTATTGAAGGCCTGATCACACTTCTCATCCCACTTGTGTGATAACCCCTTGTGGAGTAGATGAGAATAGGGGACAACCTTTTCTAGGTGATCCCACAATAGTGGTTTACAATTTTTGGCCAAACTGGACACTGAAATAATTTCTTTTAACTAAATCTTCACTTTTGGGCACCTATAGCAGACAAATCATGAGGAATTTGAAGATGATACAAACTAGAGTTTCGTGACATTTTGTATTTAGATTCTAAATATTTTTTTTTCAAAATTTTTGGAATCAGATTGCACTTCTTTTTCCATCTCCCTTGAAAACTAATTTTTTTAAGAAAACATTTTTAAAAAGTGACGTTCGCTGTATAATGCATAACTTTTTTTCCATGAAGGATAAAATTCTAATTCTTTCAAATTTAGATTTATAACTCGAATACCTAGTGCTTCCAATTGGTAGATATTTTTTTATTAAAAAAAATTCTTTAATCAAGTTTCAAATTCAAGCCAATTACAATTCAGACATAGCGTGATTGTATAACGCGTAACTTTTTTTGTATGTATCGAAATTCAATTTTTTTTTGGTTGGATCAAGAACTTGAATATCTAGTGCATTCATATTTTTACTTCCTTTTTTTGATAATATTCTATTTTTCTACATGTGTAGAATAGAGAGCTTGATTTTCTGTGAAAATCTTACATTCACAAGAAATAACAAGTAAATATAATAATTAAATTAAATTTAATTAAAATTATACTTTTCTAGAATCTTATAATAAGGACTATATACTTAGAAAAAATAAATTTTAAATGAATTCATTTGATCCTCCAAAAGGTAAATCAAAAGCATTTTTTTATCAACATTTTGATAGGTGTAAACGAGACTCCATTATAGGTATGGTTTAAAACTAGTAGGGTTCTATCTAAGGGGGGTTGCTGTAAGGGGCTTTGATCAAACCCTCTTCAATTGGAATCCTTTAAATGGAACTTTTCAAGGATTAAATAATTATGTTTTCTAAAAATATGTGATTTCAGCAAAAAATAGGATCTCCCACAAAGTGTAAACCACTATTGTGGCAACACCTGTTTGCTATTTGTGCTATGAATTAGTGGATGGACTAGAGTCTTCCTTGCAAACCCCTTTGTTGTTTCAATGTTTTCGGTGCCTCCATTTCGAGGATTTCCTTGAACTTGGTGGGATCTATTTTAATCCCTCTCATAGACATGATATACCCAAGGATCTTCCTTGATTATACTTCGAAGACACACTTCTTTGGATTGATTTTGACTTTGTATTATTCTAACCTATCAAAGATGGAGCCCAATGCAACTATGTGATCTCGTCTTTTCTTAGATTTGGCCAATATATCATCTAAAAAATATTATATAGTTTTTTGGATCATGTAATTAAATATTAGTGTCATCGCCCTCTGATAAGTAGCTCCAACATTCTTTAACTGGGTATGTGTAGGATCACGATGAGTCAAAAAGTTGCAATATTAATGGTATTTGTAGGGTATGTGGCTAATGACCTATTTTTTACCCAAAATTGATGAAACTAAAAGGGTTTTTAGAGGAGATTCTCATCTTTCCACCAATATAAATTATTCTTTAATTTGAATTTAATAAATAATAATTATTTATTTTCTATTAGAGTTACGGCTAAAGTCCTGATTGATAGGTTGATTGAAAAACATCTATAACTTTTAAACGGTATCACATTTTTTGAATCGGAAACATGCGTCACATTCTATGCTTCACATACTATAGGATTAAAAAAAGAAAAAATAAATTTCATGAAGTTTTGACCAAGTTAAGGTGGTCAGACATATGAGTTTTTATATTTTTTAAAAGTTGTAATAAAAAATTCATAATTAATTATTTACTTGGAAAACAATTACAAAAAAATATGCATCACATCCGGACATGAGTCCTCTACTTATATATTAAATCTTATAAAAAAATATTATCATTTTATTATGGTTAGGGTGGTGAAATAGACACCTACTTCTTATTTTTTCCCTAAAATTTAAGTACTACTGCATTGAAATTTCAAATTTTCACCAAATAGATTTTATTTATTTTGATATAAACCTAGTAGTTTAGAAACTACATTCTATTTTCTACAAATTCTATTCTTACATATTTTTGAAATAATATAGATAACTTATTCAAATTTTTATGTCAAGTTTCCTAACACTGATTTTTCTGAATTTTTTGCCACTTAAGGGTCTTTTTTTTCCATGATGATCCTGCACATACCCAACCCGAATGACATCATATTCTAGCAATATGTCCCCCATGGGAAAGTGAAGGAAATTTTTGGTTGGTCATCTTTTTCTATCATGATCTAGTTGTAGCCTAAGAATCCATCCATTAATGAGAGCATCTCATGTCCTATCATCATATCCACAATCATGTTGATGTTTGGTAGTGGAAAGTCATCCTTGGGACATGCTTTGTTGAGGTCTTTGAAATCTGTGCAGATGCAGATGCCCCTAGTAGGCTTCAAAACATGTACAACGTTTGAGACCCACTCTAGATAATCAATTAGCCATATGAACCCTATATCTAGGAACTTTTTAAATTCCATTTTGACCAACAATGCAATCTAGGGAGATGCATTTTTCTAAGCTTTTTTCTGACGGGATTTGTTTTAGGGTATACAACTAGGTGATGAACCTCAACCTTTGGGTCAAGCCCAGGCATGTCAGCATAGGTCCATGCAAATTTTATCTTTCTTTCTTTCTTTTAGGAACGTAGCTAGGAATTCTTGTTCTTCTATGAGAAGTGACTACATAGAATGTTGTGTGTGGTAGTTCCTCTGTTTCCAAGTTGATTGGATTGCACTTCTTGGCTAACACCACTGATTTCTCTTGATGAATTTCACTAAGAGGAAGATTGAATCCTTCATCCTCTGGTGCCTCAAAGAGGTTTTCACCAATGGATACATCATTTATTTTGACTATTTTTGGGTTAGAGAGTGCCACAATGTGGTTTTCACTCTAAGACCTAGAGATTATTCTCAGATTTTCTTTTTTGCAACTGAAGGATTCACTCATTTTCCCATAATAGGATTGTGTATCTAGTATGATGTCAAAATTGGACTTGTGATCTCTATATGGTATTGTATCCTACAATCCCATGAATTTTGAGAGCACCTCATCATTTTTTAATGTGTCCAAAATTGGTGGTCCTTGTTGGTTATAATCAATGAGTTAAGGGTAGACTAGGTTTATTTCGTGTGTTTGATCATTTGACTCAAAAGACAAGGTACTAATCATGAGAAGGGAAGAATTTTCAAAAAGCATAGGAAAGTCTATTATGGGATCCTCATCACTACTACACACATCAGTTATGTCAAAGGTATAGTTATCTATGACTTGACCTGTGGATACTAGTAATTGAAGGGAAGATGCTAATTGTTGAGGGAGATTTTTGACCTTTCTAACCGAGGAACCTTTGCCAAGTATGGTCACATTCAAAGGGGTACATTTGAGGCCAAGATTTTTTATATTCTTCTCAATGACAATGGGTTCAAATAGGTCATTTCCATTCTACCTGAGTTTCTTGTTTCTATCATAGCCCATATCGAGCATCATTTGTATATGTTTGCTACTCTCATCCATTAGAAGATCAGGCATAGGACTTTCATCTTGATAAAGGAGACTGTATATGTCTCTTTCATCTACTATTTCCTAACTTAGATCCACCCAAGACCTGAATCTTGATGGGTTCACTTTGAAGGTATGTCATGATGTTTTAGTTGGTTGGGGTTGCTCATGAGTCCTAGGAGATTGAGGTAAATCTCCTATCACGAAGGAAATTTTCTTCATTTTGTAATCACCACATCCATTGTCTTGGATAATGACCTTGATTTTAGATATATCAAGAATGGTATGTGTCTTTGTCTTAGAAGTGGAGGCTAATGTAACTGGGTCTACATATGGAGTGGTAGGTCCTTCATCATTTTTTTGGGACTTGGGGGATTTTATAGTATTTTTCTTCCAAACTCTTTCAGTAGGCCAAGGGTTCAAGATCGCTATGAATCATGACCTCTTGATTTTTATATGGGAATTTGACACATTGATGGAAGGTGAAAGCAACTTCTTGCATACTGTGGATCCTTGGATGCCCCAAGAGAATGTTATAAGGTAAATCAAGGTTAGGGACCTAGCATATGGTTTCCATAATCGCTAGCCTTACTTGAATAGGGAGCTAAATAGTGCCCTAAGACACTCTTTCCTAATCATCATAAGCTTTGATTGTGATGACCTTACCCTTTTTCATGGCATCCTCTAAGAGTCACTGATTCTTTATTAGTTTGAGTGAACAAATGTTTAGACATGCACCCCCATCCACTAAGACCCTTTTGACTTTGTTTTTATGAACCAGGACTTCAAGGTGGAGTGCATGATTATGAGATGCTTGGGAAGGGAATTCTTGATCAGAGAATGTTAAGAGACTTGGGGTGGTGATATTTTTTACCATAGCTCAGAACTGCTCAGCATCAAGATTCGTAGAGATGGTGGATGAAGCTAATGCTTCCTCTAGGATCTTTCTATGTGCAAGTGATATTTTTAGCAACTCCATGATGGAATCTATGTGGGGTTCTTCTCAGTTGGTCTAGGACATTGTAGCCATTAGGAATGGATTTTAGATTGGAGGTGGATGCCCTAGGTAGCTATGATGGTCCAACAATGGTGACTTTTCCACCACATGTGGTGACTCCATAATCAGCTTTGGCTCCTTTGATGCTAACAATAGTGACCATTTCATTAATGAATGTGACAACATGATCATATAAATGGTTCACATTGGCATACTTGGCCTTCCCATGGTTGTTCCCTTGGTTATGATCTGGCATCATGTTTGTGTATATTTTTAAGTCGTGATTTCTAGCTGGTTGTTCAACATTTATGACCTTGTCATCGATGAGGTCTTGGATCAGATTTTTCAACCTCATGTAGTTGGCTATTGTATGCCCCTTGATTTTGTGAAAATAAAAAAGGTGGTTCTCATTGTACAATGGCAGTTTCACTTGGGGTTCCTAATAATTCTCATAAGTGGGAATTTTGATGAGATTTTTGTTTATTAGTTTCTTCATGACTGATTCAATTGGTTCCCCAAGGGATATGTAATTTCGCTTAGGGGGATTTTTGTTTTTTGGGGGTGGTTCCCCTTGATTGTTCAAATTTTTGATTTGATTGTTGGGTGGTTGTTGTGATACTGCATTAGCTTGGGTGTTGTTTGATTATTGTTTTGCGGTTGTTGGTATGTTTGGGTGTTTTCTTTCATAGTACTAATTATGACCTTGGTTTCCACCACACCATCATTGGTGACATTCTTGTTCTTCACCCACATGTGAGGTTTCTTATTGTAGCTAGTGGATGGTCGCTTGTCTTGATGCTCTTGGTACATGGGTGTCCCTCATTGTGGAATAAGTGCTCATTCAATGTTGAGTGCCTTGGGGATTGAATGGTCATACGTGGTGATACATTACATCTTAAGATGAAATTCCAAGGTCTTCTCAAGGTTTGAAATGATGGTGCAAAATTCTTTTTCTGGCATGACTCATTTTCTCTTGGTGGCCTTGGATTGCCATCTTTCCAAGAAGGAAGCAAATGACTCCCCCTTAGCTTGTTTAAGAGTTGATAGTTCCTCTAGACTGACATCCATACCAATATTGAAGTTGTAGTTTTTTATGAATGCTTCTATAATCTCTTGGAAATTTTTGATGCTAGGAGGAAGGCAAGAGAACCACTCCATGGTGGGCCAACAAAACTTTGAGGAAATAGCTACATCAGATATGTATCATCATATGCAACCTTCATGCAATGTATTTGGAATTCCCTAATGTTTTCTTCAGGGTTTCCCATCCCATGATATTTGTTGAATTTAGGGATCTCAAACCCCTTTGGGAATGGTACCATTGCAAGGATCTTGTCAAATAGATAGGGGCACAAGTTGTTGGGTGTTTTTGTAGTTTTCCCTGATTGAAGATCTAGCACCTACTGCAAGAGCAACTTGATTTGTGTTGTCACATCATTTTACAGATTAGGGAGTGGAGTGAACATGTTTTGTAGTGGTGGAATTGCTCGAGTGATGTGTGGAGTGTTGTGTATGTTGGTGGGAGTTTTTTGCAAGCTTTGTTGTGTGATTAAGGCTTATTGATATGCCTGCATTTTTTGTTACACCAACAACGCTTGTTGTTGGTCTTGTTGTTGTTGCGCTAACAATGCTTGTTGTTGGTCTTATTATTGTTGTGCTAACAAGGCTTTTTTTTGGGATAATAATGATGCTTCTTACTACACTTGGTACTATTGTAAGGCTTGTTGATATGCTTGTTGTTGGGCTACTTGTAGTTGTTCCTGGTATTGAGCTTGCACTTTCTCTTACTGAGCTTGATATTGGGCTTGAGATTGAGGTTGCACTTGAGCCTAGGCTTGTGCTTGTTGGGAAGCTTCTACAACGTGTGCAACTTGTGCGGCTTGTGTAGCCTACGCGGCTTGAGTGGCTTGAGTTGCTTGCACAACTTAGGCAACTTGGGTGATTTTTTGTTGTTGTAATAATGCTTGAGCTTGAGGAGCCTATTGTGCCTGTTGTGATTGTTGCACTTGTTGTGCAGCTTGAGCTACTTGTTGTGCAACTTTCATGTTTTGTGCTCGTTGTGCTTGAAATTGTTGAAGTGCCTTTTGATAGGCCTATTGTGTTGATTGCAATGTGATGTTGTATTGATTGGCCACATTTGTTCTTTGTGATAGTGGTGGTGGTGGATTTGGAATGGTGTTTATTTTTGTGATGAGTGGTGTTGTTGTATTGATGATGGGGATTTGTGTAGTGAATGGTGCAATTGATATACTTGGTCCTTGGGAGACCATGTTTATCGATGGTGTTGTGATTTCTTGTGTTTCCTAGTTGGTTGCCACCTATTGTTGTGATATTAATGGCAATATTGGAGGATTTAGTATGATCTTGATTGATGATTGGGGGGTTGTTCAGATTTTGTTGATTGAGTGGTGGTAAAGGGGGAAGCCCTAAATCGAGGGGTGATGTGGATGTTAATGGAAAAGGTGGAAGTGGTGGAAAAATGGGTGGTGTGTTCCCTTGTGGAAATGATGATGATGAGGGTTCAAATATGCCTCTTGGCCCAAATAGACCACCTTCCCCTTGCAAGGTCATAGGGAGAGATGTTTGTATGTTGAGAAGGTATGTCAGTGTTGCATGGAAAGATGATGGATCATTGAGGTCCTGAAAGGTAAGTGTAACATATGGGTGTAGTGGATTCAAGGGGAAAGATTGACCTAATATGGTGTTCACATCCAAATCTTGGTTGTTTACAAGGGGGTGTGTTTGTAGTGCATAAAGTAATGAGCTCCCATTTTTGACAATAGGTTGAGTCGAAGCAATGGATGATATTATTTGTGGGATGCTTTGAGTGATGCTTTGAAATGGAGGTTTGGATGAGATTGGGGTTGTGGATGAAATTGGGGGCATAATTCCAAGAGGCTTCTCCACAATAGTGCTTACATCAAAATAAGAAGGGAGTTTGGCCCCTTCTTTGTCCAATTCTAGCATGTATTGTGAGAGATTGAGTTTCATCATGGTATTGACAATTCTATGTGTGTTGAGATTTTGGACCATTTCAATAATATCATCTTGAGTCATCCCTAAACATTTTTGGTTATGTCCTCCACTTGAGCACCTTCCTCTTGATGATCTTTTGGAAGTGGAGGAAGATTGAGCGTGGGATTGTTAGACCCAACAGGATTGATTTCAGATGTGGTTTGACTCAAGTCACTTGAAGTGGATGTTTCTTTGTGTGTTTCCATGTTCTTCTTGTGTTGAGATCTAGTTTGGACCATAAAATGAGGATCAATTTTCAAGAATGGGAGGTGAACCTTTAATTCCTTGGATTGATCTAAACTTTAGGTACAAAAAGGAAATTCTAAGATATTTAAGGATCAAAGAGGATGATGATAGTGATGGATGATTTGGTGAATGATTGAACTCTTAGGAAACCTTGAAGAGGACACTAAACTTTAGGATTTTTTGGATTTGATGTTTGATGTTTGATTTTTGATCTTGATTTTGGATTGATTTTATTTGATTTTGATTTTTATTGGATTTTGTTTTGGATAATGAACTCATAAACTCTAAGAGGTTGGATATTGTCCTAGAGTAAATTTGTCCACAAGATGATAATTTGACTATGTAAAGAAGGATTGAGCTATACACACCTAGTAAAACAAGATGATTTGGATTTTGATTTCAAAGGATTTTCCCAAAGTTTAGCATAAAGGGTTTTTTCAATATTTCCAATAGTTGTTTGTGAGGTGTTTTTATTTTGATCCTAAGAGGCTTAGAGAAACTTTGTTTACTAGACCAAGGTGTTGAAGAACATGTTAATACTTCCTATGTGAGATAATTGAACCTTTGAAAGAGACTTGGATTTTGACAATAGTAAAATGAATACAAATTTGGATTGTTCCTTGATGGACATTTGTAAAAGTTGAAGGTCAATCTTTCTCTAAATTCGGAAAGCATATACAACCTTTTCTTGTGGGCATTTTGACTAAGACTGTTGGATTTTGGTTTTCAGATTTTGATCTTCTGAGAAATCCTTTGAAAGAGCACATGTACGGGGTCTAATTGTTTCTTATCTTTGCTTAATGAGTCCTTTTTAACACAAGCAATTCTTGATTAGGTTTTCAAACTAAATGTCCAATGTCCCAATTTCTTGTCATCCCACAAAGTCCATCATGTGGAAATCAAGGAAATTAAGGAAAAAGTTCCCTATTGTTGACTTTAGTGAGAAAATTGAGATATAAATTCAAATGCTTAGTAGCCTCTAAGGATAGAATCCCTAGGACAAGCAATAACACTTAAATTTTGTCAAAGGTATTTGTTTCCTAAAGGATTTGAAATTTGATGATCATGTTTGAATATTTGTTTTCCAATGTTTCTAATCTAAGCAATGTGTTTTGATTCCATGAACATGAACCCTATGGATAATTAAGAGACAATATTTGTTGAATCCACACTTGGATAAATCCAACTACGCTTATTCTTGGAAGATGAGGGTATGTGCAAGATCATGATGGGCCAAAAAGTAGCAATATGATGGGTAAGTGGCTAACGACTCTTTTTTACCCAAAATTGATGAAATGAAAATGGTTTTTAAAGGAGATTCTCTACTTTCCACCAATATAAATTATGCTTTACTTTTAATTTAATAAGTAATTTTTATTCATTTTCTATTCAAATTACTACTAAAGTCCTAATTGATAGACTAATTGAAAAACATCTATAGATTTCAAATGGTATCACATTTTTAAATCCAAAAATGCATCGCATTCTATGCTTCACATACTATAGGATTAAAAATAGAAAAATTGAATTTCATGAATTTTGACCAAGTTAAGGTGATCAGACATATGAGTTTTTATATTTTTTAAAAGTTGAGGTAAGTCGGCATCACATCAGGACATGAGTCCTCTACTTATATCTAGAATCTTATAAAAATTATTATCATTTTATTGTGGTTAGGGTGGTCAGACAGACAACTACTTTTTTTCCTTGAAATTTAAGTACTACTACATTGAAATCTCAATTTTTCACCAAATACATTTATTTATTTTTAAACAAACCTAGTAGTTTAGAAACTACATTCAATTTTCTACAGATTCTATTCTTACATATTTTGGAAATAATATAGATAACTTATTCAAATTTTTATGTCAAGTTGCCTAACTCTGATTTTTCTAAATTTTTTGCCACTTAAGGGCCTATTTTTTCCATGATGATCTTGCACATACCCATGATTAAAATCTTGATGACATTGGATCCCCTCCACAACACTCTCTTCTACAGGTTAGTCAAGCTTTACTACCCATGAAACTCCCATGGAATACTTCTCATCTCTACCAAGAACAACAAAAATGTGGGACGACTTCAAGACGACCATTCTTGCACCAACAAATAGATAAAGATTTAGACTTTTAAACAACAAGGTCTAGTATAGGAATTCCATTCATTGTGGATCATCCATATGGAAAGAGACCATTGCTTCCCTTCTTGTCAGAACAATCCTTGTGATACTTGAACGTTCTTCAAGTACCCACACTTATATACTAAGTGGAAGTCGCTTGGCTTTAGCGTGTTCCTGGTTGGGTCATTCCCTAGGGTGATTAATTTTTCTCACCAGGAAGGCCCTCTAAGGATAAATAAAAGTGAGCAAGCACATCCATAGTTCAGTCAATCTTTGTTGAGAAACAAAGAGAGAACACAGGTGATATACCTAACTCACACTCGCAAGATTTTGTTAAATTTTAAGAATCCAAATTAAAGTGTGGAGGAAATAACTTATACAACTTAATATCAAAAAAATCCTTTTGATTTTCATGATCATCGTGAGGTGCAAGAGAAGCACATACATCTTTTAGATTATATTACTTTGGATAAGAGATAACAAAACATAAAAGGCACATGTTAATTGTAATCCTTCAAAGCAAGAATTGGATTCTTTTTAAGCACCAAAAGGAAATTTGAGAGTTTCTTGTTCAATTTGTTAAGTCTAAAACAAAATCTAGTAAGTTTCCTAAGGTTCCTTTCAATCCCTTTGTTTTTCTCTCAAATGAAACTTATTGAGTCTTGAAAATCATGAAGATGACAAAATCCTTATAAAAGGGATTGTAATTTCTCCACAAAGTGTTTAAAAACACTTAATACAATGAAATGATGATGTCATAGAGAAGTCTTCCTCTTTGTTTCCTCCCTTCACTTTTGATTAACCCAACCTACAAAAACTCGTTAAAACTATAGAAACAAAAGCCAAAAACTAGTTAGCACTCAAAAGAAACCAAAATAAAAAAGAAAATGTTGAAATTATTTTGAAAAGTTCCTTTTACCCAACTCTAGTGGCATAGTCTACGATGGCAAAGCAGTTTGAAGGAGTCAGCAGTGCTATGTAGCACCATTGGGACTGATAGTGGCAGACTTTACATAAGCCAGTGAGTGTAATTATGGCATTTTTTTGACCAATGAAAGAGTTTGGAATTTGGATGACTGGCTAGCAAATGGATGACTCGAGCATCACTATTTGGAATTCAAATTTTGGGCAGGAATGGCTCAACATCATAGTTTGGAGTTTTCCAGTGTCGTTATATGGTGCCGTTGGACTGGTAGTAGTACAATTTCTCTGTTAGTGGTGTTGTTTTCCTGTAGACACAAAAAAATTCAAAAAAATAATGAAATTTCTCAAAAAAACATGTTAGATTCTTCATGTTTTCCCTCCTAGTACCAAAATGTGAATGGTGATCCTAGACCTACACAAACAAAAAAGAACAAACACACAATTAGCCTCAAATGCAAGTTAGAAACAACATTCCCCATGAAATTCATTTGAAATGCACAAAATAAGAAATAGAATGAAGAACACAAATAAAAGCTTTCAAATCCTATTTAATGCAAACAAACTCTCAATCCCATGGGGAAATTGGTGCCATTTTGATGTGGAAAATGGCCCTTTCTCAATCCCTTGTAAGCTTGAATGATGATTTGATGAATATTTGATGTTCTTTGGTGTAATTCCTGCATAACCTAGCTATGAAAATGTGAAAATGGATGAACAATGGATGAGAAAATTCAAAATCTCAAGATAATGACTTTGTATAAAGTTGTAGATCCCACATCCAAATGAGAGCCTTTTATTTATAGATGAGAAAGATGGAGAATGAGGAAAAATGGATGAATGTGGCATAAAAGACCAACCAATAGCATAAAGCCACTTGTCAACATGTGAGTGGACAAAGGTGGAGCACATTTTACCCATTGTGCAATTAAATGCAATTAGGTGGAATTTCAAAATTGATGAAATGACAAGTTGGAGGGAGAAGAAAATGAAGTTAATGCCACTTGGCTCAAGGCAAAGGACATGTAAGAAATTTAAATTCCTTTTTGGATGTGGAAACCTTTTTGGAGGGATTTTTCAAACTTGGAAAATATTCCCTTTTTGATGCCTTTTTGAAAGTAATTAGAGATTTAATAAATTAATTGAAATGATTTTCATGAGAAAGTTACAAAATCTAGAGGATTGGAGTGATTAATATTAAGATTAATCAGGATTTGATTAATTTAAAAGGAGATTAGTTGATTTGACCATTTTGACTTAGACTTTTGGATTAATTTAAATCAAAATGAGAAGAAAATGAATTTAGAATTAACTAAATAAGATTTTAATTTATTTAATTTAATATAATGACTTTAGAGATTTGATTAAATGAAATGAATTTTTAATTAAAGAGGGACTATAGAAACTAATTAAATAAAACTGATTTACTTAATTAAAAGGAGATGATGACTTAATTAGATAAAATTGATCTATTTAATCAAGAGATGAAATGTGATTAATTCAATTAAATAAAGATTATATAATTAAATTATTAGCAAAGAGATGATTCAGGATAAAATGGTTTTAGTAAAATTAAGATCAGGTGTATAGGATCAATTGGTACATTCTGTGTGTCTACAGAATGATTATGTGAAAGGACTTGTCCAATTAAAAAGAAACAAAAGTTGACCATTAGAATTCAATACCCACAATTACTGTGTAGCCTTTCTACATATGAGACCATCACACTTAACATGAAGAAGAGCCATTTACTCATCAAATAAATATTAAGGTGAATATATAAAAGCATATGATGAAGGAAATGATCTGATAAGAACTTGCATTTTCATCTAGGTTATACAACACTTGGACATTTTAAATTTTTCTTAAATCATCATCAGTATCCATAAAATGGATTAACGAATATTAAATATCTTAAAAGGGAGAATGATTACATTTCACACAAATCTACGGCCTTCAAATTTTTTTGTATAACA